>JARFJB010001813.1:2880000-3328948 GCA_036346205.1 Vesta saturnalis | reverse complement strand
AATATATTTTTATCATATGACTACACACCACTCCGTGAACTTTACATGCCAGAATAAGTGTGAACAGACGTTAAACGAAATTCGACTTTATTTATACGAGTAGATGGGGATTTTTAAGACCTTGAGGATGCTAAATCCCGAGATATTCGAACAATATTTTATTTAAATTTGACATCGCGGCTTAAATTTAAAAATAACCTAGAAACATTGACGATGTTTTGTTGGTATTCAAAATTACTAACTATATGAACCAATGACATACGTTTTTGAAATCTTAAACCACGCTTTACTAAAAGATGAGTCATAAGACACCTCTCGCCGGCCCTACTTTATATTCCTGTTTTTAATGATCTAATTAAATAGAATTTATGCCAAAAATCTCATTAAAATGGAAAATATGGATTAACAAGAAAACCGTTGGAAATAGGTATAGCCGGTATAGGGAAAGTTTAGCGAATCGATGCAGAATCAAATTCTGCATCTGACCATCTAATAATATACATAGTGTCACATTTTTTTTCAACTTTGAAAATGATGTAATTGGTCATCAAATCTTGAACATATAGTATGTGATAAATTAATTATCGATGTGGATTTTGAAAGTATCGTTTTTGTGCATCCATCTACCCCAGAAGCACTTACCACCAATCGAAAATGGCGTACTTTTGAAAATAACAAAAATTTTCAAAAGAATCCAAGACATCTAAGAAACAGTTGAAAATAGATATAGGGAAACCTGATGGAAGTGGTAAAATTTTCTCAGGAATTCAAAAATGAAATAATATAATATACCATTTAAAATAAGAAAGTTAATGGAGACAACCGGAAGTTGTATGACCTTGAAAATATTTTTAAATGAAAGAACCTTGCGAGTCCAAAAATGCAGAATTCTACGTTTTTTCTAACCATGAAAACTTCTAGGACTAACCTCAGAAACCCTGTATACATAATGTTTGAAGTACTGAAATACCAGCATTCTTCTATTGGACCTTTCAACTTCTAACATTATACACCAGCACCTATTTAAAAGCCTGCTTACTACATGCACGCCACTGAACTTGGCGTAAAAAAATTTATAAGATAGCGTTTAAATCTTTTTGATATCTTTAAAGATAACCGAGATATCGAGGTGGTCCAAAACGACACACTTTTCAAAATCGCCCTGTATTTCCCAAACTAAAACAGTTACAAAAAATCTGATTACGCCATCTTAAGTTTTATAAAAAAGTAGCAAAGGTTCGCGACAACCGCAAGTTTCTATCTTTTATAACAACCGAGATACCCCGCAATTACAACGAATTTGGGACACCCGGTACAGCACGTAATGTCTGAGTCAAATAAATCATACTTCTAAGGTATCGAATGTTGAAAACATATTCGTTTATAAATTTTAATAATACAAGCAATGTATACCTACTACAATTTAATCAGGTAAATAGTAAATACCTGTGAAAAAACTAAAGTTCTTCTCGGTGATGATTCACCTTTTTGCGAATTTTAACAAAAGGATTTCAATATAGTACCTATAGTTAAATAATAAGCAGTACAATGTTATACCATTGACTTTAGTGTTAAAGTCAATGGTTATACCTGCACATTTTACTTTACCCCATTGGTCACATTTCATTCAACTGATTGATGATTCAACCAATCACAGGAATATATACTGTGATGTAATTTACTTTAAAACGTTTTTGGGAAGTTGACGCACAGTTTCTTTACTAATTTAGGTGAGTAAAGAAGTAATTATTTATTATTTTAAGAATACGGAGACCATCTGTCTTGTTAACATAACAATGGAAGAGACAAATTTTTTACCGTGGGTGAATTTATCAAACTATTTTTATATTTCTAAAAAGGACTTTTCCTTTAATTAAGGACTTATTTTTAAAATATAATACAGCTGTTCCATCTAGCGCAGCTGTCGAAAGATTATTACTAAGAAAAGAGGCAAATTATCAGATACAAATTTAGAGAATTGTATTTGGTTGAAAGGATCCTTAAATATATAAATTTAAAAAAAATGTAGTTTTTTAGTAGGTATCTTCATAGTATCTTCGATACTTTACATTGGGATTTAGTATCTTACTGAGGTATTGTTTTAGAATAGGTATCTTACCTTCAAAAAGATACTTATTTCAGTCTAATATCTTACCTTATCTTAAGATGCTTTTGTAGAAGTATCTTCCCACCACTGGCTTATTATAACTAGTTATCCTGTGCTTTAAATTTTATAAATTGCTATAGTGTTAAATCATAAATTTGTCTATACATTTCCAAAATTTGATGCTGCAGTAACTAAAATAATTATTTAAATTATGTGCGTATAAGTGTTTACAATGAACGTACGAAAATTAGTGGTATCACATAAATATTAAGACAGAATTGGCAATTTATTTATTGAAAAATCCTGTAATTCTAATGGGAAGGAATGGTATGGCGATAAGTGCAAGCAAACATAAGTCTTCTCATAATAGCTTAATTACTGGTAATTTAGAAGCTGACATTGAAAAGTGAATTACTAGAATTTTTTCTTCTCAATTCTAAATTTGTAATAATGTAATAATTGAATAATAATTTAGCTGTGTTAAAGAGGAACTCAAGAAGTTGAAAGACCAAACTCACACTATGCAAAAAGAACAGGAGCTAATTAAACATGATATTTAAATAAGTTCAAATCTAGGCATAATGTAATATCTGATGAAGTATTATGTGAAGTTGAAGAATGAAATAGAGATCTAAAAATCTACTAGTTTGTAATCTAAGGCTTTGTATTAAACAAGGTAGGGCATACCAAAATAATATTCAACGCAGATATGGAGACAAAAAGTATTTTTAAATTACTGGTTCTGCCAATAATGACAATGTTAAACTGAAATCCAACCTAACTCTTGACCAACATGATGAACTTCAAAATGAACTATTGCTCTGTAAAAGTTGTGGAGAAGATAATATTAGTATTAAGTATATAAATGGTACTTCCGCAATTATTAATGTTACAGAAAACTAAGAAAATAATCACATAAACGAGAACTTATTTGCTATTACCATAATGTTGGAGGAATACCTTCAAATATTAATTAATTTATGTATTTTCATGTAACTGTCTTAGTTGAAACATGGTTTACTGAAGATATTTGCGAATCTTTGAATGTTTACATCAGGTTTCAATGTATTCTGATGTAATCATAATGCTGCAAATAGTCTTACACATCGAGGCGGAGAAGTAATGATAGCAGTTAACCACGCCCTACAAGTCAAGATATTTAGATCAAGTCTGCGATTTGGTGGAACAAGTATTTGTGGGTATTAATAATAAACTTATTTGGTGCTATGTACATTCCACCTTGATAAAATTTGAAGTATATCAACATCATTGTGAAACTGCAACATTGTTAGCTGAAGCTTACCCTTTTAGTGAAATTATGATTTTGGGAGACTATAATATTCCGGAGCTTTATGAAGTGAAACTCAGGATGTATGCAAGTTAATTATGATGTTTCTGGTACTGCAACCGTCCACTGTAAAAACTTTAACTTTTAAATTTGTGACAAATGATTATATATTCAAACCAGAACAATAAATAAGTTTCTTGATTTAGTATTTACTAATGTTAATTGTAATTTTTCTATTTCTAATACACATACTCACCATAATGCTTACGAAGTAACAATTAATTTTCAGAATTCTAATGAAGTATTAGATTATAATTTATATGTCTATGATTTTATGAATGGAAACTATGAATTAATCGATTACTAAGATCAAATAGATTAGGATCATGAATTAAATAATCATAATGTTGGTAAGGCTACTGAAAAATTTCACAATTTACTGTTTGATATTATAAACAACACAGTTCACCTCGAACTACTTAAAATTGATAGTTTTCCTGGATGGTATAATTTGCCAGATTTAGAAGATGTAAGATATTGGAAATTGATTAAGTGTAGTTTACTTAAAAATCTAAAAAACTTATGGGCACATGTAAATAAATCTGAACATTTTGATTTTCTCAAAAGCATGTATTATAATGATATGATCGCTAATACAAGTGATGATATCTTTAGTAAAATCTATAACAAGAATTATCTAAATTATACACAGTGAAGTGGTCCAAATTTTCATGATTATGTTGATTTGAAACATGTTTCAGTGACTGAAAATCTCGAATACATTTGTAAAATAAAACCTAGTACAAAGTGTGTTCCTGACAGAATCCTTCTGTAATCCTTCAGAAATGTTTATAAAATTATTGTAGTGTTTGTGAACAGAGTGTTATTGCTAAAATTTTAAATCCTTGATTATAAAGCAGTTGACTTGGGAATGATTAATAATAGTGAGCAGCATGGATTTATTAATGGTTGATATACTATAATGAACTTGCTGGTGTATCAAAAATATATTTTAATGCTTTTGAAGAAAAGGCTTTTGACTGTAAACCATAATGTATTACTTGCGAAGCTTGGTATGTTCGGTTTTAGTATATGCTTGCTTCAATGGTTAAAAAGCTATTTAAAAAAATTGAACTCAATTAGTTATGGTGAACAACTACATACCAAGAAGTATTAAGGTGTGTTGTTTTTATTATATCATTCTCCATAATTCCACAATTAAATATAACTACTCACTTAGCAATAACTTAATAAATCATGTTAATGTGATTAAAAATTTGGGTATAATCACAGCGATATGTCTATGTTTTCTAATCACATTCAAAACTATTAATAAGAGTTTTAAGATATTGGGATGTGTTAATAGAAATTGTCATTGGATGAAATTCCTTGTAATGCTTATAGGCGTACTATAAAATCTAACCAATTTTATCTTAAGCATAGTTCTACGAACTATTGCTATTTAATCCCATAAATCGCATGTGCAAAATTTATAATAAATATACACTAGACCCAGCATTTAAAAACATTTTACTTCGTAACATAATAAGTAACAATACTATGTAAATTGTTGCCATTAGATAGAAATGTTCTCTCTTCTCTAGAATAATTTTTTTTCTAGTTTGGATGCAGCTTTTATTTAAGTAATAATTTTTTAATTCCTAATGTTACTTCAATTTGCAATTTTTTTTTGTGTTTTCAAGTTGAATATGCCCGTTATTATATAACCATTATGTTTAGATAATTGATATACGGTTTCCGGTAAAATTTCTGTACCTAATATAAAATTGTTTAAAACCTTGAATACAGTTCATGTTTCATGGTAAGACCTACATATGCGCATAATAGGAAATAACTTAATAATTGAGTACAAGAGAGCTCATACTTAATTTCAGTTTTTATTTTTGAAACTATGAACACATTTGACTTATGAGTAAGTTATACCTATGAGGCAAGATGGAAGTATAACCCAAAATAGATCTTACGTGATTAGTAATGAATTTCGATAGTACACTGCACAGAATTTAAGTCTGAGTGTATCATGGTATACATGCAAACAGTTTCAGCATCTAACGGAGAAGATGAATAGATGTGCGTGTTGTCACCGTAATCAGTGTGTTGAAGGCTAGTTACAATAGAAAATTTATATATAATGAACAATTGGCCCAAACCTTGTGCAATACCTATACCATATGTACCATCTTTGAAGGATGAAACGCTGTTCAAAAGTTTGACAGCTTGCCTCCCGTTAGAGAGGCAATAAATGCAACAGCTGAAGGACTAAAACTGATATAATGAAGAATAGCAAGAAGCATTGT
This sequence comes from Vesta saturnalis, assembly GCA_036346205.1. Taxonomy (NCBI): domain Eukaryota; kingdom Metazoa; phylum Arthropoda; class Insecta; order Coleoptera; family Lampyridae; genus Vesta; species Vesta saturnalis. Next base: position 3,323,235 of record JARFJB010001813.1, on the reverse strand, counting down.
TGTAAGGTCTAGCGTATCAAACGTCTTTGACAAATCCATAAAAACCAAACAGTAGCTTTACTTAGGCCCAGAACAGAAATGTCAAAAATTTTTAGAAAACTGTGCTTAGACCTAACTTTTCTACTTGCTAAACTCAGGAAAATACTAATAGGGGTCAAAAATCATTTAGATTGGATCTAGTAGACGTTTTAGGTTTAGGGAGTGACATAAACAAAAATTAATTATATGTGCATGCGAAGTTTAATTATGTTTAGATTGATTCCATCAACATGGGTTGCTACTGACTTCAAATATTTTGATTATGTGGTATACCTCATCTTCTGTTGTGAGTTGAAAAACAAATGATAAACCCAACGAATATTTTATAGTAAGTAAAATTCTTTTCGTATTTGATTTGTAGGTACAATTAGGTCTATTTAAGAAATGCCCATTACATTCATGTGGGTTTGATAAATGTTATGGTAAAGTGGAACTGCTAAAGGTGTCTTACGATTCATAACATGATACATAAAACAAAGAATTATAATATATACTTATTTCTGTTCCTCATAAATAATACACATATAGAAAAGAAAAGGGAGATTTTAACGAACGTCTGTTGTTTAAATATTGAAAGTGCGGAAACGTATATCCAGGTCCATATTAATCTCAGCAACTTAACCTAACAATTTGTATAGAAGACGGTAAACAAAGGAACATAGGAAGTGGTTCCGATGACAAATTGCGCATGCGTTATTTACACAAATGGGTATTCTTATATTCAATATCAAACTGCTAGAGCGCTTGTGGTGTAGTGGTAGGAGGCGTCTTTCATGTTGTTGGTGCGGGTTGGAATCCCGGCGCATGCAATTTTTTTTAGGTTACAGTCGTTTTCTTTATCTAATCTAATTATGTTAGGTTACGGTAATTTTGTTCTTATCTAATTAAGATAGGTTACAGTGGTGGCGGCACCTTCCTATGTTCCTTTGTTTACCGTTTCCTGTTTTGTAATCCCTGAGTTATTAAAACATTTTTAGTAAAACTACTGGATTTATTTAAAGGCGATCTTAAGTTCTAGTATGTCTTTAAAAGGTCAAAGCCAATGTTCTTGGGTATTTTGAAACGGAGCGTGATCGAAATGGACCCAATTTGCCTCTAACGTCGATTATACAGGTCAGTATTGTAATTAAAAATCTGTCATATCTAAACCATTGTTTCTAGAGAACTGCTGAAGCATGTGGAGTCAAGAAAAAACTGTGACACGTTAAGACACATACCAAAGCATGAATTGATGGAGGTTAAGAAGCTGGTTAAAGTGTACCTAGTACACCGCAGAAGAAAAGACAATGTCAAAAGAAACTACATAAAAAACGTGGTTAAGAGAAAAATTTATGATATGCATTTGAAGTGTAAGAAAGACGTAAAATACTTATTACATAAACTGACTTAATTATTTTAGTGTTGCCAGTTATAGTAAAAAGCCTAATGTACGAGTTAAAGGAGGATAAGATTTATTCATTTAGTGCAACAAGCTTAAAATGACTTACATTCTATTGGTTTTAATTTTAAAATGGATGATCCCGGAAGAGATTTATTCGAACAACATATAGCTGCTGCCAGAGCAACATTTTTAAGACATTACTTCAAAAACAAACAATGATCCTAGAAAAACATGGTACGACAGTAATGTGAGAAGGTAAAATAAATTAATTGATAATGTGATATATGATTTAGGTTTATAATTGTCGGCACAGGTAATAGCAACCGATTTATTCCTAATTCCCTCTTGGTATTTTCTACAAAAAGCCAAGTAAACGATCACCACACCAAAATGAATGCAGACCAAATGGTTTCAACAACTGCTTATGAACTTAGAAAAACCCAGTTTAATAATACTTGACATGTGTCATATCATTCCTCGTTAGTAGATAAAATACCATTGGGCACCTACAGAAAAGCAATGAATGTAATGATTAAATATGTACTTCGATATGAAATGTATTTCACATAAAAACCATCATTAAACTTACAATTTTATTAATTGTTATGATTTAAATGGAAATAAAAGTAATGATTTCAAAATTGTGTTTAAACCAATGATTAATTAAAGAAGTGCTTGTAATTCGACTCCTTATAAGTTCTTTTAAACTAATTCGACTTCATTGTAAAACATGAAAATATGTAGGTATATAACAATTATTCGCCGATTAATTTGTTAATCAGCTGATTTTGTGTTGATTAGTAAATTATTTTTGTTACATTTGGTACCTTTGACTGAGTTCACTTCTGAAATTATTTACGACATGTTTTCTGAATATTAATTCGCACATTTCGTAAAATGATTCATAAGACACCTCTTACGGTCCTGACTTTATTTCCATATATTCCTGCGGTATGTAATGCACATATTCAAGCTATTGACAGAACCCCTGGGGTATGTATCACGGTTAAAGACTTTTTACATTAATTGTAAGTTGCAATATTTCCCGAATGAATATTTTAAATAACCAATACATCGTTATTTTATACTTCAATTTTTACCCAAATTATGTGTTTTCTGTATATGAACTGTAAATGTTACCAGTAATTTATTTTTAGTACATTTAATATAGTAATAACAATGAATTAGTTATTTAAAAGAGTGAGGGACTTCGTATGTTTACTTGCTCCGTAAACAAAAATAGCTCTGAAACGGTGTAGAGCACATTTCTGACTAAAGCAGTTCATTAAACTTTAAAATGTATAAGATGTCATAATTTTATATTTACTTAGATTTTCTCACAAATCTTTTACAGTTTGGAGAATTTTTCAGTTACTAAATAATTCCCAAATACCTACACCTGTTTTATTGTCTAGATAGAAAACTTTTTTGAGACGGTTCACTAACTTTTTTAATCAATTTGTACATTTAAGAAATAATTCAACAGTTATAAGTACTAACCTAGGTTTATACTCAAGTTTTACATTCATGTGAAATTAGCATCCAGTTTAACAGCAGTTAAGTTATGACATGATGTAAGTATTGAATGAACTGTAAGTTCATTCATATACCTAACTTTAATTTTTTAGTTCCATTTATTAACATATTAAATGTGTTCTATTGCTCAAATAGTAATGTTGAATCTTAAATGGACCTTGTTTTATAAAAATTACCTAATCATTTTTTGTTGGATTACACATCATTTGTTTGTTAGGTTTGTCCACAAATGAATGTTTTTTTAGTATTCTGATTGTTTATGGGTGAAATAAAGGAAAACAGGGTGGTAAGTAAAGTCTTGATAATCATTTGTTGAGAGTTGTAATTTAAACTTTTTGAAGTATGTAAAAAATTGGTTTAAAATCAATTTTTCTTTACTGCTGCATCAATTTCATTACGAGTAATTAAATTAAAATCAATTATACTTAAGCTAGGCTCAGGCATAACAATAAAAGTTGTTGGAGGAGGAGAATAAGTCCGTCCATATTTAGTTATTCCTCCACCTCCCATTTTCTTAATATAATGACCATCTCGTTCTTGATGAATTGTTCGAGTTGGACTAAATTGGAACCTAGAACTTTGTTGAAGTTCGTCTCCCGACGTTTCACTGTCATAATTTACATTTAAATCTGTAAAATGTAACAAAAAACGACTTCTTGTAGTTTTTGGTCTATCACTGTTATATGTATGTGCTGTTAATTTAATTCGGTTGGTTTTTGGACGTTTTTTCTTAACATTTATTTCTGTTGTAAGATTTATGGGAATTGCACCAGTTACTTGATAATACTCTAAAAATGTACGCACCAAATTTCGCCCACATCTCATATCTGGGTATATATAGAAAAATTGGTATAACCTAGCGGTACAACTATAAGAATTTAAAAAAAAAAGGATACAACTGTCTTCAGTATAGGGTATGCACAATTCAGATCCATGAGAATGATAACCATAGATTGAAACTTCGTATGTATAGGAATTAACTCTATCACTTAATACAGAGCAAAAGTATCTTCGCGCTGTACCTATTTTGTTAATGTCAGAGTTAAACATTGCATTTGCAGGTACATAATCATCTGCAATGTTTGCCAAAAGTTTTGGAAAAACAATATGACGCTCATATCTGAAATTTTGTTTGAGAATATTATTCTAACTACACTTTGCATTACCTGTAGACATCTTCATAGGTATTTCCATAAATAAAACAACCTTTCAAGGTTGCATGTGCATGAATGTCCAATACAAAATCCAGCTGAAGATCCTAAAAGATAAGAAAACATTAGCGTCCGGTAGGTAGAGCAAACACCAAATACGAAGACACCTGCGCAGAAACCGAATATTGCATTAAAAAGAAATGGAATAATGATATGAGTGAGAAGTAGATATTATGTTCCGTCCACAAAATGTAGTGTTGTTTATTGTTTTCTAACCTCACTTTTCGTGCACGTTTTTATCAATTGTAAACAGTTTTTTCAAAACTCCTTCCGTTTCATCACCTTTTATTTACAAGTAAGTTGTATTTGTAATCCACAGTAATATGTATTAATATAATATATTGATTTAGTTCGTTGTTTATAATGGGTGATGCGAGTACATCGTCTGATAGTACATCAAACATTCCAGCAAAGAAGCGGCGTGCCTTATCACAAGATGCCCGCGAAATTATTTGGAATGTGTATCAGTTTCATAAAAATATGAATGAAGGTATGTCATTATTGTACGATTAACACCTGTCAGTTTTTTCACGATTACATTTCTTTACAGTTAACGTTCTTGATATCGTTGAGAAAGCAACTGGAGTATCTAAAAATAGCGTCGTTAGAATTATTAGAGAAGGGAGTGCAATTCAACGTGGTGAAATAGAATCGTTTAAGACTTCTAATAAAAACAAAAACCGCACCAAGATCATCTGTCGATAATTGTGGGGAACAAGTCATTCGACGCATTGTACACATTTTTCATGTCACGGAGAAACGACGACCGACCGTCAATGCTATCTATAATATTATTAAAGATGAGGAATCCATTGGTTTCTCTGGGAGGAAATGTCTTTAAGAAGATTATTAAATAAAATAGGTTTTAAATGGACGAAAACCGTTGACAATGGTAAATGTTTAATGGAACGATACGATATACGATCTTTACGTTGTGCTGATATACGAGCAATAACAAAGTATCGAAGAGCAGGGCGACCCATTGTGTATACAGATGAAGCATATATACATGCATCGCATACAACACCACATTCCTGGGTAGATGATTCCAACGAAGGTTTAAAATGTCCAATCGGTAAAGGTCAACGTCTTATAATAGTACATGCTGGTGGTGAAATGGGATTTATCAATAATGCCATCTTAGTTTTTAAATCGGGGTCAAAAACAGGTGATTATCACGACGATATGTTATTACCGAATTTGCTCGAAACGTCAGTTATTGTTATGGATACTGCAAGTTATCACAACACGTTAGCAGTTAAACATCCAACTTTTAGCATTAAAAAAATGGAAATGATAACTTGGTTACAAGAACGAGGGATTGTACATGATGAATCCCAAACAAAAGTGGAGCTGTATGATTTAATAAAATGTAATAAACCGAGCTACACGGAATATTCAATTGATGCTATATTTGCGAAACGTGGTCCCTCTGTATGTCGACTACCTCCATACCACCCGTAGCTAAATCCAATAGAAAAAATATGGGTCATTGTAAAAGCTTGGGTGGCATCAAGAAACACAACTTTTAAATTAGCCAATGTTGAAAAACTAACTCGTGAAAAGTGTTCGATGGATTTGGAGAGCCACTGGCAAGAAATGTGCCGTCATGTTAAAGAAATTGAAGAGGAATACATTAATAAAGAGCATATTATGGATGTCGTTTGTGAGGAATTGATTATACGTAGGAGTGGAGACTCGTCGGATGAATCTGATTTTATATCAGATTATGATAACGAAGAAATAAGTGCAGAGTAATTGTGTAATATTTTATGGTGTTTATATTGTTAATTTCACATTTCACGTGTTGTTCATGTTCTTAGATCTTTCTAAGGCACTTTAACTTCTTAAGCACTTTTTAAACATTTAGTCTATGATCTACCAACATAACGTCTTTGTACCATAACCCTTTTTATAGTTCGCAAAGTTTTTATGCATTGTACCAATTATTATACATGTTCTACACATTAGGATTATTGTACTTCATGTAATCAATATCTGTTATGTGTTTAATTGCTTAATTATATTGATTTATATGTGAAATTTCTTATTTATCTTTAACACACTAATATGTATCGTGTTGACCTCAATGCTTTTATGAATACATCATTGTGCAAACCCCATAAAACCTGTTTTATTGTATAAAAACCATCTATTTATATTCGTATACTATATTTTCCTCATAACAAATTATATAATTTCTTCAATTTTATTTGAACTTGCATATTATCTAATATTTGAATTCGATAAAACTCTACCCCCTCTATTACACCTATTTATAACCATCGCAGTATAAAACTGTTTAGAGACGAATTATTTACCCTTAGAACTGTGGTTAATAATTAAAATGCGAATTACAACATTTCCGAGTAAATTTATGAACAAGTAACATAACCTTATATTTCACTTTTCACAATTAAATAAATGTTTGTTTTTGTTTAAATTGCCTTAATTATAAAATATAAACATCATAATTAAGAGGTTATTAACTTAAAAATGTACATAACGTAACTCTTACTTTTCTTAAAAAAACGAATATTTTCCGATTGAATAGTACACGATCACGTGATTTTTTTACGCAGCTTGGTGTCTTCGTATTTGGCGTTTAGTCTAATCCAAAGTTTTATTTATATCGCTTTTCTTTAGTTCAACTATATATAAAATATACAAAATTATTTTACATAATTGTTCAAACCAGAGTGAAGAGCTCAATTGTAAGGTACACACTCAACTATTGATGCAAATTTTAAGTATTACATTTTTGATACAGAAATTAATGAGCTGTATGAAAAGTTCCTGACTTCTAAGCTCTAAACAATTACCAAAAGTGTTAATGTACCTACAAGAATAGTTTTATCTACCTACACTGACTGAGTGTGCGTAAATCCTAGACCCAGACCAAAAATTAATGATTAAAATGTGGACCCTGTCTCAAGCAGCTTGAAAGGTAAAATTCAGACCGACGGACTCAAACCTGGGTATTGTGAGATAACCTCTACTTACGGCGCTTAACACGTTGACTGCCGCAATGGAACAAAAAAATCGGACCCCCAAGCCATATTTTATTTTATTGTAAATTATTGCATAAAAAGATATTGCGTATCGGTTGGTGGTCCATTTTTGTTGCTTTAATTTATATTTTTTCTTTTATGAATAATTTTTTAAAAGGCAGTTGAAATGCAACCTGAACGTTTGTATTTTACCGATACACGCCTTATGGTACTAAAGCTATGCCTTGGCAAGTTCAGACAGGCTTACTAGAAATTCGTTACATTTTATTTAATTTATTCTCTTAGTTGCAAGTCAGGTGTCGTATGTGATGGTATAGTGTAAGTTTCGGTGTGCTTGTTTTTGGAGTTTTTGAGGGCGGTTACGGAAGGAATCAGAGGAAACTTGAAGCTTTATGGGACGATTTGTTGTCAGATGAAGAACAGGATTCATTTAGTTCGGGTTCATCAGATAATTTTGAACCCTCGTCGTCATCGAATACCGATGACTGTGAAGTATCCAAAATGCGTAAACGTAAGGGACGACAACTGAAAATTCGACCAAAGACAAGTGGCAGGTCGATGAACACACGTTTTCTGCCGATATAGCGAGTATTCAGAAAGGAACCAGTTCTTCAAATGATATACCTACATCGACATTTTTATGTTACGATAATAATAATGAATATAACATGGACGTATCAGTAAATGAGGAAGAACCGAACACTATTGGTGAATCATAAAACTGACATTTTGATATTACTGCCTTAGTAACTGGAAATATTAGTTCGATAACTGTAATAACATTACAAGTAATTTCATGTAAAAATCATATATTATCTTACCAAAAAAACAGCTGTTTCGACATTCATCATCATCAGATGATGACATGACTGCACAGAATTAGGGTTTCTACGATAAATTAGCCCGATAGGCATAAATCTCTTATAGAATCTAGCAGCGGAAGAATCGAGGATACAATTGAACATGTTGTGCAAAGGTCTGATGAACTAGAATCGAGTGTCAGTGAGCCAGAAAACAATGATGTTGGCGACCAAGACATTATTTGGAACGACGTTATTGGATTACATATTCGAAACATACCATTTACGGAATCTAATTCGGGTATAAATACAGAAATGTATGCAAACTATCACAACAAACTACCTTCCGATTTTTTCAAAATATTTTTCATCCCTGAGTTGGTGACACCTTGTTTTGGAGACAAATAGATACGCTTAACAACAAAGAGAAAAAACGAAATTTCACAGTTACATACATGATCTGATACACAACGATCCGGAAGTTGAAACTTTTATAGGCATATTGTTATGGATGGGATTACACCGTGTTCATGTTATTTTGAAATATTAATTGAACGGTGGTTTGTATGGCAATAAATCGAAAAGCAAAATGTCTCGAAACCGTTTTAAACTGCTGTTGCGCACAATACATTTTAGTGATAATGAATCAGCTGACATACAGCAAACGGATAAGGTTCGAAAAATACCCCCTTTTGAAGATGCTGAAAGAATAATTCGAGTATACTGTAGTTCCTGGTGAAGAAGTTTGCATAGACGAAAGTCTTGTGCCTTTCAGAGGTAGAATCATTTTTTGTCAATATTTACGAAATAAACGCCATAAATTTGACATAAAACTGTATAAACTGCACAAAAGGTGGATATACATATGATTTAGCTATTTGTTGTGGGAAGGATAGAGATCAGACTATGTCTGCTCCTACTAAAGTTGTTATCTCGGTCATGGAAAATTTGTTCAATGTAGGAAGGACACTGTACACAGATAATGTTTATAATAGTGTTGCGCTTGCTCATCAGTTATTGGAAAAAAAACACTCATCTAGTTGGAACAGTCGGATCCATTAGAAAGTTAAACTGTCGAGAAGTGATTGATCAAAAACTCAATAAAGGTGAAGTACTAGCAAAGGAACAAGTGTTGTGCAACTGAAATGAAGAGATAAAAGAGAGGTTGTAGTTCTTAGTATCAAACACACTTCGGAAATGAAAGAAGTACGAAGTAGGAGAGGAGAAGAAAAGCAAAAGCTTACCATCATACTTGACTATAATCGATGTGTGTTTTATAGACCTCTTAGATCAAATGACACACCCATGAGACGCGGTGTCAAATGGTATCGCAAGCTGGCTATCGAGTTACTTTTAGGGACAACAATGGTAAATGCGCATATCCTCTTTACAGAAGTCACTGGCAGAAAAGTAAGCATGGCACAGTTCAAGGAAGAAGTGTTGATCCATATTCTTCATTTAGAAAACCATATTCTTCAAAATATCAACGTCCGCCGACGCTGCGTAGTATGTTATGAAACAAAAGTTCAAGACAGCGGATCTTGTGGCGCTCAAAATAAACGTCTACATATTAATGTGATGGGCGCCAGAAAAGTTTCTGTGTAGAATGTTTTTTTGAACGACATATTGCTTCTATAAAAATATAAGTACAAAATTCATGTCTTTGGAGTTTATAAACTCTAAGACGATATGTGTTCTGTTGATTTATTGTTTCTGCTTAATATACTATATAAAAGTATGTACAAATTTTCCGTTGCTATAAGTACTATTCAGGAAAAAAGCCGAAAAAAATTGACTAGCTTAAAATTTCTGTGGGTTTTTTCATTTTCTGTTCTTCGCCGTGGATTATAAGTGAAGCTTGGCACTATACATGTATCATATGACATTAACCGATGTACTGATACAAGGTTCAAACGGTGTGCTTAGAAACTTAAAAGGATACAATTCTTAGATACACATGTGTCTTGTGGCAGTCAACGTGTTATGAAATAAAATATTTGTGTTACGTCAGTAGAGAAATGTGTAGCCACCCAACAAACGACGTAAAATGGTTTAGGCTATAAGTAATAATATTCAATTTATTACCGTTTATCTTATTTTATTTATTTGTGATAGAAGGCGATTTCTGTGGCCTAACCTTAACTTTTAGTTCATGTAAATTTGTGACTCCGGCAAAACTTATTCATAATTTCGTATATCTGATTTCGTCTGAATATAGCATCAAATAAAGAAAACGGACATGTGGAATTTGTTCCAGAAACCCGTTACAATAAATTAGGCGGATATCTTATTCGTGTACGTACCTACTTTGGTTAAAATTATATTTATACGATTTGTTATTATGCCTCTTTAAATGTACAGGATCCGTATTTTACCCGTCCGCTTTTGACAGGGTCTGTGTCCGAGGGCCCGGTCACTTACCCATCGCTCCGGATCCGGGTTTTACCTACACCCTACACTGACTCACTATTTCTGGAATTTACATTAAGCATTTATTAAGCCGATTTTCTGAGAAAAACGTCTTAGTTGCTCTGTATACAAGTGATTAGATGTTACATACTCTACTTTTATCCAGCGTAAGGATCATGTCAATTACGGCCTTTAAGGTTGGATGCGCCCACGGAGAAGCTATATAGTAACAGCGATTTAAATCAAATCCCATCAATGTACTCCTATAGTTTCCTAAAAATACTCCGTCCGGGTTTAGCATTGGCACTACCTTAAATATAACATGGTCTCTTAAAATTGTAGCAATTGGATGAGAGCTAACTAATAATTCCAGTAAACCTAAAACAAGAATATAGCATAAAACATGACTAAAGATGCAAACTCCAATGGGGAACTTTAAAGTGTAATGGTTTTTAAAATTATTTCGAGTTGATTTCAGTACCTAATATACAAATTAGAACTGCTTTGGTTCCAATTGTCACTTCATAATAATGCTAGGGACCTTAAATTCTAATACATAGTGGTCTCAGTAGTAACATAATATAGGCATTAGAATTAGGAATTAGAATCTTATAATTATACATTTGGTTCATTCTTCTAATTATAATATTGCATTCATTGAACCTGTAATTTAACCGATCTTTTAATTTTATCCGTTCATTAAAACCAAAGATTTTTAAGTGGTGAGGGGAAAATGAGACCAGAACCGAACGACTGAATCACCAGAAATGAATACAGCTAGTAGTCACAGGTTCAATGTACAGCTCAGGAATTTCTGAATTAATAACTAACACACATGCGTTCACAGACAGTCACTACTGTCGCTTGACCCTGGTTCTCTTTCCGCTTAACTAGAAGCAGAAGTATTACGCTAGAAGTGGCAGTATTAAGCACAACATCTGAAATAAAGTGCATAGAAGTAGTATAGCTATGCCGGTAGGGAATTTGTATATGTAATAGAGAGGTAGATAGAAAATTACAATATGTTGAAAGAGAGAAGATCCTGCGGTGTGACCTCTCGAAGGTCAAAGTTCATTAATCTCTCAAGTGTTATACTGCAATTGTTAGAAGTCTCCAAAATAGAACCAGTTCCTGGAAACGAGAGGGGGAGTACCCAAAATTCATTGACTTCTTGACCTCGAGGGTTGGTGAATACCTAGAACTGGAAAAATAGAACGGAAGTATTTATATTATTCCAAAAATTGCTTACGTGTTTATTATTAATATTGGAATATTATTTCGGTAGCAATAACAGGTAAATTACAAGAACTTAATTGGAAATATTTCATTTTTCGTATAAATTATAGCCATGGAATCAATTTCACACATGAGTTGTTGAGTTGATGAGGAAAGCGATGCAGCTGATTAAACATAAAGACGAAATAACTAGGCATATTTGCATCTTAAGAAAAAAGATTAGGTCAGTTGAGAAATATATGAGTAAAAGTTATTGATTCTTATTTTAATGGTACGATAAATATTTTTAAATATTTTTGCCGATAAAAGTAATTTAATGTTAAAAGAGTCCATGTTGAAAGTGAACACGGTTTTGCCCACTCATTCTGAACAGCCTCACAGTTTAGAAACTGATTTAAAAACATTTGCAACCAAAAACCAAATTATTGATGTTGGTACCGAATTGTGGCTGTGGTATCAAACATGTCTATGATAAACAGGAGACAAAATTGGAGGAACTTTCACAAAAGGATTCAAGGTGGGCTTTTCATGAATTCTTACATTTAACACTTAACAATAAAAGGCACGTTCCTCTAAATGGTGGAATGTACGTCAAAGTACCTAATGTCATAGCAGTCAAAAAAGTTGTTGTTAATGTTAAAAAGTAGTGATTATTGATTTTTGGGGTTCATTGTTTTAGCTTAACATCTTATTTCAAAACATTTAGAGAGAACTGCTAGTTATTCTTACTTTAGTGAGGTTTTAAATTATAATTCAGTTGAGTTGCCAATTAAAATAGCTGATGTTAAAAAATGAGAAAAATTAAATAACGTTTCCATAAATGTGCATTGTGAAAAGATAAAAAGTACTACCCTTTGATTGAGCACTCAGCAAAGCGACAGAGAACCCGTAAATCTTATAATGCTTTCTATTGGTCATGAAACGCATCATCACTTTATATGGATTAAAAACATGTCGGCTTTATTGTCAAAACAGCTATTAAAACATGATCACCATACATTCCTTTGCAACCGGTGCTTGAATTATTTTTCTTCAAACATTATTTTAGAAAAACACCTAGTTTACTGTAATCAACTTAATCAATGTTGTGCTAGATTACCAAATGATAATAATAAGTATTTAGAATTTAAACATGCGGCATACCAAGAAAAAATTCCATTTGTACTATATGCGGATTTCGAAAACATAGAAAAATGTTCCATTACGCATGATCACAACACACGTATATGCGCTAATCATGTACCCATTAGCACTGCCTATTACGTTAAATGCTCTTATGATGACTCATTATCACAATTTCATTTGTACAATGGAGAGAATTGTATACAATGGTTTATTGGAAAACTACAACAGATTTCAAACTGGTTCAATACCATCATGTCAACGGAAACGCTAACTAATGACGAAATTGATAATTTTGAACGTGCTATTACCTGTCGGATTTGCAATCAGATTCTTCCCCAACAGATATTAAGGTTAGGGACCATAACCATTTGACAATGAAGTTTCGGAGTGTGGCACTTCAAAATTGTAATATAAGTTTTAAAGTCAATGGAAACGCTAACTAATGACCAAGTTGATAATTTTGAACGTGCCTGTCGAATTTGCAATCAGGATTTTCACCCGACAGATATTAAGGTTAGGGACAATAACCATTTGACAATCAAGTTTGGGGATGCGGCACTTCAAAATTGTAATATAAATTTTAAAGACAGACATGCGGTTCCTGTTGTATTCCATAACTTGAGTGGGTATGATGCCCATTTCCCCATTCGAGAGCCAGCTATGGATTTCCCGGAAGAATTATCTGTGTTACCTTTAAACAATGAGAACTATATATCCTTTAGCGCGCCTGTAGATAATACCAACATAACATTTAGATTTATAGACTCCTTTAGGTTTATGGGTAGTGGTATTGATAAGCTAGAATCATATTAAGATAATGATAAAAAGGGCGTGCAGTGGCAACAATGAGTTTAATTTGTTAGTGTACAAGGTTATCTTCCCATACGAATACATTGAATCATGGGGCAGTCCAGACGAAACCACTCTACCACGAAAAGAAGTATTTTATAGTACCTTACTAACGAATGTGTTAACGAGGAAAATTATTTACATGCATCTGGGGTACAAGCATTAGACTAATATTCAGATTTATATCTAAAAATGGACTTGTTATTGTTAGCTGATATTTTCGAAAATTTCCGCATTAACTTGTTTAGGAGCCTATTAGTTGGGCCCTCCCTGTTCTATTACACAGCCACTGGATTATCATTTGACACCATGCTAACAATTACACAAGTTAAATTACAACTGCTGACGGATATTCATATGGTAATGTTTTTTTGAGAGCGGCATTAAGGGAGGAGTAGCGCAGCGCACCAACCGTTATGCAAAGGCCAATAACAAGTATGTGGGCAATAACTATGATCCCACTGCCAAACCGTTCTATTTAATGTATTTCGATATTAATCACCTCTATAGAAAATCAATGGAACAATACTTGCCATTGGTAAGCTTACCTTTGTAAATACATTCAACCTTGAATCCATACTAAATACTCCAGATGATTCAGACATCGGTTACATTGTAGACTGTGATTTGGATTACCCGTTGGAATTATACGAGCTCCATAGCGACTCACCCTTAGCACCAGAACATATGCCTCCACCTGGTTCCAATTTAAAAAAAATATTATTCACATTGTATACGAAGCGTAGCACATTGTTCACTACAGGAACCTAAAGATGTATTTAGCACTTGGTTTGCACAAAATTAAATACAGCCCTGAGCTTTAAACAGTCACGGTGGTTACGAAAATATATCGAAATCAATACTACATTGCACAGGCAAGCTAAAAATGAATTTGATAAAAATTTCTATAAATCAATGATTAACCTCCTTGACGATACGACAGTTCTGGAATATTGGCTTTCAAAACGATATCCCATTCTAGGGATATTCATGTGTTGGGATAAGTTTGCCCCTGTTTTTTGTACTGAACTAAATTGTAAAAAAAATAAAAAAATAAAAAATATTCTATTAGATAAATAAAATCTGTGAATGAATGTATTTTTATAACGTATTTTGTTGGGATAAGTCTGTTCCTGTTTTTTGTAGTGAATTAAATTTAAAAAAAAACCGCATATCGTACAGCGGGAACGAGTTTAAATTGGTGCGAGAAGCTTCGTGAGACACGAACTATGGCGAATACACTTGGCGTCCGCCTGAAAAATGATGCCCGAGCTACGCTCGGGTATGTCGATTTGAGGCTGCTTTCTTAGGAACTTCCCGAGGACTACTCGGCATTATCAATATATCTGGGGTTAGGCATCCGAGCTGTACTCGGGGTTTCTTAACGAGTTGGACTCGGTCTAATCGGCATGGAAAACATTTTTTTTTTGACGAGTCTGACTCGGGTTTATCAATTTGGAAGGTAAATCCTCATCCCGAATGGTACTCGGGCTTATCGCCAAGGAGGTTAATAACAATTTCGGTAAATTAATGAAAAATGTTCGTATTATTATATCCGTTTGGTAACTGAGTGGGAGGGTCGATATATTGCTGGTGCACACATTTCTAAGCCAAGTTTCCATAGTTGTACCATATTCGATAAGGAACAAGTTGAAAGTTTTTCTAAACAAGCCAATATATGCGGAATTTGTCGTTCTAGACGCCTTTCAAATTGTTTTGTACGACTTCCCTTACAGTTACCAAAATTTGGACATACAGATAGGTTGATTTATGTTTACGCATCCATGAAAGAAAATATTGAAAAATTTTATATATCTGATTGTACTCCCGACAACATCTTTTGTATTTTGGCTTGATGGAAGATTAGAGCAACGGTCTTATCATGGAGAAATTTCTGGGATTTCGTGCGAAAATATACGTTTATTCAGTAGAAAGGGACAAGAAATCTAAAGATGGTACCAGAGCCAGTGTAAAACAAATCACTTTACAAGATTATAAGTTAGCATTATTTGATTACCAAATTGCAAAGCAACACCAGCATCCAATGAGATTCAAAAAGTATTTAGTATCTACCATTGGACAGAGCAAAGTGGTTCTAAATTCGCGTGACGATAAAAGGGTTATAAGTGTCGGGTCAACTGATACACGTCCGTGGGGTAATGGAGCTATGCAATAATGCTTGCAAATGTTTAAAGTGTTTCTTGGTAACAAATAATTGTACACGTCTAGCAACATTTTAAAAAAAAGTTGTGATTCCTGATGAAAGTTTTCGATGATGTGTCACATACCCAAACAGTACAAAAGCCATTATTCAGGAAGTAATTAGTCAAAAAATTAAGCTAGATACATTGAATGTTTTATAGAAATATATAGTACATACCTACCAAAAGTGATGTAAATATAGTTTTAGATCATTTAAGTGTAGAAAATGCATTACAATGTACGTAAACAACTTATTAATTAGCCACAGTATGACCGTAGCATTTAGTTTAGATAATTGCAAAGACAACTCATTAATTATAAACGAATGTATTGCAAGTGCTGCATATTATGCAAACCACAAGTTTCTAAAATTATTCATCGATATTGCATTAGACAAAAATATTAAGCATCAGTTTGATCAATTCACAATGTGAAATTCACAATTCGATATTGGAGAATATCTATAAAGCGAAGAAAAACGACCCAAACGCTCTTCTGGAGGCCAGGCTCGGGAGACTGGTCATCTACAGAATACAACGATTACACAAGAACGTTAGATGCACTCTATTACATTTATGAATTTTTAAAAATATGTATTATAAATTGTAATCAAAAGATGTTTACAATGCATGTGTGCGTGCGGGTGCGGATGTGGGTATGCATGTGTGCACGTGTATGTGTGTGTGTGTGTGTCTTTTATTGCGAATAAATATATCTTTTACATAATACTACTACTAATGCCCTTCCGATGAAGCACTTTTCCCACCAGGATCCGGATGTTTAGCATTTGTAGTTCTTGTCTCTCGCAATATGGTACCGATTTCCTGAAAACGGCTACCTATTTCCCAAAAATCAAAACATGTCAAAAACAGATCAAAACTGGTCTAAAACAGGAATCGGCTTCTCAGAAACAGGAGGCTGTTTTCTAAGAATAGTTCCTGTTTCCTAATAACTGGTAGCTGTTTCCTAAGAGCAAATGAGTATTTCCTAAGAACAAGCAGTCGTTTCCGTAAATGGCCTGCAAAAATCCACTTAACAGGTTCACGTTAAACTAATCTATGAGAAACATGATTCTCTTCATTTTGAAGAGACCTTGGTAGCCGGGATGTTACCGACATAATCTTCTGGTTTCGTCTTCTTTTCGATAAGGGGTTTTGGTTTTAAACAAAAAATGTTGGATTTTACGTTATTTTAAGGTTCATTATAGTTGAGGCTCGTTATCTTAGGCATATCATGCTACAGAGGTACCTTTTAGGAAACGCAGTTTCAATGCATGATGCAATTTTTTCAGTTTGGCTTTGGGGTTCAATTCTGGATAAAGTAGTAATTAGTTCTGTCAGAGATGCCGTAGTAGCGGGACTCACCTTGCGTACGGTGCCGCCGCACACACAAAATTTGTTGGTTTGGGGGTAGTGAACTGTTTACGCCCATTTCGTGGGGCTTAGAGAAGTTACCGTGGAAGTTTGGTTGCGAATACACCCTTAACTTGTGGATCATATATTGGCTTCGTTCTCTCCGAACTAATTACTGTTATGGTTGTCGAGTATCGACATTTCTCGTCCATGGAAGTTGGATTCGGTGTGGGAATAGGGGCCGGTCCTAACTCCTTTGGCGTTTGTTTTCGTATCTGGTGTGCGGATCTATGTAAATTAGTTAATTTTGTGGACAACTTCGTGTGTACAGCTGCCTGTTAACGAATATTTCGCTGTAGATAAAAAAAGCCTTTCGTTGTGATATTTAATATTTGTATATAGTAGAGTAAAAGTAATAAAAGTTTATGGAAGCTTAGGTAATAGTGTAACATACAACCAATTACAAGATCAATAAAAACGTATTGAAAAAAGAAGTATTCACAAGTTAAGTCATATTTGGAGTTCGAGTTTCTACATCGATTGTATTGTAACCGCCGTCGAGGCCATGTTCTACATATCCTAGGTGTCTATATAACAAAGGGTCTGTTCTGAATACAAGGTAAACTTTTTGTATATTTTGTTTCCAGTGGTTGACAAATTTTAATAAATTCTTGTGGACTATATTTTTTGTTGTATATGCCGACGTTTGAATACGCTGCCTTCTGACATCCACGTTTGATTTTTGTATCGATTAACTTTTAGTATATGTATTATAATTCTAAATTTAATGGAGTGTTTTTTTTTAAGTATGAACCTGACGAATTTGTATCGAAATTATATGTGCCGATGCGTTACAAAGAGGACGCAGCTTTTTGTCATAATCTTTTGTTATTTTGGTATTTCAAGTTACAATAATTTTAGTAAGGCCAATACTGACACTAGCTAGTTTCATAGCCTTTAGGTAAACTAGGTAATTAAATTTGAAATGAATGTTTTGATTTATGTAGCAATTGTGTTGATTTTTCGATGATGGTGTTTTTTTTATTATTATTCAATATATGTATCTTTAGATTAAAGTAATTACATTGGGTTTAAGTGTACACCCAATGTTGTACAGCATCATACGACGCACATTTTAAGTGTTTTTATGAGAATTAGATCGTGAAGTAACGTCAATATTTATATTTTCTGAAGTAATAATTCAGTGAAAATCAGATTTATTAAGGGAAATAACGTAACGTAAATTATTAATTGAGTCGGTCGTTGACCGAATAGCTGTTTGATTTTGCATATGAGGATTTTGCGAATAGTCTCAAATATTTTTGGAGTGATGTTTTATAGGAATCAACATACCGATTGTATACATCATTGATGGGCCTGATTGCCAAAAGGTAGCAGTTTGTTATTTGTTTGAAAATTAGCTGTATATTTGGTAGAATTTAGGTATTACATCCCGATAGCGACGTTTCGTAAATTTTAGTACTTTATAAATTTTCAATCGCGCTTGGTTTTGTTGTGGTGACGAATTTCTATGTTTTAAATTGAAGAATTAATTATCGTATTTTCATTTATTTTTGGTTATTTGGGATAATAATTTTTGCGTTGAGGTTTAGCGAGATTCTAGTCAGTATTTAGCCTGTAACAAAGTTACATGTCAGTTTTAGCCTACATTAATTTACTCCAAACGAGTTGAACAGAGGTTAGAGCTACGCTTACGTTACAAATAATTTTTGTTATTAACAAAATGTTAAGAAAGCCCACCAGTATGACTAACCTTCTTAGTGTTCAGAAGACGAGAATGCCATGACTGACCACCGCCCGACTGGATTCGTCATTGTGGTGACTCATCAGGAGCGGTATAAATATTATATATATATATATATATATATATATATATATATATATATACAAAAAGTAACGTAATATTTCGGTGTCAGATAGGTTTACAAAAAGTTTCAAATAAACGTTATTCGAAATAAATCAAGCTATTAGAATCAGTCAGTTACAAATATAAAGGGTGCACCATTACTCCAGAATAACGTAATAATATGTTTTTTTTAAATATATATTTTTACATTTTCTGCAAATATATCAAGTTACAAATGCGACCGTTAAAACCTCGTTACAGGGGTTTGGAAATAAAATTATTAAAAAGTTATGAATGTTATTACTTACTTGTAAATGCCATTAGTGACAATTAAAAGTCTAATTCTTTTACTCTTATTGGTTATTTGTTATTGTCATTAGTAACAATATTCTTTATTAAGTATATTATTAAGTATTAATGTTTAACTGAGACATTTTTTTGGAAAACTTGTGTTAAATAAACGTAAAAATTAATTCAAGGTTTTGGGAACGTTCTTTGTTCCATTTGTCAAGAATTTATTTTGACAAGTACAGAATATGAATCCAGGCAACTAATTTAAATTTAACTTGGACGAGCGTGTTCGTCTTCGGATAGTTGGTTTAGTATATAATGTATAAGGAAGCGGGGACGTCATGAATAGTTGCAGCGTAGGTGGTTGGAATGTCTGGAGGATTTGAAATTTTCTAGGTCAAGGTTTATTGTCTTCTAGGGGTATCGTATTGCAATTCTTAGAAATCTAAACACAGAATGAGTTCGTGTAAACGGGAGGGGAAGGTTCGAAAGTTTATTGACATCCTCAAGGTCAAGATGTATTGACCTCTAGGGGCATCACATTACAATTCTTAGAAATCTGAAAAAATATAATCAGTTCTTGGAGACAAGAAGAGTAACAGGTTGTGGTCTATGTTAAAAAGTAGGTCAAGGTTAAATGTTTCTTGGATTGGCTAAATTGAGTCAAAGTCAAATAGTTGTGTAAAAGTAGGTCAAGGTGAGTGTGGTATCATATACCAATTCTTAGAAACCTTAGAATGGATCACTTGGTGGAAACGGGACGGGGGGAGTCCAAATATTATTGACCTCTTCAAAGTTAAAATTTATTGACCTCTAGGGGGTGTCATATTACAATTCTTAGAAATCTAAAAAAATATCAATTCGTGGAAATAAGAACAATGACAGACTGTTGTCTATGCTCAAAAGTCAATAGTTAAATGGTTCTTGTATTCTCTAAATTGAGTCAAGATCAAATAGTTGTCTAAAGTAGGTCAAGGTGAGTATTTGACAAGTTGAAATTATCAGGGTTAAACCAAAGCACCTATTGAAAACCCTTTAAAAATGTGTGCGTGACCTCAAGATATCTAAAAAGTATAAAATGGTGGATGTGGCTTTAATTAATACTAAGTATGGTGAATGTGTAGTGATGGAAACAGCTAATTTTAAATGTGTATTACCTCAGCGCTTTTATGAGTACTTCAAAGAAGAACTCGCATTGAAAAAGTATTTAAAAGGATTTTACAGTAAAATTTTATTTAGAAATTGTGTTATACTACTTAATTCATGGACCTGTGTCGAATTTCGTACATGTAATACACATTTTGTTGTGACCTTGGAGCAGTTAATTTTTTTAATTAAAAATTATTATTAAAAACGTAAATAAAAAGTTTACCTCGAGTAGGATTTAGAATTTACATCAGTTCTACATACATAAAGACAAAATTTACATCGATTGGGGCTTGTACGTCGATAGCGCAGTTGGTAACGCGGTACTCTAGCAAAGTACAGGTCGTAGGTTCAAATCCTACTCGAGGTAAACTTTTTATTTATGTATTTAATAAGATTAATAATAATTTTTAATTACAATTTGTCTTTGAACTTATTCGTTCATAACAAAATTTATAAGTTAATTTTTTTGGTTTAAAAATTTTCTGTCTAGGTAAAGTATAATTCAGAGTGATTTTACAGTAAAATTTTATTTATAAATTGTGTTATACTACTTAATTCATGGACATGTGTCGAACTTCAGGCATGTAATACAATTTTTTTTACCTTGGGACTTATGCTTGCTGTATAGCGCGACGTGTCTGGATATCTGCAAACGCCCATTCTTTGATCACCTAACTCATATGGAATTTGACAATGATTTTTCATCATCTTTTCTGAGCTCACTCTTGCTTTCGATGTACAGAAAACTATCATAAGTAGTCATAATTAGATCTTGACTGTATTAGAATGTGTATTTCTTCGGAAGGTCCAGATTTAGAAGTTTCATACGGAAAATAAGTCTGACTGTCTCATTTAATTATAGTATTGTCAAAATGTACGCTTTGAAAGAGTAAATAATAACTTTGTATTAACAAAAATGGTAAAAGTAGTAGTAGTTTGAAATGAATCATGTAGAAAAAAATTCTATAAAAAAAAGTAAATAAATATATCATTTTTAAGTCTTGTATGTAATAAATAATCAAACCTACAATTTTAACACAGAGGTAATATTTCTTCGCAACAAAACTGATATTCGTCATATATTAGACATATACATACATATAATTATATATCAAAATCAAGCATAATGTTTCTCATAAAATTATTAGAAAAATAAAAATTTCTCGTCAAGTTTTTTGTGTAAACAATTCAAATTTTGCTTTAAGTGCAGTAATGAAAAGAATGCAAATTATTATAAGATTTGATTAGCATGATGTTCTCGTGGGAACTTGTGAAATTGTGATAAGAGGACTGTAACTTAAATAATGCATGTATCATTGAACTTAAGTGTATAGCTTTCGTTTTTATAATTTTTATATAAAGGTTATGGACATAGATGATGAACTAACTCAATAAAATGATTCCCGCAGAAGTAACAAGTCTCGACGTGAGAAGTATTCCATATGATCTCGGTAGGATTAAGAGCAGGCATTAATAGATGTTCTTGGTAAACATCAGTAAAAGGAGACCATACGATTGGAATTTGTTGAATCTTACAATCTAGGGTGTTTCTATGAAAAGTTTATACAACAAGCTGTTATCATCGTTTTCGTGGGAAAGAATTCCAAGATAGTGATTATGATGACATTTATAAAGATATTGAAGATGTTTTAAATGCTGTATAATATTAATTCACATAACACTGTATGCTTAATGAAAATATTGTATTATCATCCTGCTTAACTAATGTATAGCATTTACTAAAATAAAGAAATATAATAACAAAGTCATAAAAGTATGTAAATTGTGAATTATTAAAACTACCAACGTACATACAGTAGAAGATTGCCTCGAGTGGGGCTCGAACCCACGACCACTACTTATCTAGAGTAGGACTCTTAATCATCAGGGTTATCGAGGGAGCTAGTTCGACTCGATTCAATCCTAAACTGTACGTACCTTATTAGTTTTGATGTTATATAATTCATATATATTTAAAACATCAAAAATAATAAGGTACATACAGTTTAGGACTGAATCGAGTGGAACTAGTTCCCTCGATAGCTTAGATGGTTAAGAGCCTTACTCAGTTTATTACTGTAATTAGCTGCATGTTAAAAGCAGAATTTATTAATAATAAAAATATATTTAAATACAATTTTAACTAGATTAACACGTGTACCTTTACATTAATAAGGAGAAAAAATTTCAGATTATACTCCCACTTTATTTTACTTTAAAGATTGAATTTACTAAATTTTTTTAAATGAATAGTACTTCACGTTTACTGTATAAGATATTGGAATTTTAGAAAAACATAAGTAGTATCAATCTATTCTACGGAAGTAGTCATTTGTTCTTAGGAAACTGTTATCAGTTATTAGGAAACAACCACCCGTTCTTAGGAATCTGCGATGAAAGCAAATTAATTTAAAAATGCTTTACTCATAGAGGTAATATTTCTAAGTAACAAAACTGATATTAGTCATATACGCAACATATAAAATGAACTAACCACAGAAATGTCAAATTGTCGTCGTGGTTACCTATTATTAAAAAATAATCATTTGTCAAGTACTCCGTTACAGCCTACTGTAAGAAGAATGACTTTTTGAAAAAATCCTGAATTGTCACGTTATTTATCGAAATAAATATAGACCATTGGTATTTTTGGAAAGCTTATGAAGAAACGGATTCGATTTTAGTATATAGTATCCCGTTAAAAAATATAACTTTGGGCGATAACTAACAAACAGTTGTGTTTATAAAAAATCCAATCACACCACTGAATTCTACGTTGAAAATTCTATAAAAGTCCGTTTTCACGTTTAAATGATTTATAGGTGCCTCAACTGAATTAGAATATAAAAATCATGTTATCTCTTTGGATTTAAATGGATCTAGTTAAAGTTTTGCACAAAAACCTGGATAATTTCTTTGTAAAACAATTAATCTAACGAAAAATTACGTATGCTTCCTAATTATTGAGAAATTTTGATCTAGTTGGTTTAAAGATATTCACCGTTTTTAGATAGAAAGAGAACATCACAAAGACAAAACAGCTCAGTTCAGTTCATCGGTCGGTCTTGCGTAATGCAGGATTATGAACCCTCATTAACTCACTGCTACCTGAAAATTTCTAAAATTCTATAGTATCGAGTGCTATCAGGTAATCAATATAAATCAGTGATGCAATGGGTTCTGATGATTAGTGAAGATTTTCAAAATAATAGATTTAAAAAACGTATAGTAGTAACATTAAAAAATTTATAATACTTTGCAGTTTAATGACATAAATATCATATTACCCTTCACGTTTCATCTTATCTCTGTCTCTCTCTCACGAGAACATTTACTACAACTACAGATATACACACTTGTGTGTCATCTCTGATACAACCAAGATCAAGCATTTAATACAACTTTTATATAAAAATTATAAAAACAAAAGCTATACACTTAATTTAAATGATACATGCATTATTTATATTACCGTCGTCTTATCACAATTACTCGAGTTAAATATAATATTTCCCACGTTAATCAAATTTAATAATAATTTGCATTCTTTTCAATACTTTACTTAAAGCAGACATATATATATATATATATATATATATATATATATATTTCTGAAAATTTTTTCATATACACACCTTTGGCCTCAAAAAATCTATTAGAATACATACGCTTTCATACTTCAAAGTTTCAATTGTAGCTTAAAGCATTTATATTATCAACAATATACTGTTTTCATGTTTTTCTCACACGCACGCACACGAACATACACACACACGCGCGCACACGCACACACAAACACACACAAACACACAAACGCAACCACACGCACCACACACACACACACGACACAGAACCACACACACAACACACACGCACACACCCACAACACACACACACCACACAACGCACGCACGCACTCACACACACACCCACACACGCACACACACACCCACACACGCACGCACGCACACACACACACGTAGCTGAAAGGATGCAAAGATTCTAGTATCTGTTTTGATGCAGTTTTTAAAACATGCAGATTTTATGAGGCGTTGCAAATTGTCTGTCTTATCTCACAAGTAGTTTCTTCCAAGATAAAATAGTTTCCGTTTTAACGAACAACTAGCCCGTGTCTGCAGTTTTTTGCATTCGTTAAAACTATATAATGATCGACAATTTTGCAGGTGTTAAAGAAGTGATGGTCAATAGTTTTAAAAGACATTCTGCTTATGTTTTCAAGCAGTTTTAATTTTCTAGTTACCATAAGAAAAAAAAACAATTATATTTTATCATTTAATTTTTGCAATTATATTTTGGTATATATTTGTAAATAAATTATTTAATCTTTGCGATGTTTTAATTAGTAATAGCTGGAAAAGAGTATCTACAAAAGCAAAAGTTGCATCTTTCTCAAACATGTATATAATTTATTAAGCTAAAAAATGATTACTGTTTAAATCAATTTGAATTACACAATAAGTAAATTAAATACACCTGGAAACCATGGAATTAAAGCGATTTTGCAAGAATAAGCAACAAATATAAAAATAAAGCAGTTTAAATTGCACACCGAACGATCAACGAGTAGACACTTTTAAAAATGGAGGATACCGAAGGGAGCGAACATTAGATCAGGGAGTCACATCGAAAGATGATGGTTGAGTGCCACACTGTTATCTGATCAAGTGGCGATGACGAGTTTGGCCAACGACGAGATGACTGAGGACGAAATGGGCTAGACCCAAAGTTTAAGTCCCGGTAAATTGTCTTTAAATCCTTTTTGTTTCTTTAGGATGTGATAAATAATAATATGTAAAATACACATACAAAATCTATGTTGCATTAGTTTGGTTATGAGTAGAACCTCCCTTCTAGATCAATTACATATTTATATCCACAGAAAGAATTTGGTTTGAGTATTAATTACCTTGACAAACAAAACTGGCAGGCGATTCGCCAGGATGCACTCTTGCTATTATAACAACAACCCTTTTCTTCTGTTTCGCACGTGGAACTCCTTTTGAACCAATGGTAATCAAATCGAGTCTTCTTTTTTGCTAAAAGGTAAGATACTGTAACAAAATAACACCGATTAGATTTTAGTAATAATTACATACTACGCTGTTACCCAACGATTCTCTAGAAAAACTTTCATTTAAGTAAGTTGCTTTCGATTCTAAACATGATAAGTAAGATTGTAATTTCGAGTAACTATAAGGAGCTGCTAAGGCAAATTGAAACACTTCATCTTCTCTATCAAATGCAAAGGCAAAACTTAATACATAATGACCTTGATGAACTGAAGAACGCTGATAGAAAACATAAGTTTTTGGTATTCTTTGCCTTAAAATCAACACGTTACATTGAATAAAACCATTTTTAATAAGTACCATTTTTGTCGTGTTGTAGATTTTACTACCGGGGTTAAATTTCCATTAAAAATATTTCTGTATTTACTTATATTTACTACATTAAAAATTACCCTCTAAAA
Organism: Vesta saturnalis; assembly: GCA_036346205.1. Classification (NCBI taxonomy): domain Eukaryota; kingdom Metazoa; phylum Arthropoda; class Insecta; order Coleoptera; family Lampyridae; genus Vesta; species Vesta saturnalis. Next base: position 3,297,286 of record JARFJB010001813.1, on the reverse strand, counting down.
AGAAACCGATCACAATAAGAATTAGGATATTTTAACTACCTGATCTTGTTTTACGTTGTCTACTGTAAAATTAAACCAAAACCTGAATCTTGGATTGCATGTATCCGGCCGTATAAATAAATCGTATTCATATTCGTTTATTAAGTCAACTCTTCCTAAGTTTCCTGTTTCGAAAGATGCATCAAAACATAAGTGGCCACGTTTTGCTTTTCCACTGTGACCAGGTGGACGCATTATAAGTCGATTTACGTTACCCATTCCACCTTCTCCATCACTATCTTCACTATCTGTAAGAACAAATATGTTACGAAATTTTCAAACATTTTTTAAGGTTTAAAGTTTTAGTTTATAATAAGATACTGGTTGGAAGCATTCTACAATTTCCCAATTATACTCTCAATACGCAGGTGTTAATTTATTGTTTTATAATTAAAAACTGTAATGAAATCAAGAGCAGGATAAAGATATTCCTTTAAAAGTATCACCACCTCTAAAACTGCATACCACCTAGACGAATGAAGCAACGATTATAATCCTAGAAGTTTTGGGAGTCGAAAGGCTCGGAAATCTATATAAACGATCGGTTCCTCTTTTGCGTGGGCGTCAACTGTTTTTACTCACAATTTACATACTCGAAAGGCGACGGAATATATCCGTTAGGGCCATCCGATCTCCGATGCGATTGAGCAGAGATTGATGTAGAAATTCGTAATCGTCTGTTCAAACTGAATCTCTAAAATCGGATATACGAATCTGTTCCAGTGTATTGATGAGAGAAAGAAAAGACTCGAGGTGTTAATCAAGGAAATAAAAAAAATGAGGATAGATTTAGAGCTGTATGAGCTAAAAAAAAATGATGCAACTTCGAGTGAATGTGCCACCAAAAGTATTAAATAAAGGTGCATTGTAATTTTAATGAAAGACGCTTTAAAAAGTAAATAAGTAATTACAGTAGTGCATGTTATATTGCATAAAGAAAAGGCACTTTAACAGTATTCATTTGAAAAAAAAAATAAAGTGTGTGTAGGCATAGAAGAAGAAAATTAATCAAGAAAAAGTGAATTACAAATGAAAAGACAATTTAAAAGAAGTTTCCGTATGGTTTAATTGAATTTTCATATTAAACGAGTTTCTTATCATGATTTATTGAATTATACAAATTATGTAGGAAGAAATGACATTGTAACCTTATAATTATCACATAAAACTTATATTACAAAGAAAAGGTGAATAACACTATCTTAGCTATTGTATGAAATGTAGAAGTAAGCAATAAATGAAATGGATAAAATGTCACTTGTAAAATGCAATAATGTTAAAAAAATATTTTTTTACTGTGAAGTAGGGAAAAAAATTAAAAATTCAGGAGAGCGTTTCGTTTAGGACTTAATCGTCGTCCTCTACATCACTGTCTCGTATAGAGATGATTGGTATCTCATTTTCACCTACAAGTGGCTCAACTGGTTCTACTTGTTTCGACACCCACACTAATACATATTGCACTATGTTGGCTTTCTTCTTTTGTAGTGACAGTTTCGAGCGTTTGTTGCTTGATGCCATTTTGTCAGTATGGTATGTATGTAACGACTGAATATTGAAATAAAATTATTATTATATACATGTAAATTTGTTAACGTGTACAAAAAAAGTGGAAGTGGTTACTATTGACCTATGCAAGCAAAGGTGATGAATGAATCATAATCTAGACATGAAAAGGTATTTCATGCCATGTCATCAAGGTTAGGTTATTAGATATTACCAGTAAACGTCCACTAAAGATAATAATAAAGAAAGTTCAATATCTGCATCTTTCTGAACTGAAGCTCTTGGGAATACTTTTAACACAATCTAAAGGCAATGAACTAAAAGCGTGTGAAAGTATCAATTTCATTTCATATAAGACGAGTTTCTGTATGCTGCATAAAGCAAATACAAGTTATAACAAGTTTGTGATATTTAACCTTGAATGGGGCTTATATGACTATATAAACCGATAAACAGCATTTCTGTACCAGTCAGTATATTGCACTCAATATTTGTAATTGTAAACCTAAAGTACTTCTATAGTTACTTAAATTATTATTTTTACATATCAGTTATAATAAATAAAATATTTGCTACAAGTCCATGACTGTGTAATCATATTTTTGCATTGTTGGATACAGTTTTGAAGGTAACTATGAGTGAGGTTGTACCAAGTAGTAGTGATATTGTTAATTTAACAAACGTATTATTCCATTGTTAAAACCAAAAATGAATTTGTAAAGCACATCCGTATAATTAACACTAATATTAAGCTATTGCAAGATATAATTCAAAATAAAATTTATTTAGAAGCAAGTGAAAATTTGCTTAAACTTGAAAGTAATTTATCATTGTTAAAATGTTATCTTGTGAGACTTAAACGGTTAAAGAACGCTTCAGAGAAAACAGGTAGTGGAATGTCACTAAAAACGTACACATAAATTAGGTTGGTACTCTAGATTCATGTTTTAATGGTAGGTTACTTACAGGAATTATAGTCAATATAGCAAACATTAAGGACCCTCTTATTTTTTACAAAATGCATACAATAGTTTTGCACGAAAGGTTAAAGTAATGCTAAGGCAAACGATGCTAAAGGTCAATGTCATTTTAGCCTGCAATTTCATGCAACCTCAAAATCATGTTATCGAGTTGAAGACTTTTGCCATAAAAATTATGTCATCGATATTGCGACCAATTTCGTAGTGGTATAACAATAACGTTTATTACAAATTACAAAAAATTAGAGGAGTTTTCCGAAAGGGATTCCGGTTGGGCATTACATGAAGTTTTACATTTAAAGGTGAATATTAATAGCTATACTCCATTTAGAGGTGGCCTTTCGACTTACGTTAAAGTTCCTTACTTTATAGCAGTAAAGCATGGGTAGTGAATGTTAAGAACGATGACGATGAATTGCTTCCTGTGGGCCGTTGTTTGGCATTATACCCAGTGCAACTCATTCAGATAGAGTTTACAGTTATCCTCATTTTAGAGATGTTTTGAATTATGATTCAATTCCTTCCCATTAAAATAGATGATGTAAAAAATTTGAAAAATTAAACAACCTCTCCATTAATTTGTTTTGCATTCAGGGAAAGTGTATTACCGCTAGTATTAAGTGTAAATCAAGAAATAGTGTCAGGAACCTATAAATCTTTTAGTACTTTCGCTAATTATCATTCTGCGGGTTCTACTGCTGATGCTATTAATGCAAAAAATAATACTGTTTATCATTTCGTGGATTAAAAATATGTCAGCTCTTTTTCTAAACAACTATCGAGTAGGGGCACAAGATGTTTATTTGTTATCAATGCTTGAATCACTTTTCTTCAGATCACCTTCTACAAAAACATGTCACTCTCTGTCATCAACTTAATCAATGTTCAGTCAGGATGCCCATCGAAGCGGAAATGTTTCTGCAGTTCAAAAATTTCGCATTCAGGAAAAGGCACCGTTTGTAATTTATGCGGATTTAGAAAGTATTTTAGAAAAGTGTACAAATTTAACATCACTTGGGGGTAATACTCTATTTCATTCCAAACATATACCCTTCAGCATTGCTTACTACTTAAAGTGTTCATACAATGATTCTTTATCTCGATTTAGGCTTTATAGAGGAAATGATTGCATTCAATGGTTTGTTAAAGAGCTTCAAAGTATTGCACATTGGAGCACCAAATCATCAATAAATAATTCCTATGGGTACTTTAACTCCCAATCAGGTTGAACACTTTGAAAGCACCACGATTTGTCACATTTGCGAAAAACCATTTACAGATAATGATATAAAGGTTAGAGACCATAACCATTTTACTGGAGCATTTCGAGGAGCATCACATCAGAATTGTAACCTAAACTATAAAGACTCTCACATCCTACCGGTTGTATTTCATAATTTGTCAGGTTATGATAGCCATTTCGTCATTAGAGAATTGGCTACTATTCCCGGTGCGATTTCACTCCTGCCCATAAACAAAGTAATAGAAGCTAGTAAAATTAAGTTTAGATTTATTGACTCTTTCAGATTTATGAGTAGTAGTATTGAAAAGTTATCAAACTATTTGGAAAATAGTAAAAAATTTGTTCCAGAGCTAATTGTAACAATAAAGAAGAATTTTCTTTACTAGTTGGCAAAGGGTGTTTCCTTATGAGTATATTGATACGTGGGATAAATTAGACGAAACCAGGCTACCTCCCAAGGAAGCGTTTTTCAGTCATCTTAATAATGAAGGAATCAATGATGAGTTTTGCACATGCGGTTAATGTTTGGAACAAATTTCATATTAAATCGTTAGGGAGTACTCAGATTTGTATTTAAAAACGGACGTTCTACTTTTAGCTGATATTTTCGAAAATTTTCGGCAAACTTGTTTAAGTACTTACAAACTTGATCCTCTGCACTATTTACAGCCTCCGGTTTAGCATTCGATGCTATGCTTAAAATTACACAAGTAAAGTTAGAACTATTTACTGATATTGATATGCTAATGTTTATTGAAAGAGGAATTAGAGGTGGTGTGGCTCAATGTTCTAATCGGTATGCTAAAGCTAACAATAAGTACATGGGGAAAAATTTGATCCCACTTCCAAAGTGTGTATTTAATGTACTACGACGTAAATAATTTATATGGAGCACCATGTCAGAATTTCTACCATTTGGTGATTTTTCTTTTGTGGATAATTTTGAAACTTTAGATTTAATAAACCATCCTGATGATTCGGAAATTGGTTATATAGTCGAGTGTGATTTAGACTATCCCATAGAATTACATGAGAGTCACAGTGATCTACCATTGGCACCCAGAACATATGGTTCCACCCGTACCTGATTCAAATTCTAAAATAAAAAATTATTACTTACATTGTATCCAAAACGTAATTACGTAATTCATTACAGAAATTTGAAAGTATATTTAAAATATGGATTAAAGTTGGTAAAAGTGCATCGTATATTACGTTTTAAATCACCTGGTTAAAAAATATATCGATTTAAATACAACCATGCGTCAGCAATCTCAAAATGAATTTGATAAAAATTTTTATAAATTAATGATTAATAGTGTTTTGGGAAGCTGATGGAAAATGTACGTAAATATAAGGATATACGTTTAGTAACAAAATGGGATGGTCGCTATGGTGCTCGTCTTACATATCAAAACCAAATTTTCATAGTTGTACAATATTTAGCAATGATATGCTCATCATTCAAATGAACAAGCTGGAAGTATATCTAAATAAACCCATATATGCAGGCTTCAGTGTTTTAGACGTTTCAAAAACTTTTTATACAATTTTCATTATGGTTACATCCTACCTAAGTTTCCAAATAATGCTAAGCTCTTGTACACAGATACGATAGTCTTATATACGCCTTTTCGGTTCCTGATATCTATGAGTACATTAAAGAGACATTGATAAATTCGATACATCTGACTATAGTCCTGAAAATATCTTTGGAATTCCATTAGTAAATAAAAAAGTCCCCGGCTTAATGAAAGATGAAAATCATGGCGCAATTATGTTGGAATTTGTAGGACTTCGTGCAAAAATGTATGCTTACACTGTTGATAAAAAAGTTGTAAAAAATCAAAGGGTTCTACCCATGCAAGCGTCAAACAGATCACGATAAATGATTATAAACATATTTTGTTTGATGGTAACGTAATAAGGCGATATCAACATTTGATAAGGTCAAAGAGACATGATGTGTTTACAATCAAACAGAATAAAGTAATACTTAGTCCTTACGATGATAAACGATTGGTAAATTTCAATTTCACTGATACTAGACCTTGGGGATTTAACTTTACATAGCATTTTATTCCTCTTCTGTTTCAGAAAAACAATAATTATGAGCAGTCTCGAAAACAAACTGCATGATGAACTATGGTACAGTAGTGATCAAATCTACAGAAAGTACCTGAAGCGTTCTTTGATGGGGAAGTGTTCCTCTGAAAGCTTTGTATTGAATATACTACAACAGGGTGTTTTAACTGGTGTGCTATAAATTCAAAGTGTGCAAATGAAATTATTAAGACATTATTTGAAAAAAAAATTAAATTGGACAATAGCATTAAAAGTTTTACAAAAATGTGCATTAATAAAGGTTACAATTCATTAACTTTTAATGAAGTTGATAAAATCTTAGATGATATGAATTTACTTGGTAACGTACCGCTTAAAATGTATGTATACAATTTATTATGGGGTGGTGATGATGATTCAACAAATGTTAAATCTAGCTTAGAGAATATTAATTCTGCTTATAAAGATACATTATTTATTATAACTGAATGTATTGAGAAGCAGCATATTATGCTAATTACTAATGCCTCGATATTTTGATTGAAATATTATTAGAACAAAACATTAACTATAAGTTTCAACCATGGGAAAACGAGGAACATCACAAAATTTTCAACTGGATATTAGAAAACATTCATAAAGGTGAAACAAATACAAATTCCTGTTTGGGATGGACCTGTGGACCAGATTCAGAATATGGCCCTCAAGTAATTTAAATGATTATAGAAGTACTTTAGGTTTACTATATAAGATAATGAAATTTTAAAACATATGTAATATTTACTGAACTAAAATAAAATACAATTTTTTATGTGTGTTTTATTTCATCTAAGAGCAATATCCTTTAATACAAACTATATAACTAATATAAGTAATTTATTCACAAATAACAAGTTATTAAACAATATCATCCTTATTGATCCATGATCTTTCATCCAATCCCCACCACTTTACGAATAACTTATTATTCTTGGAGCGAAGCACTTTTCCACAGTACACATCAGGATACTTTGTTTTCTGAATTCATGTTCATAAAAGCCTCCCAGTACAGGTTTTCCTTTCATGTCTTCCAACAAGTAGGTGGTTGGGTTAGTAATGTGAACTTTCACAATCTTAAATAGTTCACTAGACCAATTGGGGGTGTATCCTTTAGCAAAAATACTTTTAAATTTACTGATTCGTACTATGTCACCACACAATATCGATTCCGATCAAATATTTTTATGTGAGTGTAAACCTGCAGCTTTATATGATTATCAACATCTTTGGGCTTTATTATTATTATATAGTTCTATGCTTACGATTGTTATAATCCATCGTTATGGTATCAATTGTATCAATCCATTTGTATTTACCTTGCAGGATGAATGACTTATATAGAGCACCTTTAATGGTTCTGAAAACACGTTCAGCAATTGCAGCCTTCTTTGTGCTATAGGTGGAGTAATGGTTGACTCCATAACGCTGCATTAGTTTAGTAAAATGCTCATTGTAGAATTCTTTTCCTGCATCTGTCTGCAAATTTTAGGTTTCCGGCCTTGTTTGAAGATTGTTTGCATGGCTTTCTAACTTCTGACCTGTTTTCGTTTTAATCTTTAGTCCACAAGTATTTCGAAAACAGTCGATAACCACTAATATATACTTATAACCCTTATTTTGTTTGGCATATGTGTTAAATTCAGCTAAATCTGCTTGCCAAAGGTCATCAAAACCTCTAATTATTGTTCGCCTTCGTTTAAAATTTGTCACACACACACACACACACACACACACACACACACACACACACACACAACACACAACACACACACACACACACACAACACACACAACACACACACACACACACACACACACACACACACAACACACACACACACACACACACACACACATCACATCACACACACAACACTACACACCACACATCACAACACACTCACACATACAATCACACACTAACATAATAATACAATACACTACATACACTAAACAACACACACACAACACAATTTCTTTTTTTATGTTAAACATCAAACAAAATTAACACTGTTATTTCCCTTTCAATATATTTATTTAAAACCCATCGGGGTAAATTCTATTACTGTTAACCACCATCAAACAAATATCCGGAATTTTTTTCTCGGATGACGTGTATGATGTAAAACTGAGTAAAGCATGTGCTAAGAAATTTCACTTAAAAATAACCCATCCCCTATTATTACATGAGAACCTATATCCGTTGTCGCTAGCGATAAGCAGGTAGTAAAACGTATTTCCGATAATCAACGTATCGAATCTACTTTAAAATCAGATTTCGTTATACATCATATAATAAACTACACAAATTATGAGTAAATTTAAAACCCTCCTTACTTAGTTTAGAGCGAGGGAATTTATCACACACAAGGTAATAGCTGTCTTTCCGAATAATCTACCTTCGCTTAAGTTTGTTAAAACAAAATTTCAGGGCACGGAAAGTAATGAGGAAGAACAATTTTGTCTGAAAATGTCAAATATGCCTGATTTTTAGTTGAATACGTAATAATTTAAGGCGATTATATTTTGATTTGTCTACCATTTCGAAAATCAATACTTATGAACCAGTTTTATTAAGATATTATATTTTTGTTGAATACGCAGGAATTTAAAAAAAAAATGGGCAATTTGTCGATAGTGTTGGAAACCCATATTTATGTATCAATTTTGTCCAAAACGAATCAAATATATTTGTTTTTAGTTAAATATACCAATTAAAAGTTTATTAAAATTGTTTTAGAACCAATTTTGTTCATATACAAATTGAACGGGCGTAACTCAGAAACATTGTTATATGCTTAATTACCCAAAATCAATAAGTTTAATAAAAATTACATTTGTCGGAATTTATTCTATTGTACAAACTGAGCATGCGCAATATTGACGTCATATGGATGGTTAGACACGTTATTGCGTATAGTAGTAAAGCGCGTGGCCTTGCTTTGTTCAAATATCAATTTATCTGAGAAGGACCATGTAAACATGGCGTGCATAATCATAGAGTATTCCTGGTACGACATGCGTGGCATTATCTGATTTTTGCAAGCCAATGGAGTTGATCCAGGAGAAATTTATCACAGAATGGAGAATGTTTATGGTTAGAATGTTTTAAGCCGTTTCATTTTCATCCATACGTGGATGAAATTTTCACTATTGTGGTTTGATTACAGAAGATCGTCATATTTTTCGTGAAATTTTTTAAATGGTTGGCTGGCATTGCTAAAAGTTGTCTCCATGAAATCATGTGCGATCTAAACTTCCGCAAAGTTTGGACTCGTTAGATACCGATAACGCTCTTTCATGAACACAACACTCTAATGAGTGCTTCACTTCAAAATCTCATCCGACACCAACCGGAAGGGTAACATTACCGAAGATGAAACTTCAGCCTCAGTCTAGAAAAACTTTTCTAAAACTGAGTTATCTTTACAAAAATCTCTCCAGTTTTTCTTCCAAGTGGATCGCCTTCGATGTACCTATTCACATAAACTAGTCCTTTCGAACAGCTCTTTATACCTGTCACTACTCTAAAGTTGATAGTTTTCGCAATATTCGAAAATATAGTTTAGCTAGAAAGACCTTTATTTGTGAACCGATTTTATAAATATTTTATAAATATAAAGTTGCATTAAAATCCGTATTTTTAACTTATAGTGGTTACAGCCAAGCAGGCATGCACACCGGCGTGTTGAAAATTCCCTAGATCGTCGAAAACTCGACATTAAATTTTATATGTTTAAGAAAATCAAATCGTACAGACAAAAACTTTTTCAACTGCCATTTTGCAGTTACTAACTACATTTTTAAGCACACCGTACGGTGGGTTTACGTTGCGCCTTAAATGTAGGAAATAGTTTCAAATTGCAATATTTGCATAATAGTTCAAGCTAGGACTGGTACACTGAAGGTGACTTTCCTTCAAGCTGACAGTGTATGACAATTATTTACCGCCTAAAATGAATACATAACCTAAAATTATATTTCTATTTAGAAAGTTGGCAATATACACGATCATAAAATCATTCAATGGTGACGTTATTAGCAACTGTAAGTAGTTTTCGAATAAATCTATAGTATATTAAATGAAAAATGTTTAGCAAATATGAAAAAAATTGACTGCCATGTCGGTCGTATACGATCGTCAATTAAAAAGCCCATTGTACCACGGCGGTTGTATACGACCGCTGCGATATGGTATTGAATGTCTAGTGTTATTTTGCCAGCGGTCGTTGAGAGGATCGCTCACACAACAGCAAACGACCGCTGTAGCATATAGGCCTAGCATATCACTGCCAATTTTCTCTTGCACAAGATTGGGTGGGCATAAGTGGCTCAAAACGACATATAACTTACATTTTCATTTTTTTATTATTTGCAAAACTAAATAGGTAACTATTTCTCATAAATAACATCTAGAACTAGTACCTAAACAACTAAAATGTTTGAAAGTCATTTTGAATGTAAACTAAAACACTCTAAACAAAAATGGGGTTGGCCTTCACAAGAGCCACAGTAGGTAGCAACTTTTTTTACCTGATTTTTTGTGATTTCTCCTTTCATTTTTTTTAATAACAACCTTTGCAGTATTTCCTTAATTTATCAAAATGGCCTTCCTTTTTGAGCAAAGTGTGAACTTGCACCGATCTTCTGAGTGTCCGCATCTCTTGTTGCTCGGGTTCATCCTCTTCATAATTTAGAAGCGATTTTATTACTTGCTCTCGAAAATTCGTTATTTTCATATTTTTATAGGCCAACTTTTGGAATATTATGGAGAATTCACAAGTGTAGTGCCCAAGAGAAATTCAATGGCAAGCTTTCGATACCATTTTATGGATTTTCTCAAAGGTGAATTATAACGACATCTGGTCCGATTAGTCAACTGACGATTTAGCTTCATTATACTCAATTATGACTCGAGGTTTTGTACCACACCACTACGCCGTTGAACTTCAACCGTTTCAGTTGTATGTCTGGTAGATAGAAGAAGCACGTCCCTTTTATCTTTCCACTTCATTATGCAAACACCTCTTTCATTTTCTAGCCCAAAGACTTCTCCTTTTCTCAATTTTTTATCAATTACTCCTTTGGGGTTTCCACGACGATTTGGCCTTAGAGTTCCAATGTAATGAGTTCGTTTCTCAAGCAAAATATTGATCAAGTCAAGGTTTGCATAGTAGTTATCAGCTTCTATAGTTCTTCCTGAATTTAGCAGGTTTTCTAAAATTTGGTTACAATATTTGTGGGGACAGATCCAGTACCTTCGTTTTTCTCTTTACCGGCGTAAATTCTTATATTCCAGGTATATCCATTGTCACTACATACCTTAAAAAGTTTCATTCCATATTTGTGGGTTTTTGGGGAATATATTGCTTCATAATTAGACGCCCTTGAAAAGGGATAACAGACTCATATATGCAAAATGTACGGCCTGGAGTATAAACTGCTGGATAGTTGGCGACAAGTTTGTCTAACAATGGCTTTATTTTGTGTAAACGGTCACCTTCGGGACACTTCGAATTATCTGAGAAGTGCCACATTCTCAGAAGCAACTGGAACCTGTTCGCGACATTATTTTGGGCACACTCGAGTTTTTGTAAAAATTATCTGTGCTTCAGTATTTATCAATTGAAGGTAACCTTACGACACCCATATACCCCAAAAGATCAATAAACCTTAGTATTTATTTCTTGTTGGTTGGAACCCAACGGTGTAGCCTTGATTCTTTACTGATGTCATCTGTGTTGCACAGTAGTTGGGTAGCATACAAATTAGTTTGATCTATAATTTCATCAATTATTTTGTCATCCAACAAAGCTCGAAAACAGCTGTAAGGGGTTACATCATTTATAAGAACCGCAGCGTAAGTTGGAGAAATCCCAGCTTCAGCAGAGTAATAAAAAACTGTATGTTTCCCAATAGGTTTTTTCCAAGTATTTTCTTGGCCCATATCAACAGGTTGCTCCTCATCTCGGGGTTGTTGCTGTAAAAAATTATCTAGTTCTGGTGGTGGACCGGAGGTTAGATTGTCAACAGAAATTTCTTCTTCAGTAACATCAAAGCTTGTAAGGGACTTAGAACAGCATGACTGATTTGGAACACTTTCGTCGATTTTTGGGCGCTTTAATTTTAGTTTGTTAACGTCACTGCTGTTTTGTTGGTCACGTTTTGTTTTTGAATTGTTTTGTTTTGAATTGTGTAGTACTTCATCTGGTTGTGAAATATCGGAACTATACAATACCTCATCATCACTGGACGACAAAAACATTGGATCAAGGTGGGAATCGAAGGAACTGAACGGATCCTCAGACCCACTATCTGCAAAACAAAAACCACCTATTGTAAGCTAGCAAAAAACGGACAAATAGAGATTACGTTTTTTTCCTTAAAATAATACCCTAAGTAAATGCATTTATGCAAGGCACTAATCTTTTCAGACCGAAACACACTTATTATTTTGTAACAAGAAAAATGTGCATAAACGAGCAGTAACTTACTTGACTTATTGCATTTCAGAACCATTGAAACCATTCGTTTACCGCGACTAGAGATTTTATTCACTTATTTACAATTTTACAAAACAGTAACGAACACTACGATCATTGGACATATACTGAACTTGTCGGAAATTATTATTTGCGCCATCGCGACAACAAGTTATAACACGAAAAAACGATCGCCGATAATAAAATAATACCAGACGTAAATGCATTTATTCAAGGCGCTAATCTTATTAAACCAAAAACGCTTATTATATTGTAACGAAGAAAATGTGCATAAGCAAGCAGTAACTTACCTGACTTATTGCATTTCAGAGCCATGGCAACCATTCGTTTACTGCAACTAGACATTGTATTCACTTATTTACAATTTTACAAAATAGTAACGAAGACTATGACAATTACACATACATTGAACTTATCGGAAATTATTTGCATTATCGCGACAACAAGTTATAACGCGAAAAAACGACCGCCGGCATGACCGCTTGGCAATATCGGCATGTCTATGCCATCCATGCCCGGTCGGGCGTATACGACCACTGAGGTTCTTTTGAAAAAATTTGAGCTAAAATGCAAATCTAGCAAATAACAAGTAAATAATGTAGTTTAGTTAATTGTTATTGTTAGGTATACTTTTTTCGACTTGGCTACTTTTTTTTGTGATTTTTACGTGGCAGTCAACCTGTTAAAACGTTTAGCAAAAAAAATGTGAAACACTGGATTTTTTGTTTTTTAGGTATACTTTGCTCTACCAATTTTAGTTGTGCAAGGAATTCCCACTTCAATGCCTAATAGCTCATTTTTCATATTTTTACTTGTGTTTTCAGACTTCCATTACGCAATTTATGTTTCTTTATTTTCAGAAATTCTCTAACAGTACAAACGAAAAGTTGGTTCTACAAAGTACGTTGATAATTCGGAAGAATCTCTCCAAGAATGTTTAGAGGAAATAATAAGGACCAAGATTTCTCATCGTAAAGCAGAAGCAAAATATAAAATTTCGCGGAGGACTAAAAGAAGGTCTTGATAAAGAATGTTGTAAATATTCAGAACCTATTAGGAACGCGTCAAAAATATCCATCTCCGTTATATTCGCCGACTGAAAATCACCCCACAGGTTATCGTTATAATTCAAGCGTACTGGATGGTTTGGTACCACATTTTTTCTGATTGGCTTGAAAATCAAATGTTGCCAAAGTTGTGACACTTGCGAAGAAAGAAAGTTTCGTTGTGCGACAATCTGTCATCTTATCTAGCAGTACATGCATTGCCCCCAAAACTAGATGACGCTAATGCTTACCACTTGAAATCCGGTATCAAAAAATGTGGTTTCGTACCATTGGATGTCGACGTAGAAATTAAAGGAAACACGGAATCTAGGTAACAATCACTCCACCTCCTTGCAAAATCTTGATGATAGAAAAGTTGATTCTACAAAGTTATAAAAACCCAAAGAAAGAAGATAGATGCCGTTTTTGATTGTGGCGGAATTGTGGAGAAGTATTTCCTGATGAAGTTGTGGCTTTCACTAAAAAGGAAGTAACAACGAATGCAATGTAAAAATCATTAACATAGACATGACCCCTAAAACGTGATAAGATGGCTTATAGATGGGTTGACGTTTTAGACTCAATAAACCCTCAGTACAAATTTATTTGTCCCTTTTTCTCGTACTTACAAATGACATTTTTTGTTTTTTTACCAATATTTATACACATATTTTGATTTAGTACAAAATGAAGCATAAACATGCCTTCAATGTTTACTCAATTTCAAGCAGTACTGGGTTCGATGTCGCCATTTTTTCAGATTTAATGTAAAACCAGATACTGTTGAATTTGACAAACCTAGAAAAAAAAAAGTTTTGTTGGGCGACAATCTGTTATCTCATTTAACAGTGTATACATTGAATCTTTGCCATAAAAATCAGATAATCCTAATTTGCTCCAAACAGCACACACTTAAGTCAACAATGTGACCATGTTCAGACCACTAAACATTGCTTGGAGGAAGGTACTGTCTGCTTGGAAAGACAGTCCAGACTATGCATTGTACCAGTATTCAAAATCAAGATTTCCTACCACTCATTCAAAACATGATGGACGTTATAGCGCCAACTGTAGCTTACAATATCGGTTCCAGAAAATGTAAGCTCGTCCTGTTGAATGTAGACAAACCTGTGAACCGCATACCATCAAAGGAAGCATGCAATGTAAATGACATTCACTCCATCTTCTTGCAAAATCTTGATGCTAGAATCGAGAAAGGAAATAGATGTTCAGCACCCAAAAGCGTCTGAAACAAACTGATATTCTTGAAGCAGATACTAACGAAGCTGCTATTTCCTCAATGCGTGTAAATGAACACTACGATGCGCACTTTAACTGTATTATAACGATAATTCTTGGAACGATTCTGATTTTGGCGAGATAGTTGCAGAGCAAGAAGAGTAAGAACAGTTCGTTCAATACGTAGATGGTCAAAACTCGAATTTTCCAAAGTCATCAGAAAAGTAGAATGGAGGAGAACTATTGCTTGGTAAAATTGCGGCTTTCACTGAAAAGAAAGTAACAATAAATGCAATTCACAGATCATTACAGCATGAGAATACTCCCTAAAACTCGATAAGGTGGTTATACATGGAATAACATTTTAGGCCCAATAGAACTCCTAGTACAAATTTCGGAAAGAGGATTTTTTTATGTTCCTGAGCTTAAAAATCCGTAGTTTTGAAAACGCTTCTATTTGTTTCTTTTTCTCTTTCTTAGAAATGGCATTTTTTAGTTTTTGTTTACCAACAGTTAAATATGTATTTTGATTTAGTAGAAAATAAACGCCCTCATTTTTTTTTAATTACCCACCAATATAACTTCTTAAGTCAAGTCAATCAATACCTGGCTGTACTTTGCGCCACATCTAAATACCTCTGCACCTTCTGCGATGCGATCCCTCAATTGATTTTGATTTATTATGGAACCGTATAAACAAAATCTTTCATGAATCCCCAAAAACTGAAGTCCAGTGGATTTAAGTCGAGGGAACGAGGTGGCCAAAGAATAGGCGCATCCTGCCCCCGACCAATCCAGTGATTAGGGAAATATTGGTTCAAGTGGTTCCGAACATTATTGTCACAATGTGGCAGAGCTCCGTCAAGTTGAAACCACATATTTTGACGAATAGGTACATCATCAAGTAAATTTGTAAACTCATTTTGTAAAAAAAATAAAAAAATGTTCGGCATTTAAGTTTGGTGGCAAAAATACCGGACCTAAAAGAAAGTTGCCCCCACGTTTACTTTAAAATTTACTTGATGACTGGTCTCTACAAGAGCTCTTGGATTTTCATCTGACCAAACATGGGTGTTGTGGATATTCGTTATACCATTTCGCGTAAAGGTAGCTTCATCCGAAAATAAAATGGATCTAACAAACCGGCGGTTACGGTTATTTTCATTACAGAGTCAGTTGCAAAAGATGTTTCTTGCCTGAAAATCTTGCGGCAATAAGTTCTGTACTCCTTGCACATGATATGGATGTAATGAGTGACGTTTTAAAATTCTATGCACGTCTGTCGAATTTATATCATTTCCAATCTGTCGAGCTATAATCCTAGTACTAGTGCCCGGATTTTGTTCAACTATTTGCAAAATTTGTTCCTCTTGATTTGGTGTAATTTTACGTGGCCGTCCACATGTTCCTATACGTTGTTGTTTGAATTTTCCAGTGTCTCTTAGGCGGCGTACTAAACTTAAGAAAAATTTCCTTTTTGGATGATACCGATTTGGATTGATTGTTATTATAACATTTACCGAGTCGGTTAAATTAGCAATATTGGGCGAAATTTCAAGACCAATCAAATGACGTTTTGAGTTTTGATCAGTGTTGCCAACTTTCGTAGTTATTTAGAAAAAACTAAAAATGAACCAAATTTTCAAACTCAAATATCTTTGAAACCGTTGCAAATAAAGCTAAAACACAAGAGAAGTAATTGACAGATATTGTTACGAACTTTAAGATAAGCCTATTTTTAAATTTATTTTGCAGAGGTATTTAGTTTGAAACCGAATATTTTCCAAAATATTCGGTTTTCAGTTATAAAAAGAGCCAGAAAAAAAATCATATAGAAAGTGCACTTAGAAAAGAGTAAGATTTGTACCAAATTTGAAAACGATATCTTAAAACACACCAGAGATAATAAAAAAATACACTTCTAAAAAGTGAAGTTTGACACCCTGTATATCGAAAAGGAAGCGTTCAAATGAAAAGTGCCATAAGAAAAGTCCCCTTATTTTGTCCCAAAGAATATATGGTTAACCCTCTATGGCCCGATTTTATAAAAGTTGAAATAAAAAAATAATGTACCGTTACATCGTTCTAATATTGTTTATTAACGTAAGTGTCTTATAATAAAATAAAAAAAAGTCATCCCTTAATATAGTTTAGGGTACGTTACTTGGAAGCAACGCTGGTCGTCACTGGGTGTGAAACTGCATAAAGCAGTTGGATGTTGATGTGAAGCATAAATATTGCTTACACTTAGAGCAAACCACTTTAGGAATTCCATGGCATCCTGGATTCTTACATCTTTCCCTCTTCTCACTCAAAATAGGACAATGTGCAGTTTCGTCTCTTCTAGTGTCTTCTGTGGGCATTTCAGTTATCTTGCCTTTGCGTTTCTCATTTTCAATCTCCTGCTGAATACTTGGGGAGCCAGTAGGACGTCCTCTTTTTCGGTGATCAATTACATCCTTTCCTATCGTGCACAATGTGTGAGCTAAATCAGTTTTAAATTGCAACAGACTCATTTGATGCTTGCTAATAATATTACTCCGTTTGCAGTCACGTCGGTAAAGGAGCCATGCGTTTACAACGCATAAGTCCATAAGATGGAAGTAGATTTTATGGTACCATTTTTTGCTTCTAATAGTTGTTCGGTATAAAGCAATTAAGGAATCTATTAGATCAACCCCTCCCATAAACTGATTGTATTGAACAACCGCATTTGGACATGAAACTTCAATTTTGGAGTTCGTTTTCTCATCCCACCTCTTTACTGTAGTGATCGGATTAGTTCCGACGAATGTGCTTAGTAAGTGAACGGGCTTATTGTCATACCACTTTATTGCAATGATGTAAACATCTTCTTTTTTTGCTTTTCGTTCTTCCATAGTACCTCTCTCCTTTTTCGACATTTCTTTATCTACATAAAAGGTACACCCTTCCAAACGATCCAGTCTGACTGTTCCCACGCTCAGGTATACCTAGTTTGAATAGCTCTACTTGCAGTTTTGGACCATTGAACCAGTTATCATAGTAAATTTTGAAGTATTGGTTTCTAGGAACAATGTTTGTAAGCCGCATAACAACATTTCCACTGATACCTACATCAGTAAAGGTTGGATCGAGGGGTACTGAACCGGAATATAGTTCCCAATTGTAAATTATACCATCTGATCCACATAAAACGAATGCTTTATAGCCCCACTTTTTCGGCTTCTTTTTCAAATATTGTTTCAAGGAATGCCTTCCCTTGAATGGAATTATTTGCTCATCCACACAAATTTTTTCAGTCATAGGAATTTTGTTGAATTTTTCAATTAGTTTATTTATCAAAGGACGAACTTTGAAAAGCTTGTCAGTGGTGTTTGCAGGATTATGATTGTCATTAAAATAAAGCTTTGATTTTATCTGCTCCTATCGATTTCTGGACATCGTGTCCACTATTTTAGTAACCTTGGTTTCTACTTGCCAGAACATTCTGGTTCTTGGGAGACCGTAAATTGACATGATAAAAGTGATACCCATAAATTGTTCTAGTACATTTTTAGTCAAAAAGAGTGGTTTGTTGGGATCGATTTCGATTTTTTCTTTATTTTTGTTTCCTTTTTATCCTTTTTTATGGGATCATTTTTCCTATTTTTATTTTTTGAAATAACTCTCATACTTTTTATTTTATTACTTGACTGTTTGTTTATATTTTGGCCGTTGTCGTTACCTTCTTCTCCACTGCTTACGTCCTCATCATCAAATTCATAGTCACTCCCTTCTTCACCACTAGCACATTCCTTATCTGTACCATCCAATTCATTATTTCGTGAGCAACTTGGTTTTTGTTCATCGAGAAATGAAATTTGAACTGAAAATTCGGTTACTAAATCATCTTCTTCGCCGCTGTCACTCATCAATGATTCATCAGACAATTCTCCCTAATCTACTGCTTTACTGAAAATTTCGGAACCACTTTTTTTTCTATTTAGGCCGTAAAATTTACGAACATCCATATTCAAAACTGAAATGGTCAATCGATAATAAAGTCTTTATAGCCCAGTGTATCATTAAAGTAACATACCTGAATTTAGTGGTAACCTTTGAAAATTTAAAATTGTATCAAAAATTCTTCGTTATTATAACAGTAATTGCTTCATATAACAGTAAATACATTTTTGTTTACGCTATTTTAATCACAAAAGGCAAAAATACGGTTGTAAAAATATACTATTCACACCGCATGTCAACAGTGAGCCGCCATTCAAAGTTTTGGCGCGTAATTCCTTATACGATGTACAGATGTCACCACTGTATATGAAATACGTTAAGATATTGTTACTTCAAAGATACATTAGGCTACGAAGGCATTAAATTTAAAATTTGTATAAGAAACTTTAAATTATACGGTACGTTTCTTGAAAGTAACGCGAAGCCCCATAGAGGGTTAACGGATTGGCCTACTTTTTTGTAACACTCTGTATAAATTACTAAAATATTTTTTTTCTGTGAGTACAATATTATTATTTTTACATCGTAAGTTAAAATTTTTATCATTTTGTGTAAAAATTAATATTTTTTAACTGGTATTCGTTAAGTATTAAACAAATGAAACAAAGTAATTCCAAAAATAGAAAATTTCACCATTGGACATGTTAAATAACGCTTACTTTGGAATTGTGGTGTGAATATTTATTTATTACGCCTGACGAAGGACAGAGTTTCTGTTTGAAAGCTTGCGAATAAATAAATAAATAGATACACCATTTTTCCAAAATAAGCGTTATTTAAAGTAATTCCACTTTACTGTATAGTGGTAGTTTTATGAGTATATAACTACCCAGTTGCAAACACTAAAGCAAATTTTGAGTGATACACTGTTATTTATCAATACGATTCTGGAATCATGCTTATAAATAATTTAAAGTTTAACAAAATCATCTCAAGTTTATAATTTGGGAATACGGTTTGATGGATTGTTTCAAAATTTTTTATTTAAGCCCCGTATAAAATTAACAGCTCTATTGATTTATAGTACATATATAAAAATAGAAGTGCTCTTGATACAGGAGACCAGATTAATCACATGCCCTTTTTTGATTTATGCTCTAGGAGGGTGATTTTAAATTAGCTTAAAGCATCAATTTAAAATTTTAATCTAGTTACCTTCTAGATTACGTTGATAGATACTAGTAAATTCCAGAGGATCACATCCCATCTGCATCATTTTTTATTTTACGAAACTTTTTATTAAATCAAAAATAGCTTTAACCGTTAGACACTTACACGTTCTGAAAGCTTTTTAACAACTGAACAAATCGTTTTCATACTTCATGCATATCGCATGAAATGTAATCAGAAATAGAATCTCTAGTTGGACTTTTAATAATTGCTAGGCAACCCTAATTAACCTTTCTAAATAATTGCAACAATTTTAAGTTTGCGATATGTGTCATACCATTACTTTACATGCAAAGGAAAGTTAATGAGTGCAACTCTTCCTTGTCTTATTAAGTAAGCAAAAGCAAAATTTTATTAGCAAAGTTGAAGTTAGATGCATTTCTGGAGTTACTGGAATAAGGTTAATGATAAGGAATTTATTGTGAACACTTTATATTCATAAATTATACAACTCAAATGCGGTGCATTTCTTTGAATAGGCATAAACATATACATGGAAATTCCTCAGATAACGGTGCTGTCAAAAATATTTGTGAAGAATCATCTATAGTGTGGGCCTGATTTGACAGAACAAAGGCATGTATTCTTTTGGAAAAGTAAGTGATAGCTGTTTTAACCAAAAAATAGTATACGGGGTGGCCCATTTTAAACTTTCCAGTTATTTTTCTTGAAAAAATCGCATTTTCGAGAAAAATGT
The DNA here is from genome assembly GCA_036346205.1 of Vesta saturnalis. Taxonomy (NCBI): domain Eukaryota; kingdom Metazoa; phylum Arthropoda; class Insecta; order Coleoptera; family Lampyridae; genus Vesta; species Vesta saturnalis. Next base: position 3,276,773 of record JARFJB010001813.1, on the reverse strand, counting down.
TTAAAATGAAAGTAATACGGTGCGGAAGGACACGTCTAACGGTGACCTCGAAATGACCTTGAACTCGTTTTCCTAATAGTCCTAAGATTCATTCACGGGCTTCGTAGGTGGTTTTTGAGTAACGCCAAAAATGTCAATGCGTACGTGCGTGCGTTTGCGATGAACATTTCGGATGCGAAATCTAAAAAACTTGAAACGAGATTGTTTTCAAATTTGGCATATGTTTAAGGCCTAAATGTCTAGCCCGCAGTGATTTTTGGAGGTAGTGGAGACACAGGGTAAGGAGTAAGAGAGGTAAATGTAATTTTTATTTCCGCATAAATCAAACACTTTACAACGGTGTAGAGAGGGAGAGGGAGGGTGGTACGGCAGAGGGAGAGAGGGGAGGAGGCAGAGAGCGCGAGAGAGCGAGAGAGAGAGTGAGAGAGCGACTGTTATTCATGTTGTAATGAAATTTTCAGGAACTTCCATTGTTACTTACTGAATTTATTACACAGGGTGTTCATTTCAAAACTTCCCGCTCCGGATTTCTCGAAATATGAATCCTTTTGATATATTTCATCGATTTAAAAAAAACAATTTCACATTTCGAGAAATCCTAAGTGGGAAGTTTTGAAACACCTTGCATAGGCTAAAGAAGCTGAGGTGCTCAATACCACCCATGGCATAAATTAAACTTGCTAATGTGAAAATTTCCCGCATAAAAGATTTATTTCAATTGGTTGTACACGTCGTTTTTACACTCACTCAATATAACAGAATTTGACGTTTGGCACATATATTTATTGCAACAAACGTCTTAACTACGTTTATACTTTATCCTACATTTTATTTTAATTTTAAGTCTGCCAAAATTTAAACGAAATACACCAGTTCTTATAAGAACTAAATTATCTGTATCTAGTCCTAATATTACAAGATATGGATTGGACACCAAGTACAAGTAAAGCGAACGTATCTCCTGTAAAAAACGTACTCGGTCGAATTTGGCTCATTTGTCAATATCGGAAAATCAGTTCACATTAAACATGTACAAACAAATCATATCCGATACTGCCAACATACAAATAACTACCATTGTCATGAAAATTGCAGATAATGATAATAATGGAGAATGCTTAGTTTAAATACAAAAAAATTTATACGTATACACATCTTTTATACAGTACAAATACAAATTTTCTAAGTGATCGTGTTTAATCAATGCTTGAAATGCAAGCTTTTATGATACTTTACACAAAAAGCAACCCACAATACACATTTGTATGACCTATATAGCAAAATATACCCACAATGCATAATGGTTACTAGATATTTAGTGATATTTGCATTGTAAAAAAGACTTTTCAATTTACTCCTCCTACTTAAAAAACGAACAATAGTACATATAGAATAGAATGTGAGAGTTGTACGGTCGGCAGTACTAATGTATAACTAACCTATGTAGATGAGATTTTAACGTATATAATCTTTAGTGTAGTGGAGTGTTACCGGGGACATTCAAATAGTGTTAGCGCGTCACCTTCAGTGCTCAAAATTTGTAATTTAACCAGGTTTACTGCAAAATTAATTGAAGATATTCTTAATTATTAAAAGTAGTGAAGTGTAGGCTTGGTTTTTTATAATGAGATTAGGTCTAAATATAGTCCGTAAGCGTATAAACTGATATTAATAAATTAAAGAGTCTATCGCGGAGGTCGGAAGGAAGTGTCCGATGGGATTAAATGTTGCACGCCCAAGCGAATTTGAAGCGCAAGTGGCAATAATGATGAGATAAATAATGAAATTATTATTGGAAATGAAAACGGAAATGAAAGCGGACATGATAAACATGAATACAGAACTAAAAGAAATAAGGACAGAGCAGCAGGAATTTAAAAATGAGATGAAACTAAAACTTGAAAATGACAAGTTGAAACTGGAGAATGTAAAGATAATGAAAGAACAAGATAAGGAGTTAGTCACAGCAAATAAATCAAAACCGAAAACATGCGAGGCAGGATAAATATATATTAACAACAATCTCACAGTGACGGAGAGAGAAATGCAAAGATAGATCAGAAAGAGAGCTAAGATAGAAAAAAATAAGGACAACAATGTCAAAATTTGCTTCAATAAAATTGGAAATGGACTAGGGATAGAGAAAAATTGGAACAATTAAAAAACTAAAAAGAGCAAGAGGGACGGCTAGCTACGACGCCCAGGCTTCGAAAACGGATTTGCCTATGGAGTATAACACTAGACCAGTTAAGACTTGGAAAATAGGATTATGGAACGTACAGCGTAATAATGGTAAAGAAGATGAGGTTATATATCAGAATTTGAAGCAGGTCATATGAAAATATTAGGTATTACGGAGACGAAAAAGGAGATTTTAATGGAAGGGTTGGTACTTGTAACGAAATAGGACACCCATTGGGAATGTTTGGTGAGGACTACGTAAATAATAACGGTAGTGGCTCATTGAATTTTGTGTGGATAATGATTTGATAGTAGGTAATACGCATTATAAGTATAAAGATATTCATAAGTACACGAGAGGAATGGAAAGTAGAAAGGAAAAGTAGATTATAGATTTACTACTAGTACAAAGCAAGTGCAGAGGAGAAATTAATGACGTATGAATAAAACGTGGTAGGGAAATCGGCAGTGACCATTACTTGGTTGAGGTGAGAATGAAAATCAACTCAAAATTAAACAGACAGTTCCAGAAAACGGCACATTTATTCAGCCAAGTATAAAATCCCACAAGCTACAAGACGAAAACACCAAAAAAAGGTATCGTAAAAAATTAGAAGAGGAACTTAGTATGTTAAATTGGAAAAGTATTGAAGATCTAGAAGAAATATGGAGCATGTTTAAAAGAAACGTCTGCAAAGTGGCTGAATGGTAGAAAGAAAGAATCCACTGCATGGTGGAATAATGAAATAAAAGAAGAAATTCAGAATAAGATACATACCTGGAAAGAATAACTCAATAATATAACAGAACAGAATTACAGAATGTACAAGGGAAACAGAAAAAAAGTGAAAGACCTGGTCCTGAAAGCAAAGAGACGTAGCTGGGAGGAATTTAGAAACAAAATGGAGGAAAATAGCAAGGGAAATACGAAGCTATTGTGCAGAACGTTAAGAAATTCTAAGAAAGGACAAAGGAAATGGTTTAGAATAGATGGAAGATAAGGAAGGTAAAGTCTAAGCTACAGACAAACAAATTATGGATAGATGGCGTGAATATTTCATGAAAATACTCTCTAGGGATAGTGAGGTGCATAGCCATAATTTTACCTGGAAGGAATTTAGAAACGAAATGGAGGAAAATAGCAAGGGAAATGCGAAGCTATTGTACAGAACGCTAAGAAATTCTAAGAAAGGACAAAGGAAATGGTTTAAAATAGATAGAAGATAAGGAAGGTAAAGTCTAAGCTACAGACAAACAAATTATGGATAGATGGCGTGAATATTTCATGAAAATACTCTCTGGGGATGGTGATGTGCATAGCCATAATTTTGTAAACGATGAAAATATTGACAATCCGGAGTATCTAACAGCTAGAGAAGCTGAAAATGCAGTGAGGAAACTAAAAAATGGGAAAGCGGCGGGGCAAGACAACATCAAAGCTGAAATAATTAAATGTATGGGAAGAAATGGGAAAGAATTCCTACTTAAAATATTGAATACAGGCTGAGTTATAGGAAAAATCCCTAGGGACTTGACGGTGGCAGCTATATCACCAATATATAAGAGACGGGGAGGACTAAGAGCAATAGTTGAGACGGCAATCGAGTTCAGATCAGGGAGATGAACCACAGACTTAATATTCAGACTGACAGTTAGCTGAAAAGACACTTGCACATGACAATAATTTATTCCTATGCTTCGTGGATCTGCAGTAAGCCTTCGATAGTGTGCCAAGAGAGAAAATATGGGAGGTCTTGGAAAAAAGAAATGTCAACGCCGCGTTACTGAGAGCCATTAAGAGTATCTACGAAGTTACAAGAAATGTAATAAAAACTAATAACTGGGTATCAACGACGTTCATAACTAGTAAATGGGTACGATAAGATGGTGTGTTAAGTTCATTACTGTTTATTATTTTAATTGATGAAATCTCAAAAAAATGTGGACGGGAAATAAGCGGTGCCAAAGCAGGTGTAAGACATTTACGCCCAGTTGTGATGAAAGAAATGATTTAGCTAGCAAACACAGAAGATTATTTACAAAGGAATATCATAAACTGGAATAAGGCAATAAGTGAATACAGTATGCAGATAAATATAGATAAAACTAAAATTCTGATTATAAGTAAACTACAACAAATTGATAATTTTAAATATTTGGGATCGATAATTAACGCACAAGGACACTTAGAACCAAAATCAATGCAAGAATAAAGGCAGCAAATGGACTCTACTACGCTCTAAACAAGTCGTTTATTAGAAAAAAGAAAGTTAGCATGGAAGCAAAAGTTAAAATATTTAATAGTGTGTTACGCGTGTTTTAACGTATGGTAGCGAAACGTGGGTGTTAGATGACAGAGCTAAAAGTAGGCTACAGGCCAGTGAAATGAAATATCTGCGACCCACAGCAGGGGTTACTAGAAGAAACAAAATTAGCAATGACACAATTCGTGGATGGTGTAAAGTGAACTCACTGAAGAGTAAAATTGGAAACGGACATCTAAAGTGGTGGGGTCATCTTATCAGAATGGACGAAAACAGGTCAGTGAAGAAAATATGAAAAATGGGTGTGGAAAAGAAAAGAAGATGGGAGGATCAAGGAGACCTTGGAATGAGGCACTGGGCAAAATTCTACATAAAAACGACCTACACTGGAGTCGGGCTGAAATATTAGCGCGGGACAGAAGTAGGTGAAGGAATCTACTACACCTCTAAACCGTAAGGTATGTATAATTTTTAGTTAGTAATTCCCTATTGTTAACAAATGAGTAATTCGAAATTGTCAAGGTTTTACCACAAAAACTTCTGGTTACAGTTTTAAGAACCAATTATAAATTTACATTTTAAGAATGATATTGTAGTACTTCCTTTTAAGTTTAATTTACTTCACATAATTACATATCATTCCAGTCACCATAACGTATTTTTGCACCGTAGGAACTAAAAGTAACACTCCGTCATTTTAAGGACTAAAGTCCCTCTCTCTTGAGATTAACATATGTTTAGTTCCAAGGAATAAAAAGTAGGTACCAAAACAGTTATGTATCGAAGTATACGTTATTTAGTTCATGCAATATGTCGGAATTTCCGAGTTTAAATCGGAATTTCCGAGATTAAGTCGGAATTTCCGAGTTTATGTCGGAATTTCCGAGTTTAGTCGGAATTTCCGAGTTTAGTCGGAATTTCCGAGATTATGTCGGAATTATAAAAAAAAATTGCGTGTGGCCCTTCTACGCCTTCGTATGTTTTAGAGCCAACTGTCTCAATTTTTTTTGTTTTGTACCCCAAATTTGCACTCTAGTCACCTAGTGTGTTAAAAATTAATCTATTCATATCAAAAGTAGGTAAGCAGAAGCATAATAAATTATTATTATAAGTTTTAGAATTATTCCAATATAACTGGTTATAATACTTACACTGAATAGGTAAATGTCACCATATCTTTACTAAAAAGCTAGGATTAATTAGCTTAAAGAATTTTTGTAGCGGCTTTGTTAGGACTCGCTGTATAAATAAATGCGGATAACTATGTAAAATTAGAATTGCTTTCTTATCAACCAACGTATACGTTTTAAAATATTTAAGAAATAAGTGTACATTTTCCATAATCTCTTTAAATCAATCACAGAAATAATTAACTCATTTTAGTGAACATACGTACCATCGCCAAAATCGCCCATGACTCACAAATAGCTATACACAAAGCGTCAAATCAGACACTTTAATTTCACGTTAAAACACGCAACGATTCGAATTTAGAACAAACCAATATTCGATTAAACATTTTTAATTTTCTTCCTTGATGACCACGACAATAACCACTCTTGCGTATATGAATGGTCCCTTTTGTCAAGTTGACATTTTTTACAAAACAGTTTGATCGATATTAATATAATGTCGTTGCTATTTTGGTTGCTATTCATGTATTTAATTAAATTTTTTTTTGTTTTGTAATTAGTTTAATGAAGATAAAAAATTGGGAAAGAATTCTAATAATGCATTTTTGAACACGTTAACAAATAATAAATTGTTTAATCATGTATGATTACAATCACGACCGGTATGAAGACTTGACCACAATAGGTATCTTATACAGTGGACTTGACTTGGGATGTGTTTTTGGCGTTTTCTCGTTCGGTACAGTAAATAGAGTGGAACCCCTCAATTGAATAGGTCTCATAGTTAATAAATGTCGTATATTAAGCCAAACTATTCATTACGTTACATATGCGATCCTCTTAATTACTTATTGGCATGATTTCGTTGATTATTACTGTTTCGCTTTTGTAAAGTAGTTGTATCTAATCTAATCCTCAGCGATTAAGCTCCAGGAATGCTAAAATATTGTGAATCTTATAAATGAACAGTAAAATCTTGCTACAGTAGACAATTGCTACCTTCCAAGCAGAAAGGAAAACAATTGTTAGTAAAACAAACGGTTATTTATTACACATACCTTTTTGGCTTATTTTGGTGTATTTTTGTATTATGTTATACAAACGTTTCGATAAAATTTACAGTTATCTTCACCAGTAGTAATATATTATTATAATAGCTCTACAGGCCCTGTAGGTCTCGGGCTCAAGTAAAATAATTACACATATTTAATAACCATGTACGGGGTGCCCATTTTGTTTTTTTTTAATGAAACACCCTGTATATATTTTTATTATATAATGGAGCTTACTCTCAGCTTTCAAAAAATATATATTGTGGGGCACTTCTTTTGCATTATTAACCTCAAAAATGAATGTTACGTTAATTTAATGTTTTGATGATATAGTTGGTTATGAAAAAACAAAGTTAAGGGTTAGGAAATTTTGGTGCAGAAAGATAAAATTGAAAACTAAACGTAATACCTACAACTTTAAAAGCCTAATATAAATTACTAAAAGAGATGTTCGAACTGATGACCATTCTATCTTATACATGCTTCACCCACTCTTCCAATTCGTTCTGTAGCATTAAGCACAATAATAGGGCGATCTTGTAGTGTGGTTAGGTCAATACTTCAAACTTCCCCCCGAAGATAACCGATTCTACCCGAACATTGACGAGCGCGTCAGCGCACAAGACCCAAGGCTAGCAGCATTCTCGTTTCTCGTGCGTTTCGCTCTTTAAAGTGTAACTGTCATCGAGTGAGCATTATTATAATGCATTCTCCTATTTATGAGCCAACGTCAGCGGACATTAGAGATGTTACTGACTTGATAATAAACTATTACAACATAACCGTTCAAGATGATGATGGAAACGATGACGTGGATGAGCTAAATGTATCTCACATTCAAGGTGATGGTGATGATTCACAGAAGAGGAAGAAGAGCGATGAGGTAGAGGAGAAAGACGAATCTCAAAACCATGATGACGATAGCGACGAATCACGGTTCAAGAAGAAGAAGACCGATAAAGGATGTGGTTAAATAAAAATGATGTATTGTTGTTTATAATAATAATAATATATTTTCAAACGCTAAGCTTTCCTTCAATTTTGTTAATAAACTTGTTTTTCCTAACGGTGTTTGACCCTACACTAACAATGCTGCAGTTAATGCAAAAGTGCGGTTAGATGGGTAGATACAGTAAGTGTGAGATTGGCTTTCTTTTGCACTCTGTGCGTTCAACCATACTGCTATTTTTTGAATTGTGAGCTGATTTTGTATGATTAAGTTAAATCAGTTTGGTTTTTAATTTAATTGATTTGATTAATTTGATTTGAGTAATTGATTTGTATGTTTGAGAAAGAGACGAGGGAGAGATGAACACGATCAACCCCTATTACAGAAAACACTTATTAGCCTTTACACCACTATATTGCACCACAAACAATCCTAATTAGTCCTAGAAATATACCGCCAGGTGGCGCCGCCTCTATTACAGAAAACATTCGCTCGTTTAGAAATATACCACTAGATGGGGCCACAAATAAAACCCTGATTAGTCCTAGAAATATAACGCTAGATGGTGCCACCTTTATTACAGAAAATATTCATTAGGCCATACACAACTAGATGACGATACAAATTCAAATTTCCCAACAAGCGCCACGATAGGAGGGCGCAGGCCCTAACATAGGTTTTCTCTTATAAGCTAGCAATAGGCCCCTTATTAGAATACAAGTTCAAATTTCTCGGAATAAGTAATCAGAATGTAAACACTTCAATACAAATCCAAATTCAAGTATCCTGCCAAGGGGCCAGGGGCTAAGACCCGAAAGTAAGTAAGTTGCGAAGCCCTACATCTGCCTTATAAGTTAGCATTAGGCCTCCTTATTATTATAATACAAGTTCAGATTTCCCCTCATAGATTAGCGTCACAAACAAATTCAAACTTTTGGGCGACGGGCGAGGGCCTGAAAGTAAGTTGCTAAGCCCTACATCTGTCTTACAAGTTAGCATTATACCCCTTATTATAATACAGTTTCATGTTTCCGGCCATAACCTGCAGAGACGTAAATACAAAGCAAATTCAAGTTTTCCGCCATTGGGGCCACGACAAGGGACAATGCCCCGAGAGCAAGTTGCGCAGCCCTACACCTGTCTTACAAGTTAGCACCAGGCTCCTTATTATTATAATAGAAATTCAAATTTTCCGGCAAGGGTACCACGACAATACACGAAGGCCTACGAACAAGTTGCGATCACGACAAATTTAGGACTAGCAAGTCCGGAGACCTAGCAGGCCATCTCACCGGCCCATTAGTGCCAATCCATCTATTACCAAAATTGTTTTCCAAAAACGGGTCTATAATTTGGGATTGTGAGATCGGGCTCCATCCTGTTGGAAATGAATTTGGTTTAAGCGAGCTAAAGTAACGTCATCTAATAATTCAGGCACAACCATTTCTAAAATGTCCCAATATCTAGGAGCGGATAAGTTCCCTTCGAAAATTTTATTTTTGATCCTAATATAAAGCAGAAAACGTTTAGTCCAAATCGTCCTTGTTGTCTTTGGGGGAATATTTGGTGTTGATTTTCTTGAGACCAGAATCTGATATTGTGGCCGTTTACAACACCTGAATTGCTAAAATGTGCCTCGTCTGACCATATCACATTTCTTCTGAAGTTGGGTACTATGGTTAACATATTTAAGTACCGTTTGCAAAATATTAACCTACGTAAATTTATATTGTTTATATTTATGGTTGCGAAGTATTCTTTGGATTTATAAACTCCAATGCTACTTTCTATAGTTTTGCAAGAACTTATAGGATTAGCTTCCACACTGGCTAAAACGGTAACCTCATCATTCTCTCGATTTTCTTTATTATATTTTTTGACCTGGGTTTAAAAAAGGATCCATAATTAATTATATTTCTTTTTAATCTATAAAACGTGATTTTACTGGGTTGTCTCCGGAAATCAACATAGATGTAAAGTTACTTAATAATCAAAATTAATACAAAGGAAACTACACTTACCTGTTAAAATACAAATTTATTGCTGCGTCAGCGTTTTCATTACTCTGACCAAAGCAAATCAGCATATATTTTTCAAAGTTTTCAAAATTTTGATTTTCTGCCCTATTTTGTACAATGAACAAACAATACTATTGTTGCACAAAAATAATTTTAATCAATTTGACAGGTTATAAATTACGTTTAGAGTGAGACTAGGCCCGGCCTACTTACAAATTTAGATATAAAAACTTCTTTATAAGTTTTATTGCCATTAATATTTTTTTCTGAAGCTGTAAGATGCATTTACCCAATTAAAAAAAAATTTGCCAGTTTGCACATGTTTGAAAAACTATTGTACCTAATTTGCATCATTTTTTGTTATTATTTTTGCGTTTCTGCGTAAAACTCCTTAGATTTATTATAATCGCTTATTTACATATTTATAATTATAATAAAGCAGTAAGAATCTAGTAGCCCTTTTTGAATACTCAAATATAACTTGGACGTTCAATAAAATACGCGTTTATACTGAGTTTATAGATTTCATGGCCAACTATATAATCAAAATTTTAAATTAACGTAACATTCATTTTTGAGGTTAATAATACAAAAGAAGTGCCACACAATATATATTTTTTGAAAGCTGAGAGTAAGCTATATTATATAATAAAAAAATATAGATTGTTCCATTTAAAAAAACAAAACTTTGGTTTATTGCGAGGAAACTGACTTCTTTGTGGAGAAAACTGTGCACGCCACTAAATTCTGTATAAAACCCACTGTTCACCATTTCGATAACTTACAAATTTTGAATTTCGCCCTGTATGTTAAGTACTAAGAGGATTATGACATTTCTGTTTGTGGCATCTTTCGTTTCACGAAAAAGTAGAACAGGGTCGCGAAACCGCATCTTTCTATCTTTGCTCGCTACAATTTCAACCAAAATGGGACACAGTGTACATATTGATACTAAACGTAACATTATATGCTTCACATTTCCTTGTTCATCATAATGTTTAATTATCACTACATTCTCGACCAGTTTCCTCGTTTTAATCTAAGGGCATTATGACATTTCTTTTGTGCATTCTTTCGTTTCACAAAAATACAGGTCCAAACCGCTCTTCTTCTTTCTCCGCTCATTTCAAAAATGGGCCTGTGTACTTTTGTCATCTAACTACTCTCTTCCCTCTCCCTTCTCTCTCTACCTCTCTCTCTCAATCCTCTCTCCCTCCTCTCTCACTCTCTCTCTCTTCTCCTCTCTCTCTCCTCCCTCTCTCCTCTCTCCCTCTCTCCCTCTCTCTCTCTCCTCTCTCTCTCTCTCTCCTCTCTCCCTTCTCTCTCTCCCTCTCTCCCTCTCTCTCCTCCCTCTCTCCCTCTCTCCTCTCTCTCTCTCCCTCTCTCCCTCTCTCCCTCTCTCCTCTCTCCTCTCTCTCCTCTCTTCCCTCTCCTCCCTTCTCTCCTCTCTCCTCTCTCCTCTTCTTCTCTCCTCTCTCCCTCTCTCCCTCTCTCTCCTCTCTCCTCTCTCTCCTCCTCTCTTTCCTCTCTCCTCTCTCCTCTCTCCCTCTCTCCCTCTCTCTCTCTCTCCTCTCTCCCTCTCTCCTCTCTTTCCTCTCTCTTCTCCCTCTCTTCCCTCTCTCCTTCTCTCCCTCTCTCCCTCCCTCCTCCCTCTTCTCCCTCCCTCTCTCTTCTCCTTCCCAGCTGGTCTGTAGCCCATTATCCTCTCCGTCCGTCCTTCAATTCTTTTTCTCAGGATTTTAATGAAAACCTTATAGCAGATATCCAGCAGAGCAATGCCCCTATAGTTTTCACATTGCATTTTATCACCCTTTTTTAAAATTGGGCATAACCTCGCCTCTGCCCATTCTGTTGGCATTTGTTCGTCTCCCAGGTTGTCTTTACTAGTTCACGTATCTTTTTATGTAATAGGCTACCACCTGCTTTTAGCATCTCGGCACTGATCCTGTTTTGCCCCCGATACTGTCTATTATCTCTAGTTCTATTGGATGCTCTATGCCCATTATTCGGTTCGTTTTTCTTATTATTTTTCTTTATTGCTACTTTCATTGAGTAGCTGTTCAAAGAATCTTTTCCACTCAGTCATTATTTGATCCATCTCGCTTAAAAGTATTCCTTCTTTCGTTCCTGGTTTTCTACCTCTTCTTTTTCTGCTTCACTTCCAGATAAAGCGATTTAATTTCCTTGTTTTGGAATTTTTCCTCTATACCTTGGATTATTCTTTCGTTGTGCCGTCTTTTTAAGGCTCTGCATTTCTTTTGGAAGGCTTTCCTTTCCTCCCTATAATTTTGCTTGTTATCTTCCTGGGCGTTAGCTTTCATTTTTTGTTTTGCCCTTCACTTATCTTCTGCCATCTCTTCACATTCTTTGATGAACCATTCTTTTTTGTTTGTCTTTTCGTCTGGTCCCCAATGATTTCCTTACTAACTTTTCTATTGCTGTCTTTACCTTTTTCCCACTTAGGTTCCATTTCTGTAGAATGTGCTCCTGCCTGGAGTTCCTCATTCAACCTATCTTCGTATTTTTTCTCTTATCTTCTATTTTTAATTGGCCAACACCATACTTTTGTGTGTTTATATCTCTCATGCTTCTCACGTTCGTAATGAAACTTGGTATTTTTGCTCAATCAACCAGTAGTAATATAATCTTTGAGAATTGTTTTACATGTTGAAACAAATTTATGAAATTTCAAAAGTGAAAACTCAGACATAAGCCTAGTATTAATATAACAAGTTGATGAACGTATAAAGCCAATTATGGAATACAATTTTGGTAAAGAATAACTAGATCATTAATAAACTAAATATTGTTGAACTGCCTTGAAGATGACAAATCAAAACACCCTCTAACGGTCGAAGGCTAACAGTACAAAATGTCATAGCGGAAAAAACACATTTAAAAAAATTTAACCAAATTATGATGTAAGGGTAGAGTTGTGAAAAACTTTAATTTGAAATTAATAAAAGCATTCACAAATACAAACTTAACATGAATTAAAACAACCCAGTCAAATCTAACAAAGAAATAAATTTGTTAATATATGCAAGTGTTATTTTACAGTGAAAACACAATGTAGTGCGTTTTATATAATATTTAATTTTAATTTCAACTACATATGTTAAATTATAGTGTTGTGGTAATTTAACATATTATTGGTAAAGCATTTACTTCAAAGTCTAGGAAAAAACTGCAAAAAACCTATACACACCAAAGCTAAAATTAAGACGTATCATCGCGCCTTTTTTTTAATTTTAAGATGCCAAAACCTATTTAAATGGAGATATTCTTCTTGCCTATTGAAGTTATTAAGATGTTTATATATTTCAATATATACATTTTTCCATATTATCAAATTGTCATGATTTAAATTATTTAAAGCATTGTCAGTTACCGCAGATTTCTCTGGTTAACCGAATCTACAAAATTTCATATGTTCTTTACGTTTTGTATCAAAGCTACGTTTTGTGCTTCCAATATATACTTTTCCACATGAACAAGATAACTTATACACTCCGGAAGATGATAATGGGTTTGAAACATCTTTCTTCTTCTTCGGGTGCCATCTTCGCGCCGAAGGTTGGCTATCATCAAGGCAATTTAAATTTTTGAGGCCGCCGATCTAAAGAGTTAGTTGTTGGAGCAGTTATCCCAGTCTCTAAAATCATTTAGCCACGAGCGTCTCCTTCTTCCTATAATTTTCCTTCTATAATGAGCTGTAGTGAGATTTTTCTCGCCTCATTATGTGTTCCAGGTACTGAATCTTCCTCTTCTTAATAGTTGACATAACCTCTTTTTATTTTTTCATACGCGTTAAGACCATAATGTTTGTATTTGTTAGTCTCGGCCATGCATCGCTTTTTTCATTTTCATAAATGTACCTCTGAGTTTTTCTATTCTTATTCTTATTTCAATAGAACTATCGTTGTTCTCGTTTGCACATGTTCCCAGATAATTATATTTTTGCACTCTTTTACTACTTGATTATGTATATATGTTTCCGTTGTTTTGCAATGATTTTGTTATTACCATTAGCTTTGTTTTTTTTCTATTCAGTGACAGTTCATATTCCTCGCGGATTTCTACTACTTTATTTAGTACAGCATATCTTAAGTTATTCACTCGTGTTCCATTTATTTTAATACCGATGTCTTGATTTTCTAATGCTACTAGTGCTTTACTGATTATATCTTCTGAATATCTGTTACATAGGGTTGGGGGTAGGACGCATCCTTGCCTCACCACCTTTTCTATCTTTACTTCTTTAGATGTACTTTGGTCTATTCGTATATTGGCTTTTTGATTATAGTATAATCTTGAGATTATTCTTAAATCTCTGTGATCCATTTTTTTCCCTTAGTAGCCGCATGAGCTGGTCATGTCTAACTTTGTCGAAGGCTTTGTTATAGTCTATAAAGCATGCGTAGACGTTTTGATTCATGTCATTAAAAGCCAATAGTGTCTCCGTAGTGCCTAGTCCATTTCTAAATCCGAATTGATTTTCACTTATGTCCTGATCTAGTATTTTGTATATGCTCTTATGTATGATTTTTAATAAGATTTTTCGTGCATGGCTCATTAGGCTGGTTATGCGATAATTATATTATTCCACTCGAATATATTTTATTGTATAAGCCTACTAATATATTAATGTGATCTTTTATGAATTTCGGTGGGTAATTCATCCGGGCCTACTACTTGTCTGTTCTTCACATTTAGGACTGCGTATATAACTTCTTCTTGTGTTATGTCTGGTCCTTCATCTCTTTCTGTATTCTCTAGGTGATTGTTGTTGGTTCTTTCATATTAAAACAGTTCTTTTATATATTTTTCCCACATCTTTAATATTTCTTCTTTTTCTATTATTAGTTTACCATTTTCATATGTGAGAATATTGTACTGTCTGCGTTTATATGTAGCTGTGAATTCTTTAATCTTTCTGTGAATGTTATAATTGTAATGTTTTCTTTGCAATTATTCAATTTCTTGACACTTTTCTCTACAGAATTCTTCTTTCGCTTCTTTGATTTTGGATCTTATTTCTTTTTGTATTTATCATTTCTCCTTTTGTATTTCCTTCTTCTTTCTATTAGCTGGAGAATTTCATTGATTTTGTTTGTTGTTTTTCTTTTTAAGTATTATCTTGGTTGATTTCATTACTGCTGACAAATCTTTCCCATTTTTCATTTATATGTGTTTAGTTTTCCTCTTCTTTCAATTCAACTTTAACCGTCTTCTTATTAGTTTATTTTTGGAGTTTATTTTTCCAGGTTTTGTAGTTTATTGAGGATATGCTTTAACCGACTTTCCTGTATCGTTCTTTAATGAGGATGTAATCTATTTGATTTCTAACTATTTGTCCATATTTGGCCTGTGGAGATCTCCATCTATTGTGTTCGTTTCGGAAGCTTATAGAATTTATTCGTAATTATCATGTTCTTCTCTTGGCAGAACTGTATTAGCCTGTCCCCTCTTTCGTTTCTTTCCCCCAGTCCAAACGCTCCCACATATTTTCCATATTGTCCTTCTCAATCTTTGCGTTAAAGTCTCCGAAGATTATCGTGGTATCTCTTGAATAATTCATTATCTTCATCTGTCTTATCTGCTGTGGGAGCATGCACCTGAATAATATTAAGTCTACCTGTATTCGTTTGTAGCTGTAGAAGCATGACCCTATCCGATAGGGGTACAAAGTTATATCACTCCATTGTCACTTTGAAGATGTCCGCCATCTTGTCTCACTGACTTCTAAAATGCCTAACGTAAGTCTTTGCATTTCTTGTATAACATTATGCATTTTTCCTGGCGCAAACATACTGGTAACGTTCCATGTACCAACATTCATTGATGTTTTACTCATATTTAATGTGTTTTTCGTCTTACAGGGATTTCGCCGGCTGACGACCAAAGAAGTCCTGTAGCCTTTTGATGTTCTTTTGCCGAATCTTGGATTCCGAGGTCCATGATCAGTATTACTTTTAACTTTCCTGTTTGTTGTCATGATGATTGACTTGGAATGCTCTTGTGAGCATTTAATACAGCTGTTTTCCTCTGCCTTCTGCATTCCGTTTTCCGTTGACCATCCTTTGATGATTCTTGCACCTTTAGCGCCAGTTTTGAACCCAGGGACAAACAGTGTCCAGTTTGTAGTCGCCCATCTGAGTCAGACGCTACCTGTCATATTTTACTATAGGAGCCATTAAATTCATTACTTGAAGGTTGCTTCCTATAGCCTCTCATTTAGTTTGGTCTGTGTGCCGACACAATTTATCGGGATATGGCCACTATAAAGCTTCTTGTAGCCATAAATGAGAGTGAGAGCTCCTCTGGAGACCGATATCCCAGAATGACTAGTAGGTCCGGAAATCCTGGGTTTAGACGTAACTCCCGTACATCTTTAGGTGGCCTTAAAGGTTCTTTAATTTTTCTTGTAGGTTTAAAAACAGTCCTAATGGCCTTAAATGTTCTTTAATTTTTCTTGTAGGTTTAAAAACGGTCCTAATGCCATGATTTATTAGGCATTTTTAATTCTATCTGTAACATTCGTTATAAAAGGAAGAAAAGCAGTACCAACATTAAGAGCTGATTTTTCTTTATGGAAAAGCAAACTAATGGAAGTTTACCATTTCATGAACATACTAATATCTAAAACTAATAATTCACTATCTTTTAAGGTTTACAGAAAGCCTACACACACTGATAGATCTTTCATAAGTTATAAAACGTTATTCATGTCAAAAAATTGGTGTAATTAAATATTTTGTGGATCAAGAAAAACGAATTTGTGATCCTGAATTTTTGAAAGATGAATATAAATGTTTAACAGAATCCTTACAAGCTAATAGATATTAACTTAATGATATTAATAATGTTATTACACTTGATAGACATAACCATAACGAAAAATCAGCTCTTAATGTTGGTACCGCTTTTCTTCTTTTTGTACCTAATGGCATTAGAACTGTTTTTAAACCTAAAAGAAAAATTAAAGAACATTTAAAGTTACCTAAAGATGTTTCAAATCCATTATCATCTTCTGTGGTGCATAAGTTATCTTGTTTATATGGAAAAGTATATATTGGAACCACAAAACGTAACTTTGATACAAGACGTAAAGAACATATGAGATTTTATAGATTAGGTCAACCAGAGAAATCTGCGGTAGCTGACCATCTTTTAAATAACTTAATCATGACATTCAATTTGATAATATGGAAATATTGTCAAGACAACTAATTATTATGTTCCTTTACAACGTGAAGCTATTGAAATATATAAACATCCTAATAACTTCGACAGCCAAGATGAAAATCTCCGTATGAATAGGTTCTGGCGTCTTATAATTAAAAAAAGGCACAATGATACGTCTTAATTTTAATTTTAGCTTTTGGCATGCTTCGGTTTTTGTTGTGTTTTTCCTAGACCTTGAAGTTTGATATAAGAAAGGCGTTTAGAAGATGTGGAGTACGGTTAGAGTTATCAAGGAGTTTAGTGGGTTCGGAAATCATTTACGTGAGATAGCAACTATTTGTGCACCATGGCCAGATTGATTAGTGGTTGATGAAAATTGAAGCCAATTAAAGTTATGAACATTGAAATCTCCTGGAATTCAGATATCGCGCTGAATTTAGTTAAATTTCAAACTAAGATATTCAAAGTGTTGATAGTTACTGTCATTGGGAGATGCAACAGTAGAATTTCACAAATTAGAGCCAAGATGTTTGAGCCAAATCATGTCGAATACTCTTGTCCTTGAGATAGAAACGCAATCCTCTTTTATATCGAAAGGTAGAGTGAAGATTATATTGGGGAAATTGCAAGTCAGGTGAATCGGCGATGCCAGAGGAGACTTGAAGATGTCAGGTTGTGATTGTTCAAGGTGTTAGTAAAGAGCATTAAGATTAGACCTAGATTAAAATTGGTTCATTTGCTTGTAAATACATTCAAATATCCGTTATAATTATAACGGAGCTTCTTTAAGAGTTGGTATAAGCACCTCCAAAATTTGTAGGATGTTATGTTACCCTAAAAATTTCAACATTGGTCCACGAAAAGAAATGCAAAAGAAAAATAATGTTTTACAAAGTACATTGAAGAATGGTCTAACCAGTCTTAAAATTAGTAAAATGATTTTTTCTCCTAAAACACTAGCTCTCACAAAAATTTGAACTCAATTGGTTCAGTAATTCTAAATTAAATTAAAAAAAACTTATTCTGACCGAATTAAAACTCTATTGGTCCAAGTGTTCAAAAATAAATTAAAGAACAAAACAAAAAATGAGTGATCGATGTTTCACGAAAAACAATAGGGTTATTCTCATAGACGAACATACACTATGGGGAAATACTCCTTGAATAGATTAAATCCTTCTAGAGAAAAATTATTCATACATACGAAAGGGCAAACACTTCGAAACGTTTTTTTTTTTGCTTTTTTATAGGTGGTCCTAAAACATGAATAAAATTAAAAAAAAAAGAAAATTGGACATTTTCTTTTCATCCTGAAAGCGCAACTTCAGTATTTTAAACTGGTACAGGGAAATTTCTAGGACGGGCGCATATACTGTCCAGTTACATTACATTAACATATATTTTGTTGTTCTATTTAATGCAGGGAATAATAAAATGTAATAAAATTGATTAAAATTAGAAACTTATATTATTTATCCTTAGTCTTCATTACCAAAAAAACAATAGAATCAACCAAATTGATTTATTTTGCTTCTGCCACTACTAAGTGGATGCTTAATAATTACTTTTAACGTTGTGTGATTAAAAGCTTCAACACAATTCATTAATGAAATTATCCAACATTATTAACTACAATAACAATTATCCAGTAGTTCGTTTAAACCCTATCTCGAGCGTCAGTGTTATGAGATTGTTAAGGTGGGCATTGTAACTAAGAGCCAATTTCTGCGATGTGTGTTCCGATCAAAATAAAAATTTTCGTTGTGATCTAAGTGACCGCTGTGATGACAGGAACGGGAAACTGTTGTGATAACGGTGGCGTTGGGATCATAAGAACGAGCTGTCGATGTGACTGCGGTAATCGTTGTGATCATAAAAACAAACAGCCGGTTTCATCAAGTTGGTATGATTGGTTGGTACTTATTGTAGTAGAATTTAGGAAGTGTTGATCACCGCTGTGACCACGCTGGCTGTTATGACTATGAAGGGTTTTCGTCGTTGTGATCATAGTGGCCGTAGTGATCAAGAAAGTTTCTTCGCTGATGTGGTCCTTTTTTGTGCCTTCTTTTCCGGCGTAATTTTCAATCACTATTTAATGCGACAAGGCCACTCCAATCTTGGATTTCACCCTCCAACATTCTTCTAATTAGTTAACTTATCTGTACCCCTACCCTTAATTTCGCCCCAGTCTGCATCTGAATGATTTAGTGAACCCATCCTCTTTGTTTTAGTAACACGTGGACTTATACTGGGGGTTCCAGTTCCGATAGCTGGAACTATGCCTTAGTCCTCATTTCTAACACTAGCGTACCGTAAATATGGATTTACGCCTTTTTTTTGGTATTCCGACATCTTTTTTTCCATGCGTGTGGTATAATTAGAAGTAAACACACACTTTTCAACGACATTTTGTGGTGTAACTTTAAAAGCTAACTGAGGCAGTAGTGTAATCTTGTGGTGTAATTAGACGCTAGTATACGACTTGCAACGCCATCTTATGGTACAATTTAAATTACAACTCCATCTTTCAATTTAAAAGCTAACTAAACTAGAAGTGATATTTTGTAGTATAATTGAAATTTAGTTCCAACCTTACAGCGCCATCTTGCAGTATAATTTAAATAAGCGAATAGTTAATTAGAGTTCACTATTAAGAATCGTAAAAATGGCCACTCAAGCACACAAATAGGAAGAAATCGTATTAAAGAAATTAAAACATGCAAAAAATTAATAGCAAACAAGCACAGGCGAACAACGAAACCGACAAACAGGTAAACATCCAAACACGATTAACCCCCAAACGTACAAACTATCAAACAAAGGAACTCTTAACGAAGTTAACACTCAAACACGAAGCATGTAAATCCCACAAACACAAAAACACTAACAAAGAAACAACTTACTCAACGGCCACACACTTAAATATATGTAACAAGCCCTGCAACATCTTAACTCTCTAAACAAGCAACGCCTCCAAACCAAACAATCAGCACTCCTACTGGTTTATGAATAACGTAACAATTAAGTATTTTTACTTTAGGTATTGATTTGGTTAGCGATGTGTTAATACGGTCTCAAGAGAAAAGTAGTTCAAGTACCCATTTTCCATAATAGCTGGCGGCACGGTCAGGTTACACGCGGCAAATCGTATATTGTCGTAGAATTTCTAAAAAAGGTCAGTACTGTTTGCGATACTGCTTTTGAAAAAGTTATTTAGTTCTACATGGCAACCATTAAAAAACGGCAGAAGTGCTTGCTTATTCCCCATCTAACTTGTTAAATGGCAACTCACAAAAAATTACAGCAGAGCTGGAAGAGCGTTGATTTAGTTATATTTCAATTGCGCATATTACAAAGCTAAAGCAAACTTGGCTCAACACATTAGAAAAAAATAGATTGTGTTCTCATATAAGCAGTGGAAAAGTAATTTCTTCAAATAAGACTGTAACCCACGGACAATGACTTACTGTACGCACAAAATAACTTTTACAAGTATTTTAATAGTTTTTAAGCAACATAATCCAATTAAAACTTTTCTCCAACTAAACGTGATATTAAAACAATTTGGTTAACCATGTCATAATTTTTTTGTGAAGGTTGTCTTTACCGCTATCAAATAAAAGTAATTGCGGTTTCATTCATGTCAAACGTTTAATGAGTTAATCTCATATAATTATTTTAATATTTCCTTAAACATTTTTGCGGTTTTCTCTGTTTTCAAGCGTTTATTTCATTTCCCGTTTTTTTCCATAGGTTTAATTCAATCTTATACAAAGTGGACCAAAAGTCATGGAAATGCCAAATTATCTCGTAAATTGCTAGTCCAAATTGTATAAAATTTGGGATAAGCATATTTTGAGATACGGAGATTCCAGATTTGACATTTGCAATGTTGCCAAATTTGCCGTTTCCCTGATATTATTAGTCACTTTGGTTTTTTAAATACATCACCCTGTATATGCAGTCATTATTGGAATCTCCTCTTCAATACGAGTTCAACTTATGATTTTATGTGGTCTAGAAGGTCTTAAATACATACAACAGTGTAAAATATGTAGATTTGAAGAAATTTAAATGTTTAAATATAGAATGCTGTGATTTTGACATTTGTTCACGATTTACGTTATTAAAGAAAACTGACAGTAGTTTGATGTGTTTTGAAAAGTTTTGCAAAGTAAATTGTTTCTCTAAAATGGTTGTTAATGAAAAAGAACGAATTACTATTCTAATGATGAGAGGGTACGGCGACAGAAAAAGGTCTTATAGTGAAGTAGTCAACTTGTTCAACGATACTTTACCAAACCGTTCTCTTATCTATAAGGCGACGGTACAAAAAACTGTAAAGCGCTTTGAGGACTTTGGGAGAGTAAAAGATAAATACCGTTCAGGTAGACCAAAAACAATTATAAATAACAACAAAACTTTAGATATAATGCAGAGTTTCGTTGAAGATCCACATACATCTATCTTCACGCAGGGTTACCCAATTACATGATATAGGTCATTCTTCACTCTTACGTATATTACCGAAGAATATATTTCAACCACACAAAATTCATTTATTATAACAGTAAAGTGAAGATGACTTCGACCGTAGATTAGAGTTTATTTAGGTAATGATGGATAAAATTGAAAATGGCGGAAATTTCATTAACAACTTATGTTTTTCCGACGAACTATGAGTGTAAATCGATATAATTTAAGGTACTGGAGTGACGTAAACCCACACTGGAGGCGTGAAAACCATACTCAAAGATCACAAAAATTAAATGTGTGGTCAGGTACAGTGGGTACTCAGTTAATTGGGCCGTTTTTTATCGAAGGAAATGTAATGACAGATAAATACGGAATGCTACTTAGAAATGAAATTGTACCTACACTGAGAAACTTATTTGGAGCCAATTTTAATCAGACAAGGTTTCAGCAAGATGGAGCTCCAGCTCATTTTGGTTTAAATGTTCGGCGTTATTTAAATGAGATATTTCCAGGACAATGGATTGGTATCCTAAAGATTATTTTTATTGGGGATACATGAAAAATTCAGTTTACAACACTAAACCAGCGAGTCTTGCAGAGCGAAGACAACGAATTATCGATGAATCTCGATTAATTCCTAGACAATCATGGAGAAATGTGGTAGACGCATTCTACCATCGATTAAGGTACTGTCAACTCACAAATGGAGCACATTTTGAACACTTGATTAAGTAATCATTATGTTAAAAATATTGTAATCTTACAATTGTTACGTTTTAATGTAGTTGAAAATAGTTTGTATTAAAGAATTTATTGAGACAATTGCGCGTTGCCAGACTTCTGTTTTATGTATTTAAGACCTTCTAGACTACATAAAATAATGAAAAGTGTTACATATGGTGGCGCTCGTATTGAAGAGGAGATTCCAATAATGACTGCATATACAAGGTGATGTATTTAAAAAACTAAGGTGACTAATAATATCAGCGAAACGGCAAATCTGGTAACATTGCAAATGTCAAATCTGGAATCTCCGTATCCCAAAATAGGCTGGTCCCATATTTTGTACAATTCGGACAAACAAGTTACGAGATACTTGGGCGTTTCCAGATTTTTAGTCCACCCTGTATAAACTAGTATCCTAGTCTTTTACCATTAACAGCCCATGGAATATTGTTTATAAACGTATGATAGCGATATTCGTATATAAGTGAGTAGCAGGAGAATTAAACCCGACGTGATTCTTTACATTTTCTTTGAGAGCATAACCTAACTATATCAGTATACTAAATTTGCATCAGTTAAAACGCCTAAGCCGAAATCACACTTTCTCAAAAGACAAAGTAGGTTACTGTACTGTTAAAGTTTCGTACTTGACTTAATTCCTAGTCCATCTTTATTACAAACTAACAATAACACTAATGTCTTTATTTTATTTTAGTTATGTTTATAAGGGAAATATCAAAGTCGAGTAAAACGAATGTTTCTCTTTCTCAAGGAAATTGGTATACAAACATAGATTGTGAACAACACAAATGCTAACCAACACTTTTGATGATACAATTTATCTCTTAGTCACCAGATAATCCATTTTGCAGCGTTTCTAACAAAATTGGTGTATCAACACAGCACGTAGCAGATCAGTGACCAAGCGCAGCGAATGAAGACGAACTGAAAAAAGCGGAACAGAGTGGGAAGAGGGAGTGGTACTTTGACGGTTTGTTTTCTGGTTAAAACTAACAGTGTTGCCAGCGGTAAGCACAATACACATGTTTAAGTATTTTGTGTTAGATTTCTGACAAAATTCTTGTATCTTACTAGATCTATTCCATAGTAAACATATCATAATTTTATTGTTTATTGTTAACAGAAATGAAAAATGAACATTTATTACGTACTCGAATAAAAACCTCTTATTTTTGTAGTAAATGATCAATTACTATTATAATTCTCTAAATAAAACTTAAAATACATGAGAAATACGAGTACATTGGCAACACTGAAAATAATACTGCAAGAATAGTTATCTGGGGAGAGAACAACCCAGAAAGAAACAAAGTCAGATCCTTCCGCGATTTTTATTAAATAATTTCGGCTATTTGTTGCGACAACAAGAAGCTTCTGCTTCTAGTAGCAGCAAACAGCTTAGTAGCAGTTTCGAAAATGGAACTTGTAGGAAATGTGTGACGAGTATTTGCTACATTGTAGTTAATTCGAAAGCTGCTTCGAAAAGAAGCAGCGACTTGTCACTACTTCTTTTTCGGAGCGGAAGCTGTTGTCACCGCTTCTTGAAAATAGCGTGTTCCGGCCATCACTAATGTTGACACGTTTCCACTAAAATTGGTGCATCAACATACATTTTGGTGTATAAATATAGATTTTAGTAAGTATTCGACCTAAATGGCTGACCAGCACTGATGGACCATTTAGCTCTATGTCATCGAGATCATCCATTTTGTCACCTGTTTATCAATATAGATTTTAAACAAAATTTAGCCTAAACGTTAACCCTTATGGATCACTGAATTTAGCTCTTAATCACAATAGGCAATCATTTTTGCCGCAGCCACAACGAAACAATATTTGGCATAAATGCTGACCACCACTCATGGACCACAGAATTTAGCCCATACTCGTCGAGAGAATCCATTTTACCATGTCCCAACGAAATTGGTCTATCATAGATTTTATTCGAAATTTGGTATATTTTACGATTACGTCACTTCGTACGTCTATGGTTATCGAATTGACTACTGTGTGGGAAAGAGCGTGAACGTTAAACGGTAGCGCGTTCAACTCTAGCTATGGTTGCCTTAAAGCGAAAATAAAGAATAGATGGTTATATGAATTTTTAATTATAGGGACTCATGGCGCCAAGCCATAGTTACAATTGTTTCTGCTCTTATAATTTTGAGGCATTAGATAAATGATGTTGGGTTTAAAATTAGTACAAAAGTTATCGCTAAGGAAATTGGTAATAAAAGTTCTGTCGATGTTGCATATGCCGTGTTTTACGCAGAGAGATTTTTAGGTAGTCAATTTTGAAAATATCGGGTTGAAGAATAATGACGTGGAAGTATAAAGGAAAGTTAAGGGTACAGGAAGCGTCTTTTACTCTTTTGGTGTACAGACGCGAAAAACGATGGTGAGAGCGTTAAAGAAAAATTACATATCGTTTTAATTACATAATCCTCATAGTGGTATCTAGTATTTATATATTATATGCAGTTCAATTAATTGAATATGAGATTAAATCGCGTATAAGAAAAGAGTAAAATATAATCCTTTACTTAGATTGCAAATAACAACAGGAAAATTAGCAGCAAGCAACACAATGCACTAAAAATTTAATACGTAAAAAATTGTTGTAGGCACCTGAACTGAGATATCGTGTGTACTATGAACATTGTCAAGCATATGTAAGGTATTTATTCGTCTAGTTTCCCTCAATCAATCGTGTGTGCGGCCGATGTGCTGGTGCAGTTGCCCCTTTCACGCACATCTAACTAGCTGATAACTATTTGGACAATGAAAACTATATGTTTAGTGCCTTAAACTATTTTGGATACCCTTTCAGATGTCGTAGTTGAACAGCCAAACCCACTTGTTTGGTTTGATCGGATACAGAAAAACTCGACAGAAAGTTTATGCTGAGTTATCTTGCAATATATTGTTTTTGTTATTTGTTTCTAAACTTGAAAAAGGTTACAAGAGTTTAATAAATTGAATTTTGTCCTCAATTAATTAAAGAATTGTTGCTCATATGGAAGTTTAATCAGTAAGTTTGAGGGGAATTTAGTTTTGGGAACTGTATTGAAGGAATTAGTAAGCTATTCAATATTCGAACACGATCTCCAGGACTTACGTTAGTTTTATATTATATTTTAAATGAATGAAGATAAAGCTCGTTTTACATTAGCGTTAATAAGAATACATGCACACACAAGTTTAAGTAGAAATCAGTTGTGACTTTGTGGCTACCATTTTAATTATTACATTTTACATCAATAACATTAATTCAAGTTTGATGTCGTTTTTATTTCCCTAAATTGGATTAATGGATATTTATTTATTATCTTGAATGCAATTAAACTAATTGATTGTACATATGCAAATTTAATAGTATCGTTAGAATTTAAAGCAGAGATTTCAATAAGTGAGCTAGGAAGGGAATACATACTTCCACTGTTGGATAATATTATTAGTTTGTACCGAACTCAGGTAACTTTAAGCTTAATTGTGACCTTGGACGTTTTTCTTGTAAGTTTTTTACAGGGTGGTTATTTATTGGATTGGATATTAAATATTTTTATAAATTTGAGCCTATATAACGAATAAACGAGGGCATTTGGAAAAGTTCATGGGAATACATTAAGCTGTTATGTTGCAAAAAATATATTTAAGCATTACGGAGTAATTATTCAAATCCTAATTAAACGCATAAAAGTTAGTGACTCTACTATAACGTACTTTAATGTTAACTTCCCGAGGATTGAGTTATTCATTAATTAACCCAGTAGGCAATTATCTTGTATTCTGAGATCACACAAAAATTGATAACATCTTTACCAAAATAAATCGAGATCTTAGTGGCGCCATTGACGTTCATTACTGAAGTTTGATAGCTAGTTTTGGTACGTTTGGTAAGGTCTTGAAGCTTCCTTTCAGCTACTTACGTATTAAATCGACATACAGCCTTCTCCATTGAGTTAGCTTAGCAACCTGTTTATTTCATAAGCACTACGCGACGCACAGCGCGGTTTGATCGTGTAACTAGATCCGTACTGTATTGAAGTATAAAATATAGATTTTAGGCAATATTCGTCATAAATGCTGGCCTACATTCATGAACCACAGAGTTTAGCTTGTGATAAGAGAGAATACATTTTGCCGCGTCCAACATAGGTGTCTCAACATAGATTTGGGCAAAATTTACCTCTCATGCCGGTCAATATTCATAAATCACAGAATTTAGCTCTTGGTCATCGAGAGAATCCATTTTGCCGCATGCCCAACGAAATTGATGTATTAGCATACATTTTGGGTAAAATTTAGGTCAAATACTAACTGAAACTCATGGCTCACATAATTTAGCTCTCGATGATCCAGGCAATTAATTTTACCGTGTTCCCAACATAATTGGTACATAAACACAAATCTTAGCCAATATTCGGCCCAAATAGTGACCAATATTCATGGACAACAGAATTTGGTTCTTGGGCATTGAAATAATCCATTTTTTCGCGTGTGTATCAACATAAAAATTTAGCTCAAATGTTAACCAACACTCATGAGTAACAGAGTTCAGCTCTTCGTCATAGAAGCAATTTTCCGTAGCTCCAAAGAAATCTGTATATATAAAATTCAAAATCCTGACTGACCCACTGACTGACTGATATATCAACGCATAGCCTAAACCGCTGGTCCTAGGGACATGAAATTTGGAAAGCGTGTTTTTTGTGAAGTGTAGGTATCCACTAAGAAAGGGTTTTTCGAAATTCCACCCCTAAGAGGGATTGAATTTTTTTGTGAAACTATTCTATGGGTCGATTGACTCGAAAATTGGTACACATACTCTTCAATTAAAATTATGAGACACGTGTATAGCAAAATTTAAATATTGCCCCCCCCCCCCCCCATTCTGAGATAGCAGCAACGCGCGACGGGTACGGATAGTTTTGTATAAGGGGAAATAACTGTAAAAAATTTAAAACGTTTTTTCATTCGTACAATAACAAAGATGTTGATTAGATGTAAACACTTGTACATAAATGATGTACAGTTGTAAAATAAAAAAAAATCTTTTTGTACAACAAAAATATTTGTGTAAAACCTGAATACAAATTTTAGAAATATAATTGACACTAAGGTTTTATTAGAACGCAAGTGCAAGTTGTGGCCACTATTTTGTCAATCTCAAGTGAGACCTTAGTTTTCTCAAAGTTATTAAACACGAGTATAAATACTTATGAAAACAGTAGTTGAAAGTTCAAATACTACCTGCATTTTGAATTAATTTCAGAAGAGTTTTTCTAACTTTCGAGTGATTAGTTAAACCCTACCATCTTGTAAATTAAAGATTCTAATGATACAGTGTTCTCTAAAATTGTATTAAGGACTTGTGGAAGATGTTAGAACGCCACTCCTGGCGTGAATATACGTACATAATCCTATATTTTTAAAACAAACAATAGATTTATGGCGTTTTCTAGTTGGGACACTGAATTTACGTGATATCAATACCGCAAGTGGGGTACCTTCGGACGAATTTTGAAGTTCTTTTCAGGATATGAGAAAGTGGGAGGTATAAAAAATTTTAAACTATTAATTATTCTTTAATGCCTTATTAATAAATTTTTCACGTTAAAAAAAATAAAAATTAAGACAAGTATTTCTTTTATTTATTTTTTTTATGATTGTGGACCTGAACAGGCTAAATTAGGCCTATCGTGCTAAAGCACTCAGGAACACTTAGGAGGATGGATAGAGGGATAATGAATTGCCAATAGATGCCTATGAACAGCTACCTTAAATTTTCTCATATCATAAGTGAGAGGAAAACAGGAACTAGGGAGATCATTCCAGAGTTTAGAAGCCGTGTAGAAAAATGTGGATTGCGCCCGTTTGGTACGACAAGTGGAAATTTGTACTGCATACTGATGATGTGAATCAGCGAACCGAGTGTTTCTCGCAAAGATAGCCCGACATGGTATCGAAGAATAGAATTCAGCAGCACAATAGCTGTTGTAATAACGATAATACAAAGAAAGACTGAAACCATCCTTCTATGCTAAACGGACTGCATGTGAGAACTTAAGGACGGGTCATTTATAACCCTAATCGCTCTCTTTTGAATACGATCAACGATATCGAGAGCGTATTGGGGAGCACTAACCCAGAGGTGAGAATTATATTCCAGATGACGCCGAATTTGGGCCTTATCCAGCAGAAGGAGTTGTCGAGAGGTAAAGTACTGCTTAGATCTGTACAAAAAGCCTATTTTACGAGCAGCTGTTTTGGTAGCTGACAGAAGATGGTCAACCCATGAGAGATTTGAAGATACAGTCATACCCAACAGAGTAATAGAGTCTGAAAACTTAAGAACTGAGCCATTCATACTTACAACAGGAAATGATCGATCTTTTTGTTACCATTAAATTTAACTAGATTATTGCTTCCCCATTCGAGAATACGTTGAATGTCTTTGTTGATCGAATTTGCCATTTCTGCTTTAATTTCTTGATTTGACATAGAAGGTGGATTATCACTATCCCTGTGGTACGCCCGCATTAATGCTAACTTCTTTTGAAAAAAAACCATCAACAACGTCACGTATTTGTCTTTTATCAAGGAAACTAGAAACCCAGTTGATGAGCATATCATTTAACCCGAACGAGGTGAGTTTGGCAAGTAAACACTTGTGCCAAACTTGGTCAAATGCCTTTGAGGTATCTAAAGCGACTATAACTGTTTCACCGGACTGCTCTACTGTATTGTTCCAAACTTGGGTCACATATGAAAGACGATCGCCTGTTGAACGACTTTGCCTAAACCCATATTGGTGGTCACTAAGGAGTTTGTTAGTTTCAAGGAACGTGAGCAGTTGCTGATTGATGACTTTTTCCATGATTTTAGACAAAATGGAAGTGATGGCAATTGGTCGGTAGTTTGAGGGATCGGTCTTATCGCCTTTTTTGGGAATAGGTTGAACATTTGCTAACTTCCATGATGAAGGGAATTCCCCAGAAGACATAGAGATCGCATAGAGCTTAGATAGGACTGGTACTAGTTCGGGGGAACATTTCTTTAAACAAATAGTGTCCGAATTTCCCCGCCCCAGTAGGGTAAATTTGGACAGCACCTAAATTGCATGTAAATCGAAGTAACCTCGTTGTCTTAGTAAATTCGGGCCCAAAAAATCTAGAAATAAAGGTTTTTTAACAGTTTTTAAAGTACAACACGTGAAAAAACAAAACGGTATTTAAAAAACATTTATTGACCTATAAACCTAATCTATTTTTGCGCTAAGCAAATGCAGAACAAAATAAACAATATTAGAACGTTTAACAAACATAAAATATAAATTCTTGAACGTGTTTGGATATAATAATATTAATAAGTAGTAACGTTTCATGACATATGCATATTAACATTTGAATTAAAAAGAAAATAGCTATCTCTTCTTAAATCTTTGGGCTTTTTTAAGATCTCTATAACTTGGGTTTTTAAAACTATTTTTATCTTTGATATTCGGACATACAAAATATGTTCCAATTTTGTTGCTCTCCTTTTCGTCAAAAATTCAACGCGAAGATCGTTTTCAAATATCTCAATAATTTTCTCTATGTAATATAAAGTTCTTTTGTCTTTCCCGGAAGTTTGAAATCTTCCTATAATAAATCTATTTGGTAAAAGTATATCACATTCTTTCGTTTCATTTGTTTCTGTCTTACTGCTTACATTATCGTTATCACATTTTGTACTAGTGGAAGTCCCATGTTGCTCTTCTCCAGATTCCAGAATCTCTTCAGGATTATAACTGGGGACATCAGGAATATCAAAATTGTTACTGGGATTGTCAGAATTATCACTGGAAGTGTCGTTAGAAATGAAGTCAGATCCTTCAAGGGCATTTTCATTTTCAAAAGTTTCATTATTTGAAATTATTCCTTTTCCAGAAACAATGTTTAATTTTTTACCTCGTTTTTTTCTTAAAGGTGGGTTCGAATTTCAAGTTTTATCTAAGAAACCGACGAAAGCTGAGGTCCAAGAGCTTCAAAATTCGTTGTTTGTCCACAGGTATAATTCCTGAAGCTAAAAAGCCACCTTTCATGCAGAAGTCTAGGGAATTCACTCTTTGGGAATACACCTCTGTTCGATTTTTTCCATTCGGATAAAACCCCTCCACAACCGTTCTTAAGTGGATGAAAAACGCAACATCCAGCGATTGACACTAGTGTGTCGAATTGGGCGGAAGTAAAATAAATTGTATGTTATTTTCCATACATTCATACAAGACCCTAATAGAGACATGACTGGAGAAAGTATCCCCTATAAGGATTTTTTTCTATCCAGTGTTCTAAAATACGGAGAAGCTATTTTTTTAAACCAATCTTCAAAAATGGTTTGGTAGAACCTGCCACTTTTGTTTCGATTGTAGTACCAGGAGGTTCCATTCTCAAGCCAAGCAGGATATAGGTGTTGGGCCTTATACACAATACAAGGTGCTAATAGTTTTCCTGAACCAGCCGCTGTTATCATTACTGATACACTCGACTTTGAGGAATCTATAATCCTGTGTTTTGAACTCCGTGTAACTACAACTTTAAATTCCCGGATCATCGGAAACAATTGTTTCGTCGTAGCCAACTATATTTGGTGGTGGAACACCCTTCAATGATTTTTCTAGCTCATCAAAATATTTGTTTATCAATGCGTGATTAACTGCCGCTTTTACTCTCTTAACGTTTTCAGGCAGCCTAACGGAAATCTCTCCTTTATACCGAGAAATAAAATTTTTTATCCATCCTTTTCCAGGAATGTTTTTGTTCCTAAACCTTCCTTATTTTCCATATATATATATATATATATATATATATATATATATATATATATATATATATATATATATATTTGTCAACTTAGATGGTGCTTTTGCTTTTGTGGCAAAGATAAGTATAAATTTGCAAAAAGAACTGATTAAACCTACAAATTGACGAACTTCACGTACTTTGGTAGGAGTAGGAAACTGGCACCGCTATTGTTTTGTCGTTTCCAGGTGTAGCGTTAAGAACAATACGGTGTAACATGAAATTTGAAAGGCCACATTCTATTTTGCAGGTCTATAAAAACATCTCCAACTTCTTGAGCGCTATAAATTGCCACTAACCTATGTAATTAGGAGGTATCGCAATGGTTCTGCTAGCCATACGAAGAGTGAATTTAGGGATACACGTAAGTATCCCTAAATTCACTCTTCATACATTAATTGTAAGAACCTCCTAAAAATAAGTACGAGCCGCCACTGATTATCACCGATCTTTAACTAAATCAGGGTGATTCAGTTTGTCAAAACAAGTTTATTTATACTAATGATCGTTAAAATCCAAAACAATAATTCAAAATCAAAATAATACGTCAGCTCTGTAAATTATGAAATTTTTCTTATATTTTAATTAATTTTATTTTTAAAAAATAAAGAAATCCTTCACACGAAGTTGCTCAATTAAAAACCAAACAGAAGCTTTAAATTTACTAACGGTAGTCAACGTTAAATACCAATTAAAAAAAGATAATTTAACGTCAATATTCACAACGCCAATAGCTTTGATACTAGATGTATAGAAGAAGATGTAGATTGAATCAACCAGAGAAGTCTCCCGTAACTGATCGTGCGATAAATAATTTAAATAATAACAGTCAGTAGAAGGTAGTGAAATATATAGACATCAATATATATATATATATATATATATATATATATATATATATATATATATATATATATATATATATATATATATATATATATATATATATATATATATATATGGTCTATCTAATATCTCTCACATAAAGGAAACCCCACTCCGCCATTTTTGTATTCCCTTAATCAAAAATCTTTCTTCTTCATCACTTAAAGCCTTAGCGCGTCCTGGATTACTGCTGTGATTACTATTAATTTTGTCCCAGTTGGTGGATTTTGGCACCCCGTACTTTTCGCCTGCTGCCGTATATTTAACTTTAACTTTTTAACATCGCTAACCGCTAAATCACTTTTTTCGGCGTTATAGTACTTGTATAGCTTTCCCCTCAACCTTCGTTTGTAGTTTCTAACCGTTTTTTGGTATCCGAATTTATCCTACAAAAGAACGATTATTTATAAAAAATCCATAAAACTGTGGGTAAATAAAATTTTAATCTCAAACTTGTCATGTATGTCCAAAAATCTAACGAACCATTGCTGTTTATCGAACTGGCCATTCTAGTCAGAGCAGCCAATGAATGTGGGAGTACTGAATGCTAGAGATAGTGAATTACGTTCTGTTAACCATTTAAGGGGGATATTGAAATTGTTTCGACTGTCGCGGACAAATCCTATCGTTACGAACGGTCTGTCTTTGGTAGAGGTAGTATATGAATATAGTGCAGCTTTCACCCTCGGATAATTACGCCTAGTGCGGGTTAATAAAGAACGTTCAATTTACGAACTTTGGGAATCAATAAGTTCATGGCTAGCTCAAGAAACAAAAGTATCGCTGTAAATAAACAAGTTTCACGTAGTACTAATTTACGTTTAAACAGTTGTGCATATTTAGATTAACTTCAATGAGCACCGTGTAAATATAAACTTTAGTGTATCGTATAATCATAGGAAATATGAATCAAACACTATACTTGGATATAAGCAAGTTTCCTAAATTCACAGGGTGGTTTATCCATTGGAAAGTTTTCGAGTGTGGTTACGACAACGGATACGTCATTAAAGCATCTGCAGGGGTCACCCTCTGGGGCTACACCGTCTGCCGTATCAAAAAATTAAGGGGAGATTTGGGGAGGCCGAATTGTTGCTGAGGCCGATTCACAATTAAAAGGTAACAGCTTATGAACAACAGCTTGGAACGCTTAACCTTTGCTATAACCATTTTTTGTTTTACAAGTAAATTTACAATAGTGTATTAATTGAAGAAATTAGCTAGTCTCAATCCGATTTGAACAGAGTCTAATAATTTAATTATTGATGAAGTTTATGTAGCGCCGTAAGATTTCGTGGTGCATTTATGTTTATTTGATAACAATAAAGATATCTAGGTTAATAAGCTAAGAGTGTTTCTTTTGTCTAATCAGCTGTGACCCCAATTGCTTACTACGGCATTTTAATCATTTGCGATTTAGCTGTTTGTGTTTTTTAAGATGAGATAATGTACTTCACGTAATAATTTCTGAGTAAAGTAGCATTTCGCGGAAAGGCGTCGATTTATACCCTTGACAGTAAAATGCTCGAAAGTTTATAAATCGTTTAGATTAATTGATAATTATAGAAAGATGCGGTAAGGCACATTTTCATAATTTTGTTTTTTAATAAGTTGATTGATATAATTTCAATTGGTTATAAATTGGATTAAACTGTTTTTTTTTAATTATAATCTTAAGATATAACGTAACGTAATTGTAAAGAAAAGAGATCGGAGAACGATCGATTGAGTTATTTGAAGCACGATATTATTTTACGGAATGGTGCAAACACCATTTTGTAGCCTTTCAGGTATTAGCGTACCTGTTTCTGTTCAAAGACTTACCTGTAACGACAAAGATAAGCGATGTTTTTGGTTGTTTAGACTAGCTGTGAGCCTTCGTAAACCCCTATTAAGATATTTTAAACACCCTGGCGCCCATTCGGGTATGACCACTCTCGTGTGCCAAGCTACACGTATTTACGCTAGAAAAGCTTAACAATACACTCACCCCCGACTCCTGCACTTCCGGCACCCCCTATTTTATCTGCTACCCCGTTTTACTTCCGATTTTGACCGTAACAAACTTGGCCCAAACGTAGTTTATGTCTCAGTTTAGAATAACAATTGCTTATTTTAATCCATGTTCTTAGGGTTAAAGATCGACACTTGTTATAAATCATGATTTTTCTAATTTTTAATTTCTATTTATTTATAAACTCATCTTTCGGACAAAATTGCACGACAATAACAACGGATTTCCTGCTCGATTTATAGTTTGTACTGCAGTGATCACATATACAACGAGAAAAATTTTCAGATGACAGTGCCAATAAATTTGATTTTAAGTTCGGTTGTCCGAATTAATTATAGTGACTGATTAAGTTTAGAAGACTGTTAAGCGCTTCAAGGATTAACATGTGTTGTGCATGTGACTCCAGCATAATGGTAGTACATGTTTGCACAAATAAGTTGAATAGTAAAGGATTCCAAGTACTAGAACCTATTTTTGGAAGGGTACTTTCTATGCAAAGTCATGCTAAGCTTAACCTTACATCTTCAATCAGGAAATCTCGTACGTTGGTTCATATTTCACTGCCAAACAATATACATCAAATTCGAAGTGTTTGCAACATTGATGATTGTTTGCTTGAGCACTGAATCATAGCGCTCATATGTTCTAAGCTATTCGTCTAGGTAGCTGTAGCATATCTTATTCAAAGGATTTATTTTCTGTTTTTCACGAAAATAAAGTAGGGGAATCCATGGGAATAAAGGCCATCGTGGTAAGTAAGTTACCGTTGTACAGTACTAATTCTGCTTTTTAATTGGTACAGCTTTATCGCTCTTTTTCAAGCTTAAAAAGTTATTTTAATATATCAAAAGGTTGCCTACATCAACCAATTGATACAGGTTATATTACAGCTTTACAGTAGTGTGAAAACTCTATTGAAACTTAAGTAGTTAATATAACGTTTAGTTAGTTTATAGAGTACGATGCGAGGTAATTTTGGCCGGCCAGAATTACCCCATTAAAAATTATTTTGTTTCAGGTGCTACACAAAGAAGTTGAAATGGCAAGCAACTGGCTGGAGAAGACTGTTGGCAAGTATTTTTAAGAAGAAATCCAACCATTTCGCTAAGAAAGCCAGAAGGCACTAACCTGAACAGAGTTACCTTTTTCTATAGATAAGAGGTCTTGATTTGGAAAAGAATTAAACCAAATTAAACTTTTCTTGAGCAATAATTTTCAATTCAGATGGGACAGGCGTCACAAAGTCCAAGCTTGTTAAGTCGTCCAGCAAAGACCCACCCATTTTATTGATTTTGGCGAATCATTCCACACCTTGCACGCAAGATTTTACTGGGGTCTGGACATTAAGGTCTTAAACATTTGTGACAAATTTTAATGCAGTTGCTTTTTAAGTTTTTGAGATATTTGAAATAGAAATTTAAGAAAAATTCATTTAGGTATAATGTACGCATTTTATTTACTCGTACAAGAGTGTTAGTAAAGTTCTCAAAGAAAAATGAATGCAGTGTCTCCGATCAGAATAGAACCAGTATCATCTCGTATGCTGATTTTGATAATTGCTTTTTTAGTAATGGTTGAATGTAGAAACCCATTTTGACCTGATTATGCAGATACGTAATATATTTTATAACGGAGTTTTGTATTCATCCATAACTGGGTGAAACATTTAGGATAGTTAGCTAGGAAATTTAAGTTATTTTAAAGAAAACAACATTTATGGTTTAAGTGAATCACCTATAGGTATTAAGTGTATCTCAAATATTTTCTATATTGAAGTCTCTTAGAAACTTACAGTACATGTATATTGTTGTTTAGTGTTGCAAAAATATTCATTAATAAGGGGTTACAATTTAAATTCGTTTTACTCTTATTTGAATCTAGGATTGCTCGAGATATAATCAAGACGAGCTGTGCATTAAATTTTAAGTTACACTAAGAGGTGTTTTGCACATGATTGACATTAAAAATAATCATTTAATGCAATTTCATATTGGCAAGTGTTTAGGAGATTACAAAACTTTCAATGGACACTCAATTTTGGAATTACATGCTAAACTACAAGGAACTACTCCACATAATGAGGATTCCGTTGTAATTAGTTTTAATAAATTAATGCATTCTCTTGAAACAGTTAGTGGGTATTACAATAATCACGATAAATACATACACTACACACATTGAAACAAAGCCTATTTCATATGAAAAGGTATTATTGTGCATTCGCAAACGTTACAAAATTAATATTAGTTTAGACCCACTTACTGTGTTTTCGAATGGTTTATGCTATTTCATTTTATTACTCGTTAAGTACTAGTAAGCGTTTATTTAAAATATACGAGAGAAACAAGATATTTTAGTTATTACATCTGGCAAAATGATTTACTGATAAAACATTAGGTAGCAGTAATACT
This sequence comes from Vesta saturnalis, assembly GCA_036346205.1. Lineage (NCBI taxonomy): Eukaryota > Metazoa > Arthropoda > Insecta > Coleoptera > Lampyridae > Vesta > Vesta saturnalis. The sequence continues at coordinate 3,240,612 of JARFJB010001813.1, read as the reverse complement.
ATTTTTAACCTTTTATATTTACAAAATTTATTCAACTATTGGTTATCCATTATTTTGAATTCAAATAAACTTAACAAGCTTATTTAGACAGATCTAAACGTACCTTAATGATAATGTGAATAGTACGATTTTTCTGTTTAAAATTGAGTTACCGAGTGGACAATTTTCTTGTTTTCTACGATTAATCAAGATTTTTAACATCTCGCCTAAAGACGCTAAATTTTAATTGTAGTGGCGTCTGTGACATTTATTATTGAATTTGAACATTATTTAAAAGTAAGTGTAGATTTTTAAGCAATTTTTCAAATTCTTGATATCGTACCACGACCGTCTTAGATGAGTTCAGTCGGCAACCCGCATGTTTTAATAACGCTACGCGACACCTAGTGCGAATTTAGCGTGTAGCATAATATACAAGACAGTCTTTCGCAGGGAATCTAGGATTGTTTAGAGCAATGGTGATAAGATTAGGTTTTCGTTGCAAAAAAAAAAAAACTGAAGATACGAGGAAGTTCACGAATATTAAAAAAGTATAAGGAAGACATTTATTGTAATGAAACGTATTTGCACCAAAACTTCCATAGAAGAAGGAAAATGTTTAATAATCATTCATTCTGGTGTTTTAAGATGATTTTTGGACAATGCATTAATAATTTTGACTAGAAGAACTAATAGTGGAGACTATCATGACGAAATGAACCATAATAATTTCGTGAAGTGACTGTGCAGTGCACATTTGCCAAAGAAATTTGTTGTTGTATTAGATAATGCGTTATCACATGTAGTTGATTGATCCAGCACCATTTCCCATTTTCCAATGGAAAAGCACAAATGCAAAAATAGGTAAGCGAAAGATAAGTATTTGACGCGATATCTGTCTGTCATTCGACATTAACACTAATACGGATTGGTAGTAAAAATGTATTGGATTATAATTAATAAAACAAATTGTGGATCATCAACACTTTTCGGAGAATTTGAGAATAGAGTTTGAATTTTTTAGCGAAGACGCAAACCAATTTTCGGATCCTAAATGAACGTTTACGTACAAACCAACAGAGAATAGCATTTAATGTACGTGCTTTGAAAGAATGAGTATTACAGCTTTTCTAACCTATCGTAAGCTGCTCCCACATTTTTTTACAGCAACAACCGCTTTGCACGCATAAGGAATTAGCATTTCATAAAGGTACTCTAAAAGAATGAACACATAATGCTACTCTAACGTATCTTAACTTACCTTAACATTCCCTTCACCACAATAATTACTTTTAGTATGCAGGACATCATTTCGGTTAAGGTGGGAGGCATGTGTACCAAATCCTAGCCGGGAAGATATCACCACTCTTACCATGGGCTCCTGAATATTGGGTCTCCGATTTCCTGAGCTTGGTAAGGGCTGTCAGTCACCCTTTTGCTTACCATTAATCCATTCTCACCCTAGTATTCCTCTCGCCCTCACTGTCTTCCTATCGGATTGCAAGTCAAAAATTAAAAACAAAGATGGCTATGGTCTTTAGGGCAATAAATTCTGGAAGTAAAATCCTTTCCCGCTTGGTTGTCCGGGAGGGTAGGGCCCAAGCGACCTCGGTCATCAAAAGTTCTCAATTCTTGATCCATTATTGCAGTATCTCAAACATACAAAGAAATAAGTTACTCAACTTTAAATATACAAATACGCAAACCCCAATACAAAGAAACTAACTAACAAGACCCTGAAATCAACAAAAAACACCTCCATACAAGCATTTTGTTTACCTATTCTTATTTATTTCGTGCACTTTTGTGGAGTTTGCGTATGTAGGTGCATGCTTGCGTATTTGTTGGGTACCTTTTTTGTTGGTCACTTCGTTTTGGAGGTGTATGTTTGGAGTTTACGTGTATTTGTTTACTTCTACGCTGATTCCATTTACCAGTCGGTGTGACACCTCACCGTTACCATAGGCTCCTTAATATTGGAGCTGAAATTTTTTGAGCTCGGTAAGGGCTTCCGGTCACCCTTTCCTTATCCTTAATCTATTCTCACCGTATCCCTCCTTGCACCCTCGTTATCTTCATAATTAAAAAAAAAGATGCACATCGAATGTATTTACTTCCTGATCCATTATTATAACACACGCGGTATCAGGTCTAATCTTAATGCTGTTCAGCAACATCTTGAACAAATACAACCCGACATTTTGTTTCTATGTTTCTATCTGAAACAGAAGTCTCCTCTGAAAGCTCCGATTCACGCGACTGCAACTTCTTCACTACAATCTTTACTCTAACTTTTGATACAAAGGGCAACATCGTATGCAAGAGGATTTCTTCTTCGGAGAATAAAAAAATTGACGTGATCTTGTTTGAACATTCCGGTCCTAAATTTGTGAAATTCCACTGTTGCATTTATAGGTCTGCTGATGACTGTAACTTTAAAGACTTCTTCTATTACCTTAGTTTGAAAGTTGACTACTGTCTGCCTCAGTTTCCACATTACGATATCTCAATTTTGGGACATTTCAATATTCACGACTAATTAGTTCCAAAATTCATCTACTAATCCTGCTGGTAATAGTGCAAAAACATTTGCTATTTCACGTGATCTCAATTAAATGATTCCTGACTCACAAGAGTCCCTGATAGCCCTAATCATTTCCCTCATCTTCTACATCCATTTCTTACATTAAACCCACTTGCTTCTAAAACTTGAGTTCTTTCACCTCTAGGTCTATCTGACCATTGTCTAATAGAAATAACTTCTACGGTCCCTAATTCCTCTATTGCTCGCAACAGTGAATGTGATGCTTTAAGTGAGTCAAATGGAGTGATTTACGGGATTTCTTTGCAACATTTCTATGACGCGAATATTGTGTTAAATCGTCCTAATCTTCGGACATTGTTCCTTCAGTATCTGACGTCATTCTCATGGGCATGGAGTTACATTCCCATGAGTTATACATTCCCAAGAAACAAAATTGTAAAGGTCATTTTTGTTCCCAACCCTCGTTCAATAAGGCTTGTTTAACAATATATTTGAAAAATAAATATTATACTAAATGGAAATCTTTAAGACCGGTCGAGAGTCGTGCATAATATGTTGGTGCTAGAAATACCTGCAAGAGTGTTATCACAAAAGCTAAAACGTTGTTTGAACAACAAAAATGCTATCAACTGGCAACATCCCCTTCGGGCAGATGTAAACTTTGGTATTTAGCTAAAACCACCAGTAACAACTTTAGTACTTCATTTCCCCCATTACATCCTTTGACGGATCCGTAGTTGCTAATTCTGTAGTCAAATCCAATCCTTGTGTGTATTTATTTGCATCAAACTCGTGTCTTAGGGATTCTGGAAAAGATGTGCCACTAGTCACTTCTTCCTCACACACATGAAAAACAAGTCATTTTCAGTACAAGCTCCTAGAATAGCCATCCATCATCAGCAACTGCTTAGTGGCAACCAATATGGTTTTAGGCAAAATTGTTCAACAGGTGATCTTTCATATGTGACCAAAGTTTTGAACAATACATTAGAACAATCCGGTGAAACAATTGTAGTCGCTTTAGATACCCCAGAAGCATTTGACCAAGTTTGGCATGTGTTTACTTGCCAAACTCTCCTCGTTTGGGTTTCTAGTTTCAAAAAACGAATAAGTTGGCATTAAAGAGGGCGTGTAACAGGAATCAGTTATAGCGTCTGCACTCTTTCTGTTATACATAAATGACCCTATTTCTTCAACGACTAACCCGGTGAATTGCTTTTCTGACGACATCACTCTCCGTTGTTGTTCATTTCAGTCTACTCATAATGGTAATCCACCTTCTATCTCAAACCTAGACTGCAAAGCTGAAATGGCATTTCAATTCACAAAGACGTTCAACGTATCCTTGCATGGGGAAGTGATAATCCAGTTAATTTTAATGTTAATAAAACTCAAGTGTTCCCTTTTGTTCGCCAAAAAAGATTTATCATTTCTTGTTGTAAGCATGAATGACTCAATTCTTAAGATTTCAGTCTCTATTACTATGTTGGGAATGATTGTATCTTCAAATCTATCATGGATTGACTATCTTCTGCCAGTTACTAAAGCAGCTGCTCGTAAAATAGGCTTTTTGTGCAGATCAAAGCAGTATTTTACATCTCAAGAGCTTTTTCTGCTGTATAAGGCCCAAATTTGCCCTCATCTAGAATATAATTCTCACCGCTGGATTGCTGCTCCCCAATACGCTCTCGATATCGTTGATCGTATTCAAAAAAGAGCGATTAGGCTTATAAATGACCCGTCCTTAACTTCTGACATACAGTCCCATGAGCATGGAAGAATCGTTTCAGTTCTTTAACTTATCTAACTTATCCTTGTTTACGCCGACGTCCTTTTGGCTCTTATAAACAATTAAGGGTTAATAAACGTAAATTTAAAGAATTAAAGCTACTCTAACCTATCGAAATTAACATGGATTCCCTTATCGCAGCAATAATCTCATAGATTGTATCAGGAATTAGAGTCTAAATGATCGTACTTTTATGTTAATGTGCTACAGATTAATTGTTTACATAATATTTTAATTTCCATTTACTTACCTCATACGTTCAAATATGTTTTTATTAATGCGAGTATAATATAATAATTGTTTAAGTTGTTTGATCCTGTAGTATTATTGAAATTAAAGTTAAAAACAATATTGCAAGTTTGAATTAAATTTGAAAGCTAATACCCAGTTACTAACTGATACCAACCTAATTGAGAAAAATATGCTCATCTCAAGGCAGTATGCCCAGTAAGTCAACGACGAAACTTTGCCCAAGTTTCAGATTTTGACGGGAGTAGAATTATCGGCATGAAGCAGGTTTGTCATTTGGAGAAATCGGCAAAAGACTTAATCGATACCACACTACGGTGGCCCGCATTTTGATCTTCTTGGTCTGAAGAAGGCATTCAACGACCTCGTCCCAGTGGAAGACCACCACGCAGCACCAATGATCGTGAAGAACGACTTCTCAGGCGGATGGCCACCAGAGATCGGTTTCAGTTAACAAGGTCTGTTGCGGTGAACTGGACAGGAGCTATTGGTCGTCACCTATCAATGTCAACAATCTACAGGAGAATTAAGTCTTTTGGCTTACACTCGCATCGTTCGTACCGACGACCCCAGTTAACTCAAGAGCATAAGACTGCTAGATTGGCATGGTGTCAAGATCGGCGGGACTGGGGCCTTCAATGGAATAACATCGTCTTCAGCGGCGAATCGCGTTTTTGTTTGTGGCGAAACGATGGTCATCAGAAGGTGCGGCGGTTTCGAGAACGTCGAAATTTAGAGTCATGGTTTGGGGCGCCATACGTGTTGGTGGAAGATCTCCTCTTCTGTTCATTCTAGGCACATTAAGTGCTCGGCATTATATTGATAATGTTTTGGAGCCAGTGGTAGTGCCGTAAATGCAAACGTTGCCAAATGGTATTTTGCAACGAGATAATGCTAGACCACATACCGCACATGTTACAAGAAGGTTTCTGGATCAAGTACAACTACCAGTATTGCCGTGGCCTGCGCGATCGCCAGATCTTTCGCCTATTGAAAATGAATGGGACATGATGGGTCGAAGACTAAGGCAACTAACTACCAACGCCCCCAAACAACTTGGATGAATTACGACACCATCTCCAGGTAGCCTGGGATGAAATGCCTCAGGAGGATATAGACCATCTCATAGAAAACATGCCTCGGAGAGTGAACGCCTGCATTGCTGTCCGTTGCGATGCTCACACTATTAACATTTTCTTGTTAACTGTTAATATTTTGCCTTCAAAATTTCATTATCTTATACATGTTAATAAATCATTATTTTACCATACTTTCAAGATGATAGCATTATTATTTCTAAGTGGTACATTTCATTTGAAACGTAGTGTATAAAGCACTGCCAATTAGACAGTGTTGTTTGACGAAAATATCTAGATACTGCATCTAGATATTTTTTGTGTATATAATATTTAGACCCTTTGTATGTATCTGTATCTAAATTACCTTTATGAAGTATCTGAACAATCTAGATGCTTAGATACTTTGACTTCCTCACTGTTTTAAGTTTCATTCCGCTCATGATCAGACACAGCTACATATTTTGTCTGCAGGGACCAAAGACGAAGCATTTTTGTTTTAAAGTAAATATTGCTATAAAATTTAATTTTGTTGCGCCTCCAATTTTTACGGAATAGGACGTTTGAACACCGCCGTTTGAACGCCGTTATTTAGACACAGATATGTTTGAACGCAATAAATTCGAACGCAAAGACATTTGAACTCGAAACGGAAATAACGTAAACAAGACGCAATGTTTTATTATTTTAAGATAAATTTCACCTGTGAAGCTCCAAACATCCTTTTTACGACAATCACTTTTGCGATCGAATATATTCACAAATTTTCTTACTGAGAATCCCCATAATTATTTTTAACAGAGTCAATCATTAGTAATAATGACTTAACGAAATGCAACTTGACTAATACCATTGTAATGGCAATAGTTAATAACATTGTCTTTACTTTTCTTACAAGGTATACTTAATTTCGTACCTACAATTGAGAAGCTTGTTTCCAAAACGTACTAAATCCGAAAAAATTCAATCAACAGTTTTTTGGGTTGCCTGTCGTATATTTCTTATTTCTTTACATTGAGAAGCTGATTTTGTGTCAAAACGATCGACATATCATTCAAAACAAGTGTATTAGAACAAGTGCCAAAGTGCACCAAATCCAAACACTGTATCGTAGCAAAAAGTACCAATTCCATTTTAGCCAACCACAGAAATTATTTCAATCACGTGATTAACCGAATGTCAACATTATAACCTAACCACGAAACGTTGTTGTAAAGTGTCGCAAGTTTATTTATCTGTAAGAGTGTGATTGTCGAAAAAATGAGTGTAATACTGAGGAAGAGGAGTTTTTTGAAGACGTGCAAGCGACCGCAACTCCAAGAAAGCAGAAAAGCGATGAAAGTAAGTGGAAACAGGACGTTTTCAAGAAGAACAGATATGAACGCATGTCAAAAAAAGAACATGTAAAGCTGCTGTATTAACAACTCAAGATATCCATGTGTTTCACGACCATTTGTGGGAACGTGAAACTGCTATTTTATAGCTGCATACACCACTGTCAAGAGAATTAAACGACAAACATTCAAGGTAACTCTGAAGGCCATGCGAAAAATATAAGTGTGAAATATACACTTCAGTCTCTTAACCAACCAATACCTGTATGTAAGCAAACGTTCTTATCAATTTTGAATATTGGACGCAGAACAGTGGACTACATTGCAAATAGAAAATTTAATAACGAATCGATTTCTAAAGAAAACAGAGGTGGGCTCAGATTGTCAGAAAATATGTTATTGTTACAAAGCAAAATAGAAGAACACATCAAGTCGTTCAAAAACCGTCCTAAACATTGGGGTCGAGGAGGTGCACCAAATAGGATATATTTGCCTCCCGATTTGATCGTCAAAACATGTGGGAATTGCGAAGAAAATCCAATGGATGGCGATAATAGAATATCGACGTTTTGTTTATACTATAAGGTATTGTTTCATTTGAAAACAGATCTTTGAATTAGCCTTACAATTACTTTCCTCCTAGGTACAAAATTTAATTTGGGGTTCGCCTCAGTAAAAATGAACATGTGTGGTGACTGTGTTAGTTTCTCAAATAAAATGAAGTTAATAACCCACCAGACCCTCCAACGTACGCTTGTTGAATAGAAGATAAGAAGATCGAAGACATTTTTCAACAGTTAAATTTAAAACCAGAAGACTCCATCACAATAAATTTTGATATGATGCAGAATCAACCCTTACTAAAGCACAAATCGGAGAAGCTTATTACAAAAGACAGATTTGGTATTACCTTCTTGGACTAATAGTGTGCGATGAGCAAGGTAAATTAAGCCACGAAAATGTGTTCTTTTACAGGTGGTTAGAATCCGATGGCGGAAGAGGCTGCACTAAAATCACATCTTTCTTGTGGCATTTCTCCAAAACGAATATAGTAAGTAAGAACAAAAATAAGGTCCGAGTATTTTCAGAGAGTTTACATTCCACATTGAGTGGTTTCTTCCAGAACGTGCCAGCAGATCGGGCTTTTGGTATTGTAGATAAAAAGCTGCGCCACCTGTTAAATACATTTCTAGCGGGAAAAACGTTATGAACAGATCTTATAATGGTCTAACAGGAAACCGAAACGTTCACTCAAAAATAAACTACTTTACCCCTAAAATTATATTCCAAAAATATCTACACGAAGTTCACCTAAACTCCAATGAAATTCTAAGCTTTATGTAAAAGCCGCAAAATTGCGAAAATAAAACCAAAACTCATTAAATATTTCGATATACCACACGCTAAAATTATTGGCTCAACTAACCAAAAATAAATGAAAATACGATACTTAATTCTTTAATTTAAAACACCAAAACACGCCACTACAACAAAATTAAGCGTGGTGGAAAATTTATAAAACCCTAAAATTTATTAAACGTCGATATTGGGATGTTTACCTAAATTCGTCGAAAAATATAGCTCATTTTCGAACAAATATCAAACTGCTTACCTTTTGGCAAATCATGTGCAAGCAAAGATGTCTACACTCGGTAGGTTGATTCTATAACTGCTTACCTTTTGGAAAATCATACGCCAGCAAAGACGTCTACACTCGGTAGGTTGATTCCTATTAACAGTAACTCCAAAAATACTTGCGACTATTCGCAAAACCCTCGAATGCAAAATCAATTAGATGTTCGGTCAACAACCGACTCACTCCATAATTACATTATTTTATAATCTAAAATCTCTTTTAAAATAACTTCTATTACTTCAATAACATCGATTACTATCTAAATGCGTTATTTACAAAGCGTTCCTTAACGTTATTTAATTTTACTCTACACTTAATTAAATCGGCACTATTTACAGCAGTTTGTCTTTCCTTTGTTTGAGCAGCGCAATATACGGGAAACTACCTATTCAACAAGAATTCGTTAAATTAATCCGCACAAAAAATGCGTCACAGCAGGTCCATAGAATAAAGTTTAAGCACTTCAAAAAACACGAACCACCTCTATGTCCAAAACTTGTCACCATAGACAATGATACACAACATAAAATAGCTTGGGTATGTGGAACCAATATATTATCCCTTTTATTGGAAACGGAGATCACTTTCTCCACGGTAATTCGATACAATCCCAGCATGTAATAACTTATACCACCCCATAACTCCCCCTTCCGCATATATTGTGATCACCGCAAACAAAAAAAAACGTGAGTCCTGGTCTCCACGGCATCTAGCAGAACTAATTACTACCTTATTCAAAATTCACCATCTTCCATACTAACCCTTTCCATCTTAGTTACTTAATTAGCCTATCATAAAAATAAGTATAGCTATGGGGGTACTAACCAACTTTTGTCACTAGAAAAGTAACAATATTTGAAAAAAGTTACTAGAAAAGTTACTAGATTGGTTTTCAGGGTTAAGGTTGCTCACACGGCACTTCTAACGCACTTTTGCCACTAGAAAAGTAAATAGATTTGAAAAAGTGACTAGATTGGTTTTCAAGGTCAAGGTAGCTCACATTGCCTGCATATTCTTCAAGGTCAAATTATAGCTAGGGTGATCCTGGCTCACTTTTGTACTATACTTTTTCTACGAGTGTTTTGCTATCGTACACATTCCCGACATCAAAGTGTATTCTTTAAGGTCACGTATAGATAGGCGGATCCTAAGTCACCGTGCACGTACGCGTCCCTGCTTCAAAGTTTATTCAAAGACACCAAGCAATTCTTGGAATTTGGCTGAGGCAAGGCCGTACTGTAAAAAATGCGTGTGTGTCGGCCCTTTGGCGCTACTACTTGCTACTCGTGCGCGATCCTGTCCATAGTCTACCTACTGCTTGCGCGTCGGGCTGTTGCACCGACCGCTTGCTCGTAGATCCGTTCCGCCGACGCTACCGAATAAAGTGAATCCGGACCAGAAGCCTGATCGCACAGACGGGCAGACGGACAGACGGACAGACGGACAGACGGACAGACGGACAGACGGACAGACGGACAGACGGACAGACGGACAGACGGACAGACGGACAGACGGACAGACGGACAGACGGACAGACGGACAGACGGACAGACGGACAGACGGACAGACGGGCAGACGGAAGAACGGACGGAAGGACAGACGGAAGGACGGACGAAGGACGGGCAGGCGTACGGACGGGCGGATAGACGGGCGGGCGGACGGACGGACTGACGGGCGGACGGTCTGACGGGCGGGCGGACAGACGAACAGACGGTCAGACGGTCAGACGGACAGACGGACAGACGGACACATGGACACACAGAGACAAGGAGACACGGAGACACGGACACATACTGAGAAACAGCCAATTTCATTAGTCGCTCCCGATGTCTCATACTTATAGTGTTATCATGTCTCAAGGTCATGTTGTGTTGCCTGGTTTAGCAAGAGGGTATTATAACAGCTCTTTCAGCAACCCTGTCATTTTTCCTGTTTCCACGAACTGATTCGATTTCTTAGAATTATTTGACCTTTAAGGGCTTGGTTCAATTTAGTTAATACATACATTTTGTTTTTCTTCAATGTCATCACCTTATTATTATACATTATAGCAAAACGTGGGTTTACCGAAAAAGTACCAGTTTACCTTGAACAGACAGTCTAACTCTGTACCAGGTAAATGCAATTCAAACGGGAGTTTATTGATTAGAGTATTCACTAAATCACCACCACCACCTGCTTCCTACTTAGGTAGATAAAGCAGGGTGTTTTTTATACCTAAATTGAGATCATACGAATACAAATTATAGTTATTAATATATATGTTTATTTAGTAAATGCTATACATTAGATAAGCAGGACGATAATACAATATCTAATTATATTCTTTAAATTGAATAGTTCTTCTACATTATGAGCATTGGATGTGCAAGAGCAGCATTTGTAGTTTTCTATCATAACAGTTTTTAACATTCTGTCATATCCTTTAATCAATTCCCAATTGTAATAGGTACCAAGTTTGCTAGATAGAGATTCATAATGCTGATCATAGATTATATCTTCTTCTTCGTTTACACTTGACCAATCGATTTTGTTTTCAATTTCATGGGATCGGAAAATTGTAGTTCTACATATGAATTCCATCGTAGAAGTTCATACCACACCTTCATTTCTAATAACACATTATTATTTTGATCGCAGTTTCCACACCTCACACGCACTACTGCTGCAAGGTTGAGATGTGTACTGCATCCAATTTCGATATGTTTTCACGATGATTATCGTTCGATAGTTTACAATAAACACGAACGATTAAGTATTCATTAGCTGCTTGTTTATACACTTCATCCTTATCTAGAAGTGATGATGATGACCGGTTAGTATTAGGAGAAGAGTAACCTGCATCATGTTTCTCTTTAGTACCATCACTATTTTGACACCAACTGCACAAATTACTGCAACTATGAAGGGTATCCATATATAACGGTGAACTTCTGAGTTTTGATCGTTCCAGAAATGATTTTATTGCTGCTTGCATGACTTTACTTGCTCGCAATTGCACTACGATTAAACACTATGTAGGAAATGATTCTAGTTAAAGCAATGGGTGGAGGCGCACTATTAAAAACAGAATGCTATGTTTGTTTTTCCGGCTGCACCCAAATTACTTAGGAACACACCCTTCGTGTTTAGAAACGTTTAAAATTGCTCCATTCGAGTTTCTTGTTTGAAATATTCATAAAAGCGCTGAGGTAATACGCATTTGAAATCGTCCCTTTCCATCACTATACGTTGACCGTACTTAGTATTAAGTACTAGCACATTTATCACTTTATACTTTTTCGATAGCTCGAGGTCCCACACATTTTTAAAGGGTTTGCAATATATGCTTTGGTTTAACACTGCTAACTCCATATTTGCTAACTGACTGAACTCAACGCACAGCTCGCTGCGGTTTATACAAGTTGAAAATTTGTAATATGATACACACACAAGCTTTAGATTTTTATAACCTTGACTCAACTACATAGAGCAGTGGATCAGAACCGGTGCACTCTCTCACACACGCATTCTCTTTCGCTCTCACACAGTTACTGCAATTCTCACTTGGGTCAGGATCTGCCCAATATGATCAAAGAGGAGTGCGCACGTCCATGACCGACTAACTGATTTGACCTTCACTGCAAAATTCATATACTTTGATGTACTATCCTCATAGCTATATTTACGACCTTGACTCAACAGCATACAGGAGTCTCTTTCTCCCTCTCTATCCCCCTCTCCCTCTCCTCTCCTCTCCTCTCCTCTCCCTCTCCCTCTCCTCTCCTCTCTCTCCTCTCCCTCTCCCTCTCCCTCTCCTCTCTCCTCTCCCTCTCCCTCTCCCTCTCCCTCTCCTCTCTCCTCTCCCTCTCCTCTCCCTCTCCCTCTCCCTCTCCTCTCCCTCTCCTCTCCTCTCCTCTCCCTCCCTCCCTCTCCTCTCCCTCTCCTCTCTCCTCTCCCTCTCCTCTCCCCTCCCTCTCCCTCTCTCCTCTCCTCTCCCTCTCCCTCTCCCTCTCCTCTCCCTCTCCCTCTCCCTCTCCCTCTCCCTCTCCTCTCCCTCTCCTCTCCCTCTCCCTCTCCTCTCTCCTCTCCCTCTCCTCTCCCTCTCCCTCTCCCTCTCCCTCTCCCTCTCCCTCTCCTCTCCTCTCCTCTCTCCTCTCCCTCTCCTCTCTCCCTCTCCCTCTCCTCTCCCTCTCTCCTCTCCTCTCCCTCTCCCTCTCCTCTCCCTCTCCCTCCCTCCCTCTCCCTCTCCCTCTCCCTCTCCCTCTCCCTCTCCTCTCTCCTCTCCTCTCCCTCTCCTCTCCCTCTCCCTCTCCCTCTCCCTCTCCCTCTCCCTCTCCCTCTCCTCTCCCTCTCCCTCTCCCTCTCCTCTCCCTCTCCCTCCTCTCCCTCTCCCTCTCCTCTCCCTCTCCCTCTCCCTCTCCTCTCCTCTCCCTCTCCCTCTCCTCTCCTCTCCCTCTCCTCTCCCTCTCCTCTCCCTCTCCTCTCCCTCTCCCTCTCCCTCTCTCCCTCTCCTCTCCCTCTCCTCTCCTCTTCCCTCTCCTCTCCCTCTCCTCTCTCCCTCTCCTCTCCCTCTCTCTCCTCTCTCTCTCTCCTCTCCTCTCCTCTCCTCTTCCTTCTCCTCTCCTCCTCTCCTCTCTCCCTCTCCCCTCTCCTCTCCCTCTCCCTCTCCTCTCCTTCCTCTCCCTCTACCTTCCCTCCCTCTCTCATCTTTTCTAATCCAGAAAATATAATTACTAGCTGGCTAACACCCATCGTATTCTTCCTTCAAATCTAAAGGGAACTCTTCTTTATGTGCCGCACTTAACTTTTCTGTTAAACATGTCAAACAATATCGACCCTTTTAAATACTTTTCATATAATTTTACACCATTTCTAGTGACAAAAGTGCGTTAGAAGTGGGGTCTGAGCAACCTTGACCCAGAAAACCAATCTAGTGACTTTTCTAGTGACGTTTTTCAAATCTAGTTACTTTTCTAGTAACAAAAGTTAGTAGTTAGTACCCCCATAGCTGTACTCTACTGCGCCAATTATTTAATTCTTAAAAAAGCGTAAGTTCTCTCTTTCAACTAATTCCTAAAACTAAAAATAACGAGAACATTTATCTACACAAAACTACTCTAACATTAATCTAATCTTAACGCCCGTAACACCTGTGAGTGAAACGTAGTTTTACGAATAACAATTCCATTTATAAATGTCTTAAAACCAAAAAAATGTGATCAAATAAAAGCTTGCAATAATTTAGACTCTTTTAAATTCGACATTAAAAGAAGCTTATGATCCTTAAGATTTACACACAGGGTGACAACATTCAAGATAACTGAGGTCAAGTGTCTAACCGTCGATGATTTAACTGCAAGATTGGTCTCGCTTCCTACTTGTGAAGATGCAATACCCAAGAGGGGAATAAAGCCGGTCAGCATTGTGAAACGCTTAAAAGAAATCCCTTGTTTCAATCACATTAAAGGTGATAAAATAGAAGACATAACGTTTTTGCTTAATAGAATGGGCTATGAAGTTGACGAAGGTTTAGATTACAAACATGCTCTAAGAGGTATACAAGACAATGAAGATGCAAACGATTCGAATAGCATTTATGGTTTTGTCTGTGAGTTGAATGATTTCTAATTAAACGAAAGTTCATTTAAACTATGATTTTTATTATCCAAACCGTACCATGGACATCCTCAATTTATGTCAAAATTAACCAAAGCAGAATAGTTTTTGCTCTTAGCTTTGACGAAAATCATCTGATATCTGCTATATTCTCAAGGAAACTTCCTATAAACTATAATTTTCAAAAGAAAAGGCTAAGAGTGGATTTCCAGCCACAAAGGAGTCCCCTATCAAAAAAGTTGAATATTTAAACAATTTATTTCATGGATTTGGTACGTTTTGAAAACAAGCTTCTCAATTAGGGAGCACATTTGAATTATTTTAATGCGTGTAATTAATAACAATACCTTGACTTTACTTAAAATGTATTTTTAATTTCATATCAACCACCGTTCAATCAAATTAATGCACCTACTTATATTTGACATTTCTTGCAACACCTTAAATTTTATGCTTTTCATTGTTTTTTTAATGTGGATAACAAATTTAATTTTAGTGTTTTACGTTTTGCGTTCAAATGTCCTTATGTTCAAAGGTCTTGAGTTAAACATCCTAGCGTTCAAACGTCGGTGTTCAAACGGCTGCGTCCAACGTCCTAGACCGATTTCTCTTCGGTATTCATATTTTGAATTTGGTTTTCTATATTCTTAATAACTTTTCTGTAATTTGCTTCCATTTTGATTCTTTAATAGACATATTAAGAAACGCGACGTCATCATCTTCGATGTGATTATAGCCCTTAACTCACGGAACATTTTATGAAAATTTGTATGTTGGTAAACTTTGATCCAGAATTATGTCATACTCGTCACTGTTACAAAATTCTTCTTCCATTTTCCTGTTTTGTGACAGAATAGATAAAACAAAAGGCGACTTGATCAAATTTTCACTTTTAAAATTAAGACATTACCAACCGGAGCAAAAATCCCTAAATTAACTAAAGTAAAAAAGTTTGTTTAAAAACGGCATAAAAAGGGCAAATTACAAAAGCTCAAAGATAAAAAGCGTGTTTCATAAGACCTTGAAGTACTCATTCTTTAAAAAACCCGTGGCTACGCCACTCGTTTTTTAAACTCGTACTTCAACACTGGTCTTATGAACCCTGATTTTTAATATACCATTTACTTAAACCTCCTTTTTATTTCCGCAAAGTGTTTTTTCAATATTTATATTTTCTTTAAACGCAATAACTTAATTTTGTTAAATGTGTTCTCAAAATGGTTTGTTTGGTTTGAAATGAATTCATTAAATAATATTATTTTTAACTCTTGCCTTAATTTATTTTTATATTTATATTTGCTAAAAATAATAATTTTTTAAAGGTTTGTGAAATTGAAAGTTGTAGAATTCCTTTATAAAAAGTTTCTTGAGTTTTCCTAGAATATTTTCTTGTGCAATATCTTTATATTTATTTTCTCGAAATTTTGTAAAATTAGGTGTATAATGTTTTGGTTTACGGTGTAACGAAAACATTTTTCTATTTTCCAGTTTTGCCAATTCTCCGTAGTCACTAGATAAATTTTTCATTTTCTTTACCATAACCATAAATATTAAAAACTTCGTTATAACCTTGTAATTAAACCAACAGAGTTTTATATATAACCGAAAATCAATTGAAGTTTATAAATTTTATAATAACGATATCGTAACGGTACTCCCATCAAATATTAAAACACGGTTTTAATCATTTGCATATATTTCGATCATGAATTAGATCTTAGAAATCACATAAACTTAAAAAAAAAGAATTACAATGCATATAAGTAGGAGCCCCGCATAAGAAAAAAGTGTTGGGGATAAGGAGTGGGAGCGAGGGTGGGTTCGGGGTGAGGGAAAGAATGAGGGATGTCACGTGCCCAGCGGGCATTTTTTGGGTGTGACTTGTCGGCCATTTTGTTTCGTCGGCCATTTTGTTTTTTCGGCCATTTTGCTTTGGCGGCCATTTTAGTTTGTGGGCCATTTTATCGGTCATTTTGTCGGCTATCTTGTCTGCCATGGCGGGAAATTAAAAAATAGTATTCTAATAAATGAGGGCGCTCATACTACCTCATAACACAGGTATAAGACGTCGGAACTTGTTCTAGCGTCGTTGCCCCGCTGTTAGGGCCCCCTTGGCGGGAACTTGAAATTTGAAATAGTATCCACTTTGTCGACCATTTTCTTGTAATTGGCGGGAAATTTGAAATTGTTTTCTAATAAATGGTGACCTCATACTACATCATAAGACAGGTATAGGACGCCGGAACTTGTTCACGTGTCCTTGCCCCTCTGTTAAGGCCCCCTCGGCGGGAAAACTTGAAATTTGAAAGAGTATCGACTTTGTCGGCCATTTAGGTAATTGGTGGGAAATTTGAAATGGTATTCTAATAAGGGGGCCGTCGCACTCTCTCATAAGGCAGGTATAGGACGCCAGAACTTGTTCTCGGGCCTTCGCCCCCTTGACAAAAGGCATTAATCAAATCAATCAATCGACCAATCAAATCAGTCAAAGCATATCAAACCAAATCAATCAATTTCGAACAAATCAAGCAAATCAAATCAATGAAACGAATTAAGCAAATCAATCTCAATCAAATCAGTCTCGATCAAATCAATCTTAATCAAATCAATCTCAAGCAGATCAATCAAATCAATTAATCTCAATCAAATCAGTTAGGAAGCTGAGTTAACAATTCTTCATAACCTTCAGATAACGATTCTCCCACTGTATACACCTAACTCCCATGAGCAACCGCTTACTTTGTAGATAAGACTAACAGACACTCAGAGTTGGTACTCTTCCTAAACGTGAGGGCAGCAGCGCGGGAAAACAATTGATCATCCTCAAATCAATCTCAATCAAATCATAACTTACAGCTTGCAAAAACCAGCTTACAATTTAAAAATACTGGTCTGGTTAAACTTACAGATTACAAAAACCTACTTTCAATTCTAAAATACCGGTTTGATTTAGCTTACACTTTGCAAAAACCAACCTTCAATTCAAAAATACCAAATTGATTTAACTTACAGATTGCAAAAATCAACTTTCAAGTTTAAAATACTAAATTTATTTAACTTACACCTTGCAAAAACCAACTTCCATTTTAAAAATAGTATTTGATTTAATTTACAGTTTGCAAAAACTAACTTTTAATTCTAAAACACCAAATTGATTTAACTTACCTCTTGTAAAAATCAACTTTCATTTCTAGAATAGCGGTTTGATTTAACTTACAGCTTGCAAAAACCAACTTTCAATTTAAAAATACCGATTTGGTTTAACTACGTCCTAGAGAGTTTGGTAGATGTTTTTGAAACACAGCGTATATTTATAACCAAACTTGAAATCAGTCTTATACACTATTTTACATACAAGAACTGTCTTATCGAAAATACCTCTGTCAAAAAGGACCTTAGATTTATAAACAAGTATGAACACACTAACGAGGAATGCCTGGGGCAAATAAACAAGTTAACTTCCATTTCCAATTTTGATTATACACTTCATCTTTTATATAAACTTTGTTTTGATAATTACTTAGATTTATAAATAAGCTTGAAGACACTACATCGATTGCTTACAATCACGGGACATTCACTTTCTGCGTTTTGTTGATAAATTAATAATATAAAATACTTAACGTATCCAGCAATCATTGATATAAAGTAATTACTTTCTGAATTTTCCAATTATGTAACCAACAATAACAACCTTTCACTATTCAAATTCCTTCTGGGAGATTTTCGGAAAAACTCATTACCTAATTACGTGAAAGGCAAACAGACCTTAAAATGACATAAAAGACAGACAGACGAGTTGACTTTCATTTACAATTTTGATAATTCACTTCATACCAAAGTGATTTAACTTACCGCTTGCAAAAACCAACCCATAATTCAAAAATACCAAATTAACATACAGCTTGGAAAACCAACTCTAAATTAAAAAAAGTCGACTTTCACTTACAATTTCGATAATACACTTCATACGAAATTGATTTAACTTACACCTTGCAAACCCAACTCTCAATTTCAAAATACCGGTTTTCGGTTAGTAAATTTTAAATAAACAATTAAAAGAAAGACCACGGTCACATAAAGCAAATTTATCCCTATAGGCAAAGACCACACCGAAATTAATGCATAAATATAGATTTGGAACTGTCTTGAGCATAATTGCGGACCAACGCTGACACCGAGAGAATCCATTTTGCAACATTCCAACGAAATAGGTGTATCGACATAGATTTTGGGAAAAATTTAACCCAATGCTAACCTATACCAATGAGTCATAGAATTTAGCTCTAGATCATCGAAGCCACAAATTTTATCGTGACTCCAACAAAATATACACTTTGGCCAATATTTAACCCAAATTCTTACAGACACTGATAGACGACATAATTTAACTCTTAACCATCGAAGCGATCAATATTGCTGTGAGAATTGAAACTTTCACCATTTGACATGTTAAATAACGGATAATGGATATGAACTGTCCAATACCTGAGTGTCTATTTTCAAGAACTGAAAGTTATACAGTCTACAACAGTAATTTAATTTTTAATTCTCTAGTTACCTTATTAATATTTGTCATTGTAATGTTACCTTGTCAATATTTATCACTTTGACATTACGCCTGATGAAGGGCAGAGCTTCTGTTTGAAAGCTTGCGACTAAATACACCATTTTCCCAAATAAATCGTTATTAATATTGCTGTGATCCCAACAAAATTAGTGCATAAATGTAGATTTGGGTAACATTGGGCCTAACACTCATGAACACGGAATTTAGATCTTGATCAGCGAAGTTGGTGTATAAACATAGATTGTGGGAAAAATGCAGCCTAAAATCTGTGACAGAATGTAGCTATTTGCCATCGAGATAATCAATGTTGCCGTGACTCCATGTAAATAGATTTTGGGCAATATTCGATCTACATGCTAATCAACGCCCATGGACCGCAGAATTTAGCTCTTGATTGTCGAAAGACTCCACTTTGACGAATCAACAACGAAATTGGTGTATAAACATAGACTTTGGGCAAAATTCAACCGAAATAGTATCCAACAAGTGACATAATTTGAATCTTGGCCATCGAGCAAATATATCCCTAATGAAATTAGTATATATGGTCAATGTTCGACCTAAATGCTAACCAGCACTCACGGTCTTCAAAATTCAGTTCTTGGTCTTTGAGAGAATCTATTTTGACGCGCCCACAGCGAAATTAGAGTATAAACGTAGACTTTGCGCAAAATTCAGCCCAAATACTTACTAACGCGTGACCGAATATATGTATTGGTCATTGGAGCAATCAAGTTTGCTGTGACCCTAACGAAATTAGTGTGTAAATATCGATTTTGGGCTATATTAGGCCTAAGTATTGACGGACACTCACGTTACACACAATAGAGCTCTTTATCATAAAAAAAATTCAGTTTGCTGCGTTCCCAACAAAGTTGGTGCATAACCATACATTTTGGGCAAAATACTGACTAATAAAACGTGACAAAATTTAGCTCTTGATCATCGAGAGAATATATTTTGCCGCGTTCCCAACAGAGTTAGTGTATAAACATAAATTTTGGGCAAAACATAGTCTAACTACTGACCAACATAGATGTCTAACATCAGAAATTAGTTATCGATCGAGAAAATCTATTTTGCCGGGTCTACAACAAAATTGACGTACAAAATACAAAATTTATGTATTGGTCATCGAGGTAATCAATTGTATCGTAACCCTTAGGAAATTGGTGTGTCAATATAGATTTTGGACAATATTCGGCCCATTTTTGAGCAACCATCAAGGACTTTAGCCATTGTTGATAAGCCGAATCCATTTCGACGCGACTACAACGAATATAAACATAGATTTTGAGAAAAATTCAGGTCAAATACTGACCAACACAAGTGACAGAAATTAGCTCATCGCCATCAAGGCAATCAAATTTGGCTTGACCCTAAAGAGATTGGTGTTAAAGTATAGATTTTGCGCAATATTCCGCCTAAATGCTAACCCACATTCATGGACCTCAAAATTTAGCTCTTGATCATCTCCAACGAAATTGATGTAGAAACAAAGGTTATGGTAGAATTCAACTCAAATACGGACCAACGCGCATTAGTGACAAAATTTAGCTGTTAGGCAAACTATTTTGCCGTGACCACAAACATATTGGACCATAAATACAGAATTTGAACAATATTTTACCCAAATACTGACTTACATTGATGGACCATAGAGTTTTGCTTGCGGTCATCTAGAGCATCCGCTTTGTCCCGTCAACATCGACATGGATTTTGAGAAAGAATCAGCCCAAATTATGACCTAAAACGGATAATGGACAAATAATGGACAAAGGTTGTTGCTACACAAATAAAGTGAATAACATGTCATGTAACGAAAATCAGAAGTCGATAGCTGGTCTGCAAGCCAAGTTATATTATGCACGCACCACACAACCTTAGTTTCAAATTGTTTTACTCATTTTTTTTACAAAATGCGTTTTCCATAGAGATAAAATAAAGTAATACTCTGTATTGTGTTTTGGAAGACTCATAGGACATAAGAAGGGAAGTTAAACTAAATGCATAAAAATGCACGCACCTCAGGCCTTACGTTTCAATTTTTTACTCTTTTTTTACACAAACTTTTAGTATATAACCAATCTGTGCACAATGGAAGGAATTATCTTTTACTAAATAGTTTAATCATTTGTAATAAGCAGAGGTAAACCCTAGTCATCGCATAATAAAAACATACTATGTCTGCAATACTTCCTACAGTTTGGGGTTAGGCCTTCTTTACATTGCAAAAGTGGTTACACAAACGCGAAGTTACAAATATAAGTTATAATAGTTATTATTAGTAAAAAGTCGACTATTGTCTACTGACTGCAACCAGGTGCTTATATTGTAATTTATGATAAAGAGGAAATCTGAAATGTTGTCAATACTATGGATCACGCGTTGGCAACAATAAATGTGTGTGTGTGTGTGTGTGTGTGTGTGTGTGTGTGTGTGCGTGTGCGTGTGCGTGTGCGTGTGCGTGTGCGTGCGTGCGTGCGTGGGTGCGAGAATGCGTGCGGGTGCGGGTGCGTGTGCGTGTGCGTGTGCGGGTGGTTGCTTGTGGTGTCGTGTGCGTGTGTGTGCGTGTGCGTGTGCGTGTGTGTGTGTGTGTGTGCGTGTGTGCGCGTGGGTGAGAATGCGTGTGCGTGTGCTGTGTGTGTGTGTGTGTGTGGTGGTGGTGTGCTGTGTGTGTGCGTGTGCGTGTGTGTGTACGTGTAGGCATACGTGTGCGTGTGCGTGTGCGTGATATATATATATATATATATATATATATATATATATATATATATATACGTTCAACGTATTCTCGAATGGGGAAGCAATAATTTAGTTAAATTTAATGCTAACAAAACTCAGTGTTGCCTTGTGTCCGCCAAAAAAGATCGATCATTTTCTGTTGTAAGTATGAATGGCTCAGTTCTTAAGTTTTCAGACTCTATTACTCTGTTGGGTATGACTGTATCTTCAAATCTCTCATGGGTTGACCATCTTCTGTCAGCTACCAAAACAGCTGCTCGTAAAATAGGCTTTTTGTACAGATCTAAGCAGTACTTTATCTCCTTCTGCTGTATAAGGCCCAAATTCGGCCTCATCTGGAATATAATTCTCACCTCTGGGTTAGTGCTTCCCAATACGCTCTCGATATCATTGATCGTATTCAAAAGAGAGCGATTAAGCTTATAAATGACCCGTCCTTAACTTCTCACATACAGTCCCTTGAGCATAGATGGATGGTTTCAGTTCTTTCTTTGTATTATCGTTATTACAACGGCTATTGTGCTGCTGAATTATATTCTTTGATACCATCTCGGCTATCTTTGCGAGAAACACTCGTTCTGTTTCACATCATCAGTATGCAGTACAAATCTCCACTTGTCGTACCAAACGGGCGCAATCCACATTTTTCTACACGGCTTCTAAACTCTAGAATGATCTCCCTAGTTCCTGCTTTCCTCTCACTTATGATATGAGAAAATTTAAGGTAGCTGTTCATAGGCATCTATTGGCAATTCATTATCCCTCTATCCATCCTCCTAAATTTAGCCTGTTCAAGTCCACAATCATCAAATATATATATATATATATATATATATATATATATATATATATATATATATATATATATATATATATATATATATATATACATACAGGGTTTTCAAAGTTAAGTCTGCACTATTGCTAACTTTCTTGTTAATGGAGCTACGAAGTCGGTTAAATTAGCAAAGTAGTGTGTTTTTTTATGCTGATTACGACGGTGGAAAAAGAAACACAATTGAAAGTCGCATTCTCGAAAAATCGACGAAAACATACTTTCTTCTAATGGAACACCCTGCATACAATATTCTCAGTCGATAGAGAATTAAATTCTGAGCAAAAGTTGTCATATGCACTTCTATCCTACAGTAAAAAATAAGGGAGATTTTGCCGATTTTGCGGTATTAGTGCGTCGAAGTACGATATATCCGTTATTAAAGGATATATCAAAAAGGTTATTTACAAAAATTATAGGCAACTTCAAACTTCACATTATAAAATTATTTTCGTATTTACAGGGTGTTACATATTACCAGGGTGAACCAAGCATACTTTTTTTTTAAATAGGACTCCCTATATATTATTTCAAATTTAAATTAAGCTCATCTCTTCCATACTTCCAATATAGGGTTTCATTACGTTATACAGGGTATTTCAAAAGTTATGGTCAATTGTACACGAAAATCATGCCCATTTCAATGTCCTGTATACCCTAGACAGAGCAACCTAACAATAATTTTTTCCAGACATAACTTTTTGACATTGGTACAGTGTTACAAGAAAGTGCCAGTTCTTTAATATTGCACCAATTGAATATAGCGCGAGCCAAAACACATGATTTTGTCAATTTTTTCAAATGAACCACCCTGTATTTTATTTTAAAAAGTGAAAATACACTTTATGTCCTTTCATTTTTATTAAACACTCCTTATAGATAAAATCGTTAATTTCTGAGATATTTTCGGGGATAATATAACTAGTGTTATGATTATCATCGGTCATAGCTCGAGTTAAATTCAATTTCAATTTTCTACAAGTTTTAACGAGTGGTATCGATTATTAACCATAACACGTGTTATATTTGGTAAGAGAATATAATGAACGTTAATAGAAAATATATTTTTTAAAGTTTTTTATTTTAAGCGATCTGTCACTTTGATAGTAAATATTACATTTGCAAGATAAACAATACAATTATTTATTTCTTTGAAACTTTTTGTCACTTTGACAGTAAACTATTTTATTCATTAGAATTATGTGACAGTCAATATGCGGTGATAAAATTATCACCGATTTGATAGCCTATTCTGCGATTTTGTTTTTGTATTTTAACCAATGAAAGTAATCAAAAATGTACCATGTGACATGTGAATTATATTCTCAGTTTAATAACAGAAAGATTTTTTTAACAATTTCTATTATAACAAGTTAGTCGTGAATAAATGACAGAAGATGTTATTCAGTAGGTAATAATTAGTAGCTTGTCATTTAATAAACTTCTTTGAGATTATGTAGTGTTTATTAATTTGTAAATAAACACTTAAATACTGTTTGAAACGAACTCTCCTGTTGAGAAATTAACAGACATGATATGGGTACTGGGAGAATGTATGAAAAATTAGCACAAAGAATTTACAAAGCAAGATATCCCGCACGAAGACAACCCCACAGAATAACGTTGGAAAAGAGTAGATCGTTTTAATCGTACGGGTTCAGTAGTTTATGAAAAAAAGGAAAGGATAAAACCTGTAAGTACTTAACGACGAAAATGAATTTAACGTGATGCTTGAAGATACGCATAATCCACATGTTAGTAAACGAGAAATCTCGCGTCAGCATGATGTTAGTGACAGATCCGTCCGAAGAATACTGCGTAAAAGTAAGATGCATCCTTACCGTATCCAGTTGTATGAAGAGTTACTCGAAGATGACTATCCCAGAAGGGTTGCTTTTTGTGAATCAGCTCAATAACAAATCCACAATCAGGCGGATTTCTTTGGTTTTGTCCTCTTTCTAGACGAAGCCACGTTTCAGAAAAATGGAACTGTGAATAGACACAATTTCCATTATTATTTGACAAGTAATCCCCATCTTATAATAACTCATAGTCAAACTAGGTGCTCTTTGAATGTTTGGGGTGGTATAGTTGGAGATCACGTAATTGGACCACATTTTTTCGATGGAACAGTGAATGGTCAGGTTTATTTGGACTTTTTAGAAAATCATTTACCATTACTGTTGGCAAACGTTCCTTTTAACATTCGTCAAAGAATGTGGTTGTTACACGATGGAGCTCCGGTACATCACACTAGATTAATTCATAATCATCTTAATACCCATTTTCCTGGACGATGGGTGGGAAGAGTTAAATAAATTGACTTCTTCAAGTGGGGTTATGTGAAAAACCATGTGTATCAAATACCTCCAACCACACAAGATGATATGAAGAATAGAATACGAGAAGCATTCTAGAGTATTAATGTAGAAATGTTAAGAAATGCCAGTCGAGAATTTGAAGATCGACTGCAATGCTGTATTGATCTCAGAGATAACGATTTTAGCTATATGGAGTGCTTAATAAAAATAAAAGAACATAAAGTGTATTTTCACTTTTTAAAATAAAATACAGGGTGATTCATTTGAAAAAATTGACAAAATCATGTGTCCGGGTTTTGGCTCGCTCTATATTCAATTGGTGCAATAATACAGAAATAGCACTTTCACTGTGCCAATGTCAAAAAGTTATGCTTGGAAAAAATTATTGTCACGTTTCAGAAAAATGGAACTGTGAATAGACACAATTTCCATTATTATTTGACAAGTAATCCCCATCTTATAATAACTCATAGTCAAACTAGGTGCTCTTTGAATGTTTGGGGTGGTATAGTTGGAGATCACGTAATTGGACCACATTTTGTCGATGGAACAGTGAATGGTCAGGTTTATTTGGACTTTTTAGAAAATCATTTACCATTACTGTTGGCGAACGTTCCTTTTAACATTCGTCAAAGAATGTGGTTGTTAACACGATGGAGCTCCGGTACATCACACTAGATTAATTCATAATCATCTTAATACCCATTTTCCTGGACGATGGGTGGGAAGAGTTAAATAAATTGACTTCTTCAAGTGGGGTTATATGAAAAACCATGTGTATCAAATACCTCCAACCACACAAGATGATATGAAGAATAGAATACGCGAAGCATTCTAGAGTATTAATGTAGAAATGTTAAGAAACGCCAGTCGAGAATTTGAAGATTGACTGCAATGCTGTATTGATCTCAGAAATTAACGATTTTAGCTATAGGGAGTGCTTAATAAAAATAAAAGAATATAAAGTGTATTTTTACTTTTTAAAATAAAATACAGGGTGATTCATTTGAAAAAATTGACAAAATCATGTGTTCGAGTTTTGGCTCGCTCTATATTCAATTGGTGCAATAATACAGAAATAGCACTTTCTCGTAACGCTGTACCAATGTCAAAAGGTTATGCCTGGAAAAAATTGTTGTTAGGTTGTTCTGTTTAGGTTATACAGGACGTTGAAATGAGAATGATTTTCGTGTACAATTGACCATAACCTTTGAAATACCCTGTATAACGTAATGAAACCCTATATTGGAAGTATGGGGAAGATGAGCTTGTAATATATACTATCTTTGTTATTATAAGAGATACAGAGTGGGTTAAATTAGCAAAGTTGGACAGAATTACATGATAATTCAAATACCGATAACAAAAATTCAACATTGTTGCCAAATTTCTAAGATATCTGAAAATAACTAAAAATCGTCCAAATCTTCAATCGGCTGTATCATTTTTAATATTCAAAATACGAAAAAGTTATAAGAGAGACTTTTGATAGCTATTTTTACGCAAAATGGGAAAATGTGAATAAAAAACTTTTTTTGTAATTATTTTTCGAGCTACAACCCAAACATACATATTTTTTTAATGGCAACTATAAGTGGCTATGGACTCATTCGATGGCTTATTTTTTTTTATTTCAAAAATGTATAGCTTTGTATGTTTAATATTATTAGTTAACTCACAATTTTCAAAAAAAAAAGTAATTATAATATTTATTAAACAAATTAAAGTGTATTAAATTTGTGGAAACAACAAGAAATAATGCACTACATTATCAAAAGAAAAAAGTTCTAAATAAATTTAACTTACAACGAAGAGCAACAGCAAAAAATATAAACAGATAACACAATCATAGAAGTGCTTCAAAATTCCCTCCATTATTTTAAACACACATTTGACATCGTTTTAAAATTTCGTTTTGAACTTTTAATAAACTTTGGGTTCTAATTTGTTGTACAGCAACACGAATTTTATTTGTTAAATCGGTTAGATTACCAGGTTTTACTCGGTGCACCTTGTCTTTAATTGCAGCCCACAAGAAGAAGTCCGGGGGGGTTAAGTCTGGAGATCGCGGCTGCCAAGCTATTGGACCTCGATTTCCTATCCAATCGTTAAAACGTTCCTTTGTTTGTAAATTTTGCTTCATCGGTAAAAAGAATGGTTTTCGAGAATTTGTTCGACTTTCACCTATAGTTCCCAAACAAAAATGTATGTTTGGGTTGTAGCTCGAAAAATAATAACTAAACAAATTTTTATTCGCATTTTCCCATTTTGCGTAAAAATAGCTATCAAAAGTCTCTCTTATAACTTTATCGTATTTTGAATATTAAAAAAGATATAGCCGATTGAAAATTTGGACGATTTTAGTTATTTTCAGATACCTTAGAAAGTTGGCAACAACGTTGAATTTTCTTATCGGCATTTGAATTATCACGTAATTCTGCCCAACTTTGCTAGTTTAACTGTCTCTGTATCTCTTATAATAACAAAGATAGCTACAGAACGTGGGTAGATTCTAGACACCCTGTGTATATAGGTATGTAAAAACATTATTGAGGGGCCTGACTTTAATAAGCTAGAAAGAAACACAATAAGCATTATATGAGTGTGAAAGAGACATAACTTTACCGATGTTGCCACTTGTACATATTTGCATGTAGGCACAAAATATGAACTAGTTAAGTCTCCTTCAACCTAGCTTCAACATTTCTAACGAAACCAAAGCAATTAATATGATTTTGAAAAGTCGCGTGTTCTTTGAAACTATTCAGTAAATACTTTACACTTAAACATTAAATGATAATACCTCAAACATCGAAGTTTATTGTAATTGCGAATTTATAACATGGTTCGATTACTACTCGTAAGAAGAACCAAGAAGAAGCTTACGAGAGCTACAAACAAGAACATTAACATTTACATTGATAGTATAACTTAAGTTTAAGGTTTAACTTTAGCATTATAATTCTTATTGGAAAACCAACTATTTTTAAAAATGAACAGAATACACTTTTTTCAAAACTCTACTTTATAAGATTTTCAAAAAGACCTCCACCTTGCGCAAGGCAGTAACCCAATCTGTGATAAAATTCAGTTCGGGTGTTTTCTAACATTTCTTGTGTGATGCTGTTTAATTAATTGCAGTATGAGCAGGACAGCCATCTTTCGTTTTCATTAGCCCGATTCATCGTATTTTCACAAAATTCCATACGCTTTTGATGATCTTCTGGAATAATTTCTTGTATAGTTTGCAACTTATAGCAACCGTATTTATTCCTTTTCAAGATATTGCGAACTGTTCTTGGTTCAATATTCATTTCTTCACAATTTTTGTACTATTGCACGGGAAATTAGTTTCTGCTAAACTACACACTGCAATTTCTTGGAGTTCGCGCTCTTCGTTTAAGTTACGACCAGGATGCTCACCATTATTACCATCAATGCTACTGCATTTTCTACAATTATTTAAACATCCACATCTTTCAAATTCACAAACAATACGCATAATCGTACTTTCTGATGGAATTGGCCTGTTTTCAAAGGAAAAAGCAAACCTGACCATTATTTCTTGTGCAGTGATTCCTGAAAAATACCACTTAATAATCTGTATTTTTTCTTCAGTGGAATACATGAGTATTGTGTCGGACTTGCAAAACACTGATTTTTAATTCTCGTTGACAGTAGCAATTAAATGTGTCATTGATACTAGTCTACTCAAAAGACGCATTGATGGCATCAGCGCTTTTAGTTTGTTGTGTTCTATCTCACTTAGCACGTGAACTGATTATACTGTCTTTATTTTACTTATTATAAGTCAGACCCGCGTCAATATATTTCCATACCTATATATATATATATATATATATATATATATACATTATGTAAAACATTTAGCTTAAAATGATGTGTTCGATACGCATTACACGAAGCAGATCGAAACAGCAGTCTTAAAATGACCACGTCGCCTAAACGCTAAAAGTTCTTTTAAGAACAAGTGGAATATGGATACACAAGAAGAAACCTGGAAAAACAACATTTTACATCATAACGCTCGTGGAAATCTTCTGTGGTTATGACAAATCTGTCACAAAAATGACTTAGCGAATCGTTAATGGGGCAAACTAGGGTACAGTAAGAACTCATTTTAAAATATACAGAGTGATCTAAAAAAGCGTGACAACAACATTGATTTTTTTTAATGGCACACCCTGCATATTATTACATTTTTGGATTTCTCTATAAATGTACGTTACATTTTTATTAGGTTTATTGACTTATTGATAAGGGTTTTGAGGTTAGAGACAAAAAAAACGATATTTAAAAAAAATAGCGCTCATCTAAGTAGTGGGGTTTTTACAAATTGCAAAATTTTTTGAATATGCGCTTTTAGTACAGCTTTTAGTAAAGAATAATGTATTTAAATTTTAACTTAAAAAACTCAATTCAATGCAGGGTGTTCCATAATTTAAGCCGAATTGTATTTTCAAACAAGCATAACTCAACTTTTAAAAAAAAATGACCCAACTTTTTGTCGGAACTCATACCGGATTTAAATTCTCTTTAAAAATGTTATAAGCTTACTGCCAATGAGTTGTTTTGAAAATTCCCGAAAAATTTGTAGGAACTGGTGTGTTAATATGATGCAAATTGTTATTGATTAAGTAGTCTGTGAACAATGAATATTTGAAGAAAAAATAATTAAATTAAATGCCGAAAATGTCCCCCATTTTGTAATAAACATTTTCTTATGGGATCGCCCAACGACCTTCTAACATCTTATAGCATTTCTGGACTAATATTGTGAAAAGATAGACCTCTTTTTTCCTCCATCTCTCTTGTTTCGTTGTTACAATCTCTCGATACACTTGAGATTTAACACAAAAAGAATCCATAGGGGTCAAGTCAGGGGATCTCGCTGGCCAATTGGTTGCTGTACCGCGTGCTATCCATTTTTCAGAAAAAACATTCTTCAAGGTCTACAAGTCTAAAATGAGCTGGAACTCCATCGAGTTGTATCTCTTTTTATATGTTCCGGAAGGTGTCAAATTGAACGTGGCGAAGAAATTGCAAAAATATAGTCCTATCAAACTACCGTAAGAAAATGTGGGCCAATAACGTAATCATCTTTTCCTCCATTCCATACATTCAAGGTCCATTTATGTTGATAGTTTGGAACATAAACAATTTTCGCGTCTTGGGTATCGTAATAATAAAAATTATGACGGTTCACAAAGACAATTCTGTGAAATGCAGATTCGTCATAAATAATACTTATTTGAAAAAATCACCATTATCTCTAACTGTATTTTCAGCCCATTCGCAAAAAATCACTCTCCTTACATCTTCAACCAATTCTTGATGCAATTGGACGTGGTACGGGTGGAACTTGGTATTTAAACACTTATTAATAACATATTTTTTAATATATAAAGTTTTACTAATTTCACTAACAGTAACAATCGTTTTATCGAAAAAATGCAAGAGAGAAAAAAATTTTTGATTTTAGTTGTTACGTCTGAAAATCAAAAGATATGTATTGTCATACAGGGTGAAACATTTTTTAGAATAATACGTTGCATATAGTCGACAGCAGCGTCTCTGGTGGACACATTTAAACAATATTAATAAGAAGTATGTGTCAGCACTGGACAAATGAATGTACCAAATATGAATGCATTACACCACATCGTCCTAGAAAAATTGAAGGAAATATGGGTTGGCTCTACAACATTCAAGACTCTGTTACTCCTCAGGGGTGCAACTATGGTCTAAGGTATATTTAATTTAGTTCATTCACCTTATTTTTTCATCTAGATGCTCTGGTATCGTTTATGCTCCTTTATTTAGAATTACCCTGTATATATGTATACTAGCAGTACCCGGCGCGCTTTCCTGAGCTCAAATGTAAAACGAATTCTTCCGCCCCCCCTCTCACTGGCTCTTTCGGTCTGTTTCCGTCTCCGTCTCCGTCTCGTCTCTCGTCTCGTCTCCGTCTCCGTCTCCGTCTCGTCTCCGTCTCCGTCTCCGTCTCCGTCTCGTCTCCGTCTCCGTCTCCGTCTCGTCTCGTCTCGTCTCCGTCTCTGTCTCGTCTCCGTCTCCGTCTCCGTCTCCGTCTCCGTCTCCGTCTCCGTCTCCGTCTCCTCTGTCTCCGTCTCGTCTCCTGTCTCCGTCTCGTCTCGTCTGTCTCCGTCTCTCGTCTCGTCTGTCTGTTCTCTGTCTCCGTCTCCGTCTCCGTCTTCTGTCTGTCTCTGTCTCTGTCTCGTCTCCGTCTCCGTCTCCGTCTCGTCTCTGTCTCGTCTCGTCTCGTCTCCTGTCTCCGTCTCCGTCTCCGTCTCCGTCTCGTCTCCGTCTCGTCTCTCGTCTCGTCTCTGTCTCCGTCTCCGTCTCGTCTCGTCTCCGTCTCCGTCTCCGTCTCCGTCTCCGTCTCCGTCTCCGTCTCCGTCTCCGTCTCCGTCTCCGTCTCCGTCTCCGTCTCCGTCTTCGTCCCCGTCCCCGTCCAACTTCAACTACTACTCACTAAAATTGCAGGTCACTGGGACAGCGCCCCCTCTCTCCCCAGAGCATCCATGCTTTTTCAACCGGCCGCGTTCATTAGATATTCTCTAATTAATTATGTACACAATTTAGGGAAGCAAACTCAAGCTTTTCTTCTCAAACAACAAACAATCATTTCTCAATTCACAAAATATTATATAATTTAGTGCGAAATTTGAATTTCTCTCAATATATAAATTCAATATAATATGTAAAATTATTTCGGTATATTTAAATCCAGATAATTAATTTTTGGTATTACACATAAATATTGAACATTAAAAACTTAAACTTTGCATCCATAAGATGGACATTTACTGTTATAGTTGGAGCTTTGTTCTTTGTATACCGAGCTGGTAGTGTAGTGGTGACACGACCTGCTTAGCATTCAGGAGGTAATGGGTTCGATTCCTGTTACCGTCTACCTTGGGTGAGGTTTTTTCAGGGGGGGGGGGTTCCTCATACACATGTAGCGGCATGGTCACTGCGTATATGCACACCATGTGCGGCTACTTAGGCGAATGCTGGGGTAGTATTTCCCACTCAGAACCCTAACTCCGGTCCGTCCGATCCTATCCTGACCACACCCATCCTTAATCCCACCATGTATATATACGTAATGTATATATGTATGCTGGGAATCCATGATTGTGGCTGAAGGAGCTTGGAAAGCTCAAACAGCCCGCCCTCCCCCTTGGAGAGGGAATGAAATACGTGACCTTTCCTTTCCTTTACTGTTCTTTGTATACAAACATTCCAATTCCTCTAGTTATAATGATTTTAAAAGAAAAATGGAACTTAATTAAAAAACATACAAAATTAGAAATGGAACAATTTATTGAGGGAATTGAGTTTTCTTTATTAACTACATTCTTTCAGTATAACAAAAAATTGCATCAACAAACATATGGTTGTGCAATCGGATCACCCATTTCAGCAAATGTAGCAAATTTAGTGATGGAACATTTAGATGATATTTTATTAAGTTTAATATCAAATTACAATTTACACTTGAAACTAAAAAGAAAATAAAATATAATTTTTGCATACATTAGTAAGTAGAAAAGGTAATTTAATTAGTATCGACTGGTTTCATTAACCTACACATAGTTGGAGGTATCTAAATTATTATTCAAATCACCCTTTAGTTAACAAAATTAATATTCTTAGTAATACTGTTGAAAGATGTTCAAAAATTGCAGATTCAAATTTTCGTGCAATACATATTAAATCTATATTTTAAGAGTAATAAAGAAAAAAAAATTCTTTTTGTAATAATGTTTCTACATCAAAAAAAAAAAAACTGAAGAGAAATCTTATATAAATATTCCATACACAAATAAGCAATGTTTAATATTCAAATCATCAAAAAATTTAATCTAATTCCAGTTTCTTCAATTCAAAATAAAGGTGTAAATTTGTTATCAAAATTAAAATCCAAAAATTCTAAAAATAATACAACAAATACCATTCACCAAATTCCGTGTCATTCTTGTAATAAAGTTTATATCAGTACATCATTACAACCACTAAAGCATAGATTAACGCAGCACAAATCTGATGTCCGTGTTAAACCAAATAGTACTATTTTGGCTAAACACAACAGGTCGCATCTTTCAATGCGAAAAAACCAATATTTTAGACATTGAACCAATTTTATAAAAGCGTTTAATTTTGGACATATTACATACAGGGTGGCCCATTAGTGTGTGGAAGTGCAATAACTTACTTAGGATCAAAAATACAAACAAATGTTTTAAATAAAAGTTGTTATATTTGCGCAGATACACATTGTTAAAATATTTTGAGATATACAGGGTGTTCAGCCAAAGCGAGACAACATGAAGTTCACTTTTTTTTGATAGGACAACCTGTATATTTGTTTACCATCGAATTCAGCGTAAAACTCTGCTTCTAGCCCAATCTTTTGTTTTCCTATAAATTGCGACGTTGCCAAGCTGGAGCGAAAAATATGAAGATTTGACGAAAATTGGTCCACTATAAATGCTGCCAAATAAACGTTATCAGTGATAAACAACTAAACTTATTTGGTAGGTACGAAGGTAAAGGATGGCTGAAACGTCTGAACATAGTAGAAGTTTCGTTTGGGGTACGGGGTGTTTTTTGGATAAGCATTAATTCAGGAGACTTCAATTAGTAAAAACTTAATTTTTTTAAATGGAACACCCAGTATATTATTTTACCATCTTGTAAAACTATTTTATCCCTTCGAATTATGTCTGTATAATATACTCTCTAAAATTGATTGTCTTTAAGAAATTTGCATTTTTAGTTTATGATTTAAAAATATTCATGTTTTTAACAAGCAAGCTCTGAATGTGACGTTTAGAATACTTCTACTTTGGATAATTTTTATCGCAAAATCAAACCAGTAATTTTCTACCTTGAAAAAATGTAATAAAATAAATAGGGTATCTACAAAACTCAAAATAAACAAATTAAACAAAAATAACTAATAACAAATAAGAAAGAACTAAAAACGTTAGAGAACTATTTTATTAAATGTCCAAAATGACCACCATTTACTTCCATACAATAATGTATGCGATCTTCAAAAGCTCTACTAGCACGATGTAACATATCGACATTAGCAGTTCTGAAAACCTCTCTAACTCTATTCTTCATGTCTTCCTTAGTAGTCGCAGGAGTTTTGTATACTTGTTCTTTGATATAACCCCGCCAAAAAAAAAATCCATTTTTGTAAGTTCTGGTGAACGAGGTGGCCATTTATGGGATCCTCCTCTACCTATCCATCGTCCGGGAAATTCATTAGTTAAATGTGTATTGATCAGTTGGGTATGGTGAACCAGTGCCCCGTCATGTAGGTACCACATTCGCCGCCTAACATGAGCCGGTAATTGCTGAAGTAATTGTGGTAATTGGTTTTGTAAGAAATTTAAACAAACTTGCCCATTAACAGTCCCGTCAAAGAAATATGGGCCTATGACATGATTCCCAATTATTCCATGCCATACATTTAATGATCACCTTGTTTGACTGATAGTCCGTATACAATGCGGTTGATCTGTTGCATAATAATGGAAACTGTCTACTGACAAACCCATTTTTATGAAAAGTTGCTTCATCGGCAAATAATACAAAATCTCTGTTTTTTTCAATTTGTTGTTGAGCCCACTCACAGAAGGTTAACCGCTTTTCATAATCATCATCCAATAGTTCCTGCATTCGCTGTATATGGTAAGGATGCATTTTGTTCTTAGACAGAATTTTTTGGACGACAGTACGACTTATGTCGGTTTGTTTTGTTGTTTCCCGTGTCGAGATATGAAGATATTCCGTAAGTTTTAACATTACGGTCATCTCGTTGTCCTCTGTTATTGCAGTCTTCAACCTTTCGCTTTTTTCGTAAGTTACACTGCCAGTTCTGGTAAATCGTTGAAGCACATTTTCCAATTCAATTGCTTTCTCGTTCTTAATAGCTATACATTTACAACACGTCTAGATAATAACTAATCACTTGACTTGCGCAAACGTCAAATTCACAGTTTACTTGTTAAAACTATGGATATTTTCATTTCATTTGTTGGTGAAGTTATTTTTGCTTAATTAAGTTTTGTAGATACCCTATTTATTTTATGACAGTTTTTAAAGGTAGAAAATTACTGGTTTGATTTTGATTTGAAAAATTATAGAAAGTAGAAGTATTCTAAACGTCACATTCAGAGCTTACTTGTTAAAAACATGAATATATTTAAATCATAAACTAAAAATGCAATTTTCTTAAGAACAATCAATTTTAGAGAGTACATTACAGAGACATAATTCGAGGAAATAAAATAGTTTTACAAGATGGTAAAATAATATACTGGGTGTTCCATTTAAAAAAATGAAGTTTTTACTAATTGAAATCTCCTGAATTAACGCTTATCCAAAAACAGCCCGAACCCCAAAAGAAACTTCTACTATGTTCAGACATTTCAGCCTTTTCAACCTTCGTACCTACCAAATAAGTTTAGTTGCTTATCACTGATAACGTTTATTTGGCAGCATTTATAGTGCACCAATTTTTGTCAAATCTACATATTTTTCGCTCCAGCTTGGCAATGACGCAATTTATGGGAAAAGAAAAGATAGGGATAGATGTAGAATTTTACGCTGAATTCGATGGTAAACAAATATACAGGGTGTCCTATTAAAAAAAGTAAACTTCATGTTGTCTCGCTTAGGCTGAACACCCTGTATATCTCAAAATATTTTAGAAATGTGTATCTGGGCAAACATAACAACTTTTATTTAAAACATTTGTTTGTATTTTGATCCTAAGTAGTTATTGCACTTCACACATAATGCCACCCTGTATAGAAATTAATAATAAATTTGTGTCAATAGTAAAAAGATTTGGAAAGTTCGCCTTCCAACTATGATTACATTTTAGAAAATTTATAAATAATGGTTAGTTGTGTCATATTTGTCAATGTGTTAGTTATTAATTGTTTTAATTTTAATTTTCACTTTCTTGTATTCGACCAATCATGAATTCACCAATTCGAAATATATGGATGCAAAGTTTAAGTTTTTAATGTTTTATATTGATTTGTAGTACCAAAATTAATTATCTCGATTTATATATATATATATATATATATATATATATATATATATATATATATATATATATATATATATATATATATATATATATATATATATATATATATATATATATATATATATATATATATATATATATATATATATATATATATGTACTCAGGTACCCTATCTTGAAAAGTGTAATTTGAACTTATTTGCAATATTGCAATAATGACAATAATGTTACTATTACTCAAATGAATTGCCAGCCTTACTTTGACTTTCCTGGCAGTAATTAAAACATTAGAATTTATTTACAGGTCTGATATTTAATTACTCACAAACCCCAAATCTGATCAAACGAATTGGCCGTCTAGCGGTAGGTACGTTGTGCTATTGGAATTAGATAGGCTGGATGAAGTTAAGTGTTGCATCATGTAGGGCAAGTATAAAAATGAAACTACTCAAATTAAAATTAACGAGCTTTGCGAAATGATGGTTGAACCCGTTAATGTACTATTGTGGGAAAGAACCACCAATAAAACCCACCTTATTCATAAATAAATAATTGCACAAGTACATTAACAAATCAAATAACACAAAAAACAATGAAAGGGTTAAATATATAACAAAACACCATTAAATCAGGTTAAAGTGCGTACAAAATTATAACATTAAGAAAAAAATGAATAAAAATCAATTTAGTTACACATAAACACAATAAAAAAACCCATGTAGTCACACCCACAATTGTGTCACAAATAATCAGAATGAAAATCGTAATACCAAACATGTGGCCCATTAAAACCAATCATGCCGGTCTTTAAGTAAATCAGCACATAAAACAATAACGCAAATTATGGTACATATAAAATACAACAACAGTAAAATTGCACAAGTGATAATAAGGTAAAGTCAAGGAGAAAAGAAAATAGACACGTACACAACTGTTTAGTGATTACTAAAGCACCAAAAACATACGTAAAATTACAATAAATTAAATATAAAGAGAAATTAGTTCGCAGGCAAGCAATTCGACTTAAACTGACACAAAAACAAACAAAGCCTTGCAAGGGTAAGTTGTAAATAGATCATAACATCGTGACCGACATATAAGGGTGAGTGCGTTAGAAAAATGCAGCGCCCCTTTCTCAGTTTACACATTCATCTATACAACAATAAAAACAATAAAAATAAAATTCGAGGTGTTTAATGGTCATCTGGACCCAGGAGTATTTACACACTTGGCAATTGCCTCTTACAATTAATAACCAAGCGGTATCCTGTACCCGTCGCCAGGCCCACCTCTACACAAATATAAATATAAACAACAAACAACAATGCTAATTCACCCAAATACCAGTGGAGGAAGCCCTGTACTGTCTTTTATTTTAGCAGATTTCCGCTTAACGAGCCGGCGTGTGAATAAGATACCTTTTCAAGGAATGTTTGATTTTAATACGTTACATCCGCTTGCAAAATTATTTGTTGCCAGCCTTAATTTATATAAAATACCTACTTACTTGAATATATATATATATATATATATATATATATATATATATATATATATATATATATATATATACAGGGTGTATTTTAAAATCACCGACAAACGAAAACTGGAGATTATATGATTCAAAATAAGACAAAAAAATGATCATAAACGCTTTTCCGAAAATGCTTCCTAACCGAGATACAGGTTGATTAAAAGTACTTTTTTAAGGTTTTTAAGATTCCTCAAAACTAAAAAGATATTACACTGAGATTTGGTACACCTAAATGTCTAATTAAATACAATTTATCAGGTGAGTTTGAGTCAACTGACTCCATCCAGTGGCGTAGAATATTTTAAGTTAATCAGTTTAAGTAAAAAAAAACGCACACCCTCGTTTTTTTTGAAGAAATATTTTTGATAGATTCAACATTTAATTCTGCAAATAAAATCATACTTGTTATTTTTTGATTCGGCACCCGTTTTGAAATATTTTGCATTAACATAAACCACCACATTATTCAATAAAATCAAAATTTGTTTTATTTTACAAAAAATAAAGCAGTTAACTATTAGGTACATTATTAAAGAGATATTGAAGGAATCAAAACAAAATAATAATTATTTTTATACATATTGTTAAAAATGTCCTCCTTCCTTTTGAATGCAAGCTTGTATTCTTCTTCGCAAATGAAACCTAACCCGCTGAAAAATTTGTGGCATAGCCTAATCTCATCGCATGCCATCTGTATGCGATTCCAAAGTTGCTCTCGATTATTAATTTGAACAGAATAGACACGAGTTTTCAGATACCCCCACACAAAGAATCCAATGGGTTTAAATCTGGCGATCGTGCCGGACACGGTACTTCACTTCCTCGTCCAATCCAGCGTCCAAGGAACCATGCATTTAAAAATTCTCTGACGTTTCGTGTAGAATGTGGTAGTGCACCATCATGCATGAAGTACATGTTCATTCTAACATCTAAGGATACGTCGTCAAACCATTCTGGCAAATCTTCTCTCAAAAAATTTAAATAGAATTCGCCAGTAAGCCTTTGAGGAAAACGGATAGGTCCGATTAGGTGATCGTCTAGTATACCTATCCAAATATTTTCGCTAAATCTATGTTGGTGAGCTATAACTACAGTTGGATGCTGATTTTCATTTAACCATTTGTAGGAATTATGCAAGCTTATTAATCCATTTCGGGAAAAAATACACTCATCAGTGGTCTAACAAATTGTACATCTTCAGCATTTTTATTTAAAAACCATTCGCAAAAATTCATTCGTCGAGGATGGTCAGCAGGCAATAATGCATGCACTTTTTGTAGGTGAAAGGGATGTAAATTTTGTTCTCGTAAAACTTTCCAAGACTTGCTATGCGTCACACCAAATTCTAAACCTAACTCACGCGTACTTATTGATGAATTTTCATAAACTCTATCTAAAGTTTGTGCCTCAATTTCAACTGGTACACGAGCATTTCGTCCGGAATTATTCTTTCCTTTGAAACTTCCATACTCTAACAAGTTACGATGAACGGTTCTAAACGTAGTATGATGTGGATGTCTTCTATTTGGAAATCTTTCTTCATAAAGTCGAGCAGCTGCACGAGCATTGCAATTAGTATTACCATAACATAAATGCATATCGACCAGTTCTCGTTTGGAATAATTCATTTTTTCACAGTAATTAAACACAAACAATGAATTACAAAACACGCGTAAATGCAACTATTTTAGCAAATATAAGATACGTAACTGTCAAATGCAAAGCAATCTCTGATTTATTTAATTTGGTTATTACTGAATAATGTAGTATTTCAAAAACGGGTGCCGAATCGAAAAAGTACTAAGTATGATTTTATTTGCAGAATTAAATGTTGAATTTAACAAAAAAATATTTCTTCAAAAAAAACAGGGACGTGCGTTTTTTTTTACTTAAAGTGATTAACTTAACATATTCTACGCCACTGGATGGAGCCAGTTGACTTAAACTCACCTGATTAATTATACTTAATTAGACATTTAGGTGTACCAAATCTCATTGTAATACATTTTGTAGTTTTGAGGAATCTTAAATTTTTAAT
Source organism: Vesta saturnalis (assembly GCA_036346205.1). Taxonomy (NCBI): domain Eukaryota; kingdom Metazoa; phylum Arthropoda; class Insecta; order Coleoptera; family Lampyridae; genus Vesta; species Vesta saturnalis. The sequence continues at coordinate 3,201,241 of JARFJB010001813.1, read as the reverse complement.
CCACCTGTATCTCGGTTAGGAAGCATTTTCGGAAAAGCGTTTATGATCATTTTGTCTTATTTTGAATCATAGAATCTCCAGTTTTCGTTTGTCGGTGATTTTAAAATACACCTTGTATATATATATATATATATATATATATATATATATATATATATATATATTCCTTTAATTGATGATACACAAATCGTTAACATGCGCGGTTTAACTTCAAAAGGGCGACTGTTATTTATAGATTAATATTTGAAAACACATTAAAACTAACACCCGAAAGAAAATGTACACGCAAGAAATATTTTAAAGACAAACTGTTTACAATGAAGGTATCTAATTAACCAAATCGATCTGGCTCGATCGACGCTCTAACTGTAACTGCCCTTCGATTTCAAAACTAACTATATCTATTCCCGAAAGCTACCCCCGTTTTTCAAAAGTAATAAAAAAAACAAAAAAAAGCTATTACGTTGGAACAGTTTCATATAAATTATTGAACGACCTCTTTGTTTTAAAAATATGCATTGGTTCGTAACAAGCGCTACATTTAGGTCTCAAGTTTCAACGTACCAGACAAATACGTCTTTGATTGCAGTGTGTACCGGCGTAATGAATTATTAAATCAGTGACGTTTTTACATCAAGAGCGCGTATAGAAATTTTCAACGATTCGTCTCTCCAGTTTCGGCAGAACACCTGTTTTCTACCCTAATATACATATTTCCTTTTTCTGTTCAACCTCTACTCAAATATCAATTACATACATTCCACATTTCTTACATAAAGTACATAAAATAAAATATTCCGAAAACATTAGCAAATTACGACGTATTACAAAATATCAAAAATCCACTAATTATGTTTTCTATCGCGATAACAATGGCGATTTGACAAACGTTTATTACAATAAGGTTTTCGCGGTCCGCTACTACATATATATATATATATATATATATATATATATATATATATATATATATATATATATATATATATATATATATATATAATAACTTTATAGAAATATTTATTTTAAAACAAAATTTAAGAAAGAAAACCAAGATATTGTGCTATTAAATGCTGATATGTTATGTTATATTTGCGCAGATACACATTGTTAAAATATTTTGAGATATACAGGTGTTCAGCCAAAGCGAGACAACATGAAGTTCACTTTTTTTTGATAGGACAACCTGTATATTTGTTTACCATCGAATTCAGCGTAAAACTCTGCTTCTAGCCCAATCTTTTGTTTTCCTATAAATTGCGACGTTGCAAGCTGGAGCGAAAAATATGAAGATTTGACGAAAATTGGTCCACTATAAATGCTGCCAAATAAACGTTATCAGTGATAAACAACTAAACTTATTTGGTAGGTACGAAGGTAAAGGATGGCTGAAACGTCTGAACATAGTAGAAGTTTCGTTTGTACGGGTGTTTTGGATAAGCATTAATTCAGGAGACTTCAATTAGTAAAACTTAATTTTTTAAATGGAACACCCAGTATATTATTTTACCATCTTGTAAAACTATTTTATCCCTTCGAATTATGTCTGTATAATATACTCTCTAAAATTGATTGTCTTTAAGAAATTTGCATTTTTAGTTTATGATTTAAAATATTCATGTTTTTAACAAGCAAGCTCTGAATGTGACGTTTAGAATACTTCTACTTTGGATAATTTTTATCGCAAAATCAAACCAGTAATTTTCTACCTTGAAAAAATGTAATAAAATAAATAGGGTATCTACAAAACTCAAAATAAACAAATTAAACAAAAATAACTAATAACAAATAAGAAAGAACTAAAAACGTTAGAGAACTATTTTATTAAATGTCCAAAATGACCACCATTTACTTCCATACAATAATGTGCGATCTTCAAAGCTCTACTAGCACGATGTAACATATCGAATTAGCAGTTCTGAAAACCTCTAACTCTATTCTTCATGTCTTCCTTAGTAGTCGCAGGAGTTTTGTATACTTGTTCTTTGATATAACCCGCCAAAAAAATCCATTTTGTAAGTTCTGGTGAACGAGGTGGCCATTTATGGATCCTCCTCTACCTATCCATCGTCCGAAATTCATTAGTTAAATGTGTATTGATCAGTTGGGTATGGTGAACCAGTGCCGTCATGTAGGTACCACATTCGCCGCCTAACATGAGCCGGTAATTGCTGAAGTAATTGTGGTAATTGGTTTGTAGAAATTTAAACAAACTTGCCATTAACAGTCCGTCAAAGAAATATGGGCCTATGACATGATTCCCAATTATTCCATGCCATACATTTAATGATCACCTTGTTTGACTGATAGTCCGTATACAATGCGGTTGATCTGTTGCATAATAATGGAAACTGTCTACTGACAAACCCATTTTATGAAAAGTTGCTTCATCGGCAAATATACAAAATCTCTGTTTTTTCAATTTGTTGTTGAGCCCACTCACAGAAGGTTAACCGCTTTTCATAATCATCATCCAATAGTTCTGCATTGCTATATGGTAAGGATGCATTTTGTTCTTAGACAGAATTTTTGGACGACAGTACGCTTATGTCGAGTTTGTTTGTTGTTTCCGTGTCGAGATATGAAGATATTCCGTAAGTTTTAACATTACGGTCATCTCGTTGTCCTCTGTTATTGCAGTCTTCAACCTTTCGCTTTTTCGTAAGTTACACTGCCAGTTCTGGTAAATCGTTGAAGCATTTTCCAATTCAATTGCTTTCTCGTTCTTAATAGCTATACATTTACAACACGTCTAGATAATAACTAATCACTTGACTTGCGCAAACGTCAAATTCACAGTTTACTTGTTAAAACTATGGATATTTTCATTTCATTTGTTGGTGAAGTTATTTTTGCTTAATTAAGTTTTGTAGATACCCTATTTATTTTATGACAGTTTTTAAAGGTAGAAAATTACTGGTTTGATTTTGATTTGAAAAATTATAGAAAGTAGAAGTATTCTAAACGTCACATTCAGAGCTTACTTGTTAAAAACATGAATATATTTAAATCATAAACTAAAATGCAATTTTCTTAAGAACAATCAATTTTAGAGAGTACATTACAGAGACATAATTCGAGAAATAAAATAGTTTTACAAGATGGTAAAATAATATACTGTGTTCCATTTAAAAATGAAGTTTTACTAATTGAAATCTCCTGAATTAACGCTTATCCAAAACAGCTGAACCCCAAAAGAAACTTCTACTATGTTCAGACATTTCAGCCTTTTCAACCTTCGTACCTACAAATAAGTTTAGTTGCTTATCACTGATAACGTTTATTTGGCAGCATTTATAGTGACCAATTGTCAAATCTACATATTTTTCGCTCCAGCTTGGCAATGACGCAATTTATGAAAAGAAAGATAGATAGATGAATTTTACGCTGAATTGATGAAACATACAGTGTCCTATTAAAAAGTAAACTTCATGTTGTCTCTGCATAACATATCTCAAAATATTTAGAAATGTGTATCTGGCAAACATAACAACTTTATTTAAAACATTTGTTTGTATTTTTGATCCTAAGTAAGTTATTGCACTTCCACACACTAATGGGCCACCCTGTATAGAAATTAATAATAAATTTGTGTGCAATAGTAAAAAGATTTGGAAAGTTCGCTTAACTATGATTACATTTTAGAAAATTTATAAATAATGGTTAGTTTGTGTCATATTTGTCAATGTTTAGTTATTAATTGTTTTAATTTTAATTTTCACTTTCTTGTATTCGACCAATCATGAATTCACCGAATTCGAAATATATGGATGCAAAGTTTAAGTTTTAATGTTTTATATTGATTTGTAGTACCAAAATTAATTATCTCGATTTATATATATATATATATATATATATATATATATATATATATATATATATATATATATATATATATATATATATATATATATATATATATATATATATATATATTGTAGCGTCCCAGGTACCCTATCTTGAAAAGTGTAATTTGAACTTATTTGCAATATTGCAATAATGACAATAATGTTACTATTACTCAAATGAATTGCCAGCCTTACTTTGACTTTCCTGGCAGTAATTAAAACATTAGAATTTATTTACAGGTCTGATATTTAATTACTCACAAACCCCAAATCTGATCAAACGAATTGGCCGTCTAGCGGTAGGTACGTTGTGCTATTGGAATTAGATAGGCTGGATGAAGTTAAGTGTTGCATCATGTAGGCAAGTATAAAATGAAACTACTCAAATTAAAATTAACGAGCTTTGCGAAATGATGGTTGAACCGTTAATGTACTATTGTGGGAAAGAACCACCAATAAAACCCACCTTATTCATAAATAAATAATTGCACAAGTACATTAACAAATCAAATAACACAAAAAACAATGAAAGGGTTAAATATATAACAAAACACCATTAAATCAGGTTAAAGTGCGTACAAAATTATAACATTAAGAAAAAAATGAATAAAAATCAATTTAGTTACACATAAACACAATAAAAAAACCCATGTAGTCACACCCACAATTGTGTCACAAATAATCAGAATGAAAATCGTAATACCAAACATGTGGCCCATTAAAACCAATCATGCCGGTCTTTAAGTAAATCAGCACATAAAACAATAACGCAAATTATGGTACATATAAAATACAACAACAGTAAAATTGCACAAGTGATAATAAGGTAAAGTCAAGGAGAAAAGAAAATAGACACGTACACAACTGTTTAGTGATTACTAAAGCACCAAAAACATACGTAAAATTACAATAAATTAAATATAAAGAGAAATTAGTTCGCAGGCAAGCAATTCGACTTAAACTGACACAAAAAACAAACAAAGCCTTGCAAGGGTAAGTTGTAAATAGATCATAACATCGTGACCGACATATAAGGGTGAGTGCGTTAGAAAAATGCAGCGCCCCTTTCTCAGTTTACACATTCATCTATACAACAATAAAAACAATAAAATAAAATTCGAGGTGTTTAATGGTCATCTGGACCCAGGAGTATTTACACACTTGGCAATTGCCTCTTACAATTAATAACCAAGCGGTATCCTGTACCCGTCGCCAGGCCCACCTCTACACAAATATAAATATAAAAACAAACAACAATGCTAATTCACCCAAATACCAGTGTGAGGAAGCCCTGTACTGTCTTTTATTTTAGCAGATTTCCGCTTAACGAGCCGGCGTGTGAATAAGATACCTTTTCAAGGGAATGTTTGATTTTTAATACGTTACATCCGCTTGCAAAATTATTTGTTGCCAGCCTTAATTTATATAAAATACCTACTTACACTTGAATATATATATATATATATATATATATATATATATATATATATATATATATATATATATATATATATACAGGGTGTATTTTAAAATCACCGACAAACGAAAACTGGAGATTATATGATTCAAAATAAGACAAAAAAAAATGATCATAAACGCTTTTCCGAAAATGCTTCCTAACCGAGATACAGGTTGATTAAAAAGTACTTTTTTTAAGGTTTTTTAAGATTCCTCAAAAACTAAAAAAGATATTACACTGAGATTTGGTACACCTAAATGTCTAATTAAATACAATTTATCAGGTGAGTTTGAGTCAACTGACTCCATCCAGTGGCGTAGAATATTTTAAGTTAATCAGTTTAAGTAAAAAAAAACGCACACCCCTCGTTTTTTTTGAAGAAATATTTTTTTGATAGATTCAACATTTAATTCTGCAAATAAAATCATACTTGTTATTTTTTTGATTCGGCACCCCGTTTTTGAAATATTTTGCATTAACATAAACCACCACATTATTCAATAAAAATCAAAATTTGTTTTATTTTACAAAAAAATAAAGCAGTTAACTATTAGGTACATTATTAAAGAGATATTGAAGGAATCAAAAACAAAATAATAATTATTTTTATACATATTGTTAAAAATGTCCTCCTTCCTTTTGAATGCAAGCTTGTATTCTTCTTCGCAAATGAAACCTAACCCGCTGAAAAATTTGTGGCATAGCCCTAATCTCATCGCATGCCATCTGTATGCGATTCCAAAGTTGCTCTCGATTATTAATTTGAACAGAATAGACACGAGTTTTCAGATACCCCCACACAAAGAATCCAATGGGTTTAAATCTGGCGATCGTGCCGGACACGGTACTTCACTTCCTCGTCCAATCCAGCGTCCAGGAACCATGCATTTAAAATTCTCTGACGTTTCGTGTAGAATGTGGTAGTGCACCATCATGCATGAAGTACATGTTCATTCTAACATCTAAGGATACGTCGTCAAACCATTCTGGCAAATCTTTCTCAAAAATTTAAATAGAATTCGCCAGTAAGCCTTTGAGGAAAACGGATAGGTCCGATTAGGTGATCGTCTAGTATACCTATCCAAATATTTTCGCTAAATCTATGTTGGTGAGCTATAACTACAGTTGGATGCTGATTTTCATTTAACCATTTGTAGGAATTATGCAAGTTATTAATCCATTTCGGGAAAAATACACTCATCAGTGGTCTAACAAATTGTACATCTTCAGCATTTTTATTTAAAACCATTCGCAAAATTCATTCGTCGAGGATGGTCAGCAGGCAATAATGCATGCACTTTTTGTAGGTGAAAGGGATGTAAATTTTGTTCTCGTAAACTTTCCAAGACTTGCTATGCGTCACACCAAATTCTAAACCTAACTCACGCGTACTTATTGATGAATTTTCATAAACTCTATCTAAAGTTTGTGCCTCAATTTCAACTGGTACACGAGCATTTCGTCCGGAATTATTCTTTCCTTTGAAACTTCCATACTCTAACAAGTTACGATGAACGGTTCTAAACGTAGTATGATGTGGATGTCTTCTATTTGGAAATCTTTCTTCATAAAGTCGAGCAGCTGCACGAGCATTGCAATTAGTATTACCATAACATAAATGCATATCGACCAGTTCTCGTTTGGAATAATTCATTTTTTCACAGTAATTAAACACAAACAATGAATTACAAAACACGCGTAAATGCAACTATTTTAGCAAATATAAGATACGTAACTGTCAAATGCAAAGCAATCTCTGATTTATTTAATTTGGTTATTACTGAATAATGTAGTATTTCAAAACGGGTGCCGAATCGAAAAATACTAAGTATGATTTTATTTGCAGAATTAAATGTTGAATTTAACAAAAAAATATTTCTTCAAAAAAAACAGGGACGTGCGTTTTTTTTTACTTAAAGTGATTAACTTAACATATTCTACGCCACTGGATGGAGCCAGTTGACTTAAACTCACCTGATTAATTATACTTAATTAGACATTTAGGTGTACCAAATCTCATTGTAATACATTTTGTAGTTTTTGAGGAATCTTAAATTTTTAATCCACCTGTATCTCGGTTAGGAAGCATTTTCGGAAAAGCGTTTATGATCATTTTTGTCTTATTTTGAATCATAGAATCTCCAGTTTTCGTTTGTCGGTGATTTTAAAATACACCTTGTATATATATATATATATATATATATATATATATATATATTCCTTTAATTGATGATAACAAATCGTTAACATGCGCGGTTTAACTTCAAAAGGGCGACTGTTATTTATAGATTAATATTTGAAAAACACATTAAAACTAACACCCGAAAGAAAATGTACACGCAAGAAATATTTTAAAGACAAACTGTTTACAATGAAGGTATCTAATTAACCAAATCGATCTGGCTCGATCGACGCTCTAACTGTAACTGCCTTCGATTTCAAAACTAACTATATCTATTCCGAAAGCTACCCCCGTTTTTCAAAAGTAATAAAAAAAACAAAAAAAAGCTATTACGTTGGAACAGTTTCATATAAATTATTGAACGACCTCTTTGTTTTAAAAATATGCATTGGTTCGTAACAAGCGCTACATTTAGGTCTCAAGTTTCAACGTACCAGACAAATACGTCTTTGATTGCAGTGTGTACCGGCGTAATGAATTATTAAATCAGTGACGTTTTTACATCAAGAGCGCGCGTATAGAAATTTTCAACGATTCGTCTCTCCAGTTTCGGCAGAACACCTGTTTTTCTACCCTAATATATATATTTCCTTTTTCTGTTCAACCTCTACTCAAATATCAATTACATACATTCCCACATTTCTTACATAAAGTACATAAAATAAAATATTCCGAAAACATTAGCAAATTACGACGTATTACAAAAATATCAAAAATCCACTAATTATGTTTTCTATCGCGATAACAATGGCGATTTGACAAACGTTTATTACAATAAGGTTTCGCGGTCCGCTACCTACATATATATATATATATATATATATATATATATATATATATATATATATATATATATATACATATATATATATATATATAATAACTTTTATAGAAATATTTATTTTAAAACAAAATTTAAGAAAGAAAACCAAGATATTGTGCTATTAAATGCTGATAAAGGGCAAGTTATTATGATTTTAAATAAAGAAGAATATGACTCAAAAGCAAATGAACATCTATCAGGCACAGAAACTAAAACGAAATCCAATTAACGAAACGATTAGAAATAACAATATTATATTTCAAAATTGATATGACGAAGGTAATTAAAAGTAAAGTAGAATATAATAATTTATAAATCAAATATGTACTCATAAATTCCTAAAATATATTGTCTACCAAAGATATAAAAAGTAAATCAAAGTTTCCGTCTTATTATTTCATACATTAACTCTCCAACTTATTATTTATCGCAATTCTTGTCAAATATATTCACCAAAATTTTAGGAAAGAAATCGTTTCACTTAAAAAGAAATCAAAGAGAATAAAATTAACAATGGACACGCGTTGCGAATCAATACATGTGATTTCTTTATGTGTCGATCATAAAAGTATTCATACACGTTCCAAATTGCATGAATAAGCCATACTATTGATATCAAAGAAATACAAAGTACGTTTAAAAAAGTACTGATCTATAAATGTTCATTTTTATTTCAGAGTAGTGGTCTAAGTAAAATATTTAACAGAAAAAAACTTACTATATCCAAAAAATGTCATCACAAAAATATTCATACAGACATGCCTAGAGTTCCTATATAGACAGAGTACCGCAATTGGTTTGGCCGTTTAGCTTAGGCAAAAAAAGAGGATACCGCGCATGTATATCAGGCAATACTTCTGTTTTGTTACCACAATTGGTCCAGCCGCCATTGATTATGTGGTAAACAAGCTGGTTAACACGGTTAAGTTTTTAGTGTTTTTTTTACCGAAAAGTTTTCTTAATGAAGTGTATTGTGAATTCTTAATAATGGTGAACTGTTGTGCTTTTGGCTGTAAAAGTTACAGCGATAAAAAAGAGCCAGGAATATCTTTTCATATGTAATTATTAAAATGCATAGTCACACTGTCAGTAAACAATTGGAATTTATTATTGTTTGAAAGCGATTTGAACTGTGTAATATGTTGTACATATTAAACATAAGCAAGTATAAAACCTAATCTCATTTGCTATTTCAATCATTTTCATTGAAATCTTTACTATTATGTTGATTTATTTTGTAGTATTATGCCAAAATTGCAGTGGCGTTTCATACTTGTCTGTGGAATTGTGTTCGAAGTGCTACTTTCAAATTATAATTGACAATATATGAAATTGCATAATCAAAATACATTTAAAATGAGATGGAATGACATTAATCAGTACTTATGTAAACAATGAAGATAAACTGCTGGCCACTCGAACTTACACAGTGATTTTTAGGCAAAATTTAAAGTTAAATATTTCAATAGGAATGCAAATTTTTGAACGCGGCTTGCAAATTTTAAGAGCTAGTCATGCAAAAAATCAAAAAGTTTGTATGAGTGAAATTTCCGCAAAAAATTTTTTTGGTCGTTGCAATATGGTTCGTTACTAAGGTAACATCAATATCTCTAGATGTTTTTGTCAGTTTTTGGATTAAGGCCCTTAGGCCTTGCACACACTACTCAACATAAAATTTGGGTAGCAAAATTTTTAAAGTGTTATAACTTGACATTGACGGTTCTTGATGATTTTTGCGGATTTGGAATCCTTGTTTCACGTAGATTTTCTATAGTCTAAGCATTTTATTTGAGGGTTGAAATTTACACATTATACCGGGTCGATAATAAACAAAAACGTAGCGACAAGAACAAGTTTATTACATTATATTCTAAAATATACAGGAATAGTTAACAACGGCCAAAAGTCAATTCTTAAAAAATTTATAATTCTAAACCTAATTTAAAGGTTCCTGCAATACCTAAGAAAACACGGTGTACTGTAATAACAAAGATTAGGTATGTATGGATAGGGATACCTCGTGGTAATTGGTATTGGTAATTTTGAATAAATAAAAAAAAATTAGCCTGAAAAACATAAATTGACTGTCCATTCATTTTTGTTTTCAATCCACTGCGTCAAAGATGGGAATTGCAACCTTGCATTTTCGGAGTTTACAATGAAATTGGGTTATTGTTGGCAACAGCGTGTTAAAAGGACGAGACCATTGAAAGCATCCGATCATAATTATGGGCATGGGGTGGACTAAGAACTCTGTAAAACTGAATGACTCTTTGAGATAACAAAGTGGGGTGTGAGTTTCGGACAGAACACTGAAAAGAACATTAAATAAAAACAACTTGAGGTGAGAATTTAGTTTTACAAAAACTTAAATAATGCCAAACCTTAGAGAGCGTCGTACCCTACGTTTTTGTTTATTATCGACCCGGTATAATGTGTAAATTTCAACCCTCAAATAAAATGCTTAGACCATGGAAAATCTACGTGAAACAAGGATTCCAAATCCGCAAAAATCATCGAGAACCGTCAATGCAATGTCAAGTTATAGCATTTTAAAAATGTTGCTAAATCTAAAAACTGACAAAAACTTCTAGAGATATTGATGTTACCTTAGTAACGAACCATATTGCAACGACCAAAAAAAATATTTGCGGAAATTTCACTCATACAAACTTTTTGATTTTTTGCATGACTTCATTGATCACCCCGTATATAATAAACCTATGGTCCTACGATAAATATACGTCATGCAGCTTAATTCGAAAAAACTAGCTCTTAAAATTTGCAAGCCGCGTTCAAAAATTTGCATTCCTATTGAAAATATTTAACTTTAAATTTTGACTAAAAATCACTATGTGTAAGTTCAAGTGGCCAGCAGCTTAGTTTAATAGGACCTTTGTTTCTACTAGTCATGTCCTGATACGCCACTGTGCTACACAATTATGTGCCAAGCGGTAACAGGCAGAATTGGAATATTACGTGTCCTCTCTCTTTCCTTGTCTAAGTTTGGCCGTTATTTTGGAATAAAATGGCGGCTAGTGACGTCATGACCTCTTAGTTGTCAGCTGTCAGTTGTGATACTTTTTCTGTGCGAACGAATTGAAGATTTATTTTAAGAGTTATCAAAAAAAATGCCGGGATGTTGTGTTCCTGAATGCAGGCATCGTAGCGAAGACGGCTATCGATTATTTAGTGTACCCACAGCCAAAAATAATGACCAGAGAAGAAAAGTGTGGTTAAATTTCATTAACAGAATGGAATTACCGGCAAGGGCTTCAATTTGTAAAAACATCGTAATATGGATACTATTTCGTTACAATTTGTATTTCTTATTACACTCAGGTACATTTTAATGACGATCAGTTATAAGTTATAAGGAGAATGTTTTAATTTATCCCATGTTAGAAGTCTTCCATTATTTCTTGAGTACCGAAGAATATTTTAGAAAATTCAAATTAGACTTATTAAGTAATAAGATTAATTATGAAGACATTTCAAAATCATTTCTTTCACACTGTGCTTTTAATGTAGGTATTTCTCATGTTAATACTGGAGAAAAACTTGTAAATTTATTTTTTAGAACCAGGTTTTTTTGCATTAAAAATATATAACAAGGAAGAGGTTAAAAAAATTAAATCTACCAAGTTTGTTAGAAGTAGCAAAAGCGTTGCAATGCGTGCAATTGTAAAGAATATTAAATAAGTAGCTTGTATTTTTGAAATAAAAAATAACGACTTGACTTTGCATTTTAATATTTATTTGTACAACTCGTTTTGAAAGTCATAAAAAAGAGACTTTATATTGAACCAGCATAGGTAAGGATTTCTTTGCCTGACAGTTTTGAGTATAATCCCATTGTTTATATATGAATAATATGTATATAAACAATGCTAAGTATTACGGTACTATCTGACACCATTACCTTTTCTTCAATTCAAATTTCCGGTCCTTTTCTGGAGTAAAAATGGCGTCAATTGCGGTACTCTACCTATATAGGGACTCTAAACATGCCAGTTATCGAGAGACATCTATCCGAATCCATTTCATTTAGAAATGTTGTAAACAGAAATCTATGTTCGCTTGTTAGTGCAAGTAACAGTGGGAGAATATGTTTTCTGTAAATAATAACGTTTACTAATGGAAATGGTAACTCAAAAGAAACAACGTGGTACTAAGAAATGTAATTATAAAATTACGAAATAATAACAGTTATTGTGAAATTGCAAATATCGTAAATAAGGCACGTGCAATAGTACAGTCAATTATTAGAAAGTGGGAACTGACCGGAACTATAGCTAATAAAAACAGATCTAGGCGCTCATGATCATTGAATAACCGAGAAATCCGGGATATAATACGTTCCGTTAACCATAGATAGCCACAGACGTTGCATTGCAAACAGGGAAAACCATTCATCCGGAAAATGTGCGTTCCAACGGGTACCATAGAAGAACACCACAACATAAACCTTTTATTTCCAAAATAAATGCTCAAAAACGTCTAGAATTCTCTCTTTAATATAAGGACGAGGATTGTGAATTTAGGAAACGCTTCTTATTCGCAGATGAGAGAAAGTTTTCCATCTATGGGAGTGACGGTGGAGGCAAAATTTGGTGTAAATCAAAACACGGAGCTTAGCAAAGCAAATTTAGTAACGACAGTGAAGCGCCGTGGAGGGAATGTAATGTTTTGGGGCACAATGGCAGCAGGTGGAGTGGGAAATCTCAGTTTGGTTGAAGGTCTTAAGGGTCATAGAAAACACCTTGATATTTTGCGTCATAATGTATCGCCCAGTATTCAACGATTAGAACTTGGTAACGCTCAGATATTTCGGCACAACAATGATCCGAAGCATGCCACTGTTGGTGTGAGACACTAGCTACTATACAACGTACCCCATCAACTAGACTACCCTCCACAGTCACCGGATTTAAATCCTATTGAATATTTGTGGGAAGAATTAGACAGATGAGTTTGTGCCCCTGAAATACGTTCCAAGTCAACAAACAAAATAATTATAAAAGAAGCATTACACAAAGCTTGGAATGACATATCATCTAATTTAGTTTTATCAATGCCCAGGCGTTTAAACGCGGTTATTAAAGCTAGAGGAGGGCCTATGAATTAGTAAAGTTTATTTGTGTTATTTAGTTACTATTAATTTTTATTGTATGAATATTTTTCTGATCCATAATTTTTCATTTTTCTTAAAATGTAGTAGATATATCCGTATCCTTATTCTGTTCCTGTTATGAATACAGTTAGATTGGTCAGTATAATTCTGTGTTACTTTTCCATTAAAATATATTATTATCAACAGACATTTGGATGCGCAATTCGCAATGGAATTTTAGAAGAATAGGTTTAAACAGCTTAAGTTTTTCACCTACTTTGTATTTTAGATATGTTGACGATATAATTATGACATGAGAATTCTAAAAATGAAGAACTTTTAAATACATTTAATAATGTTCACACAAAGCTTAGATTTACAGTAGAAACTGAGAAAAATTTTATTTTCCTTTTTTAGTAGTATATTTATAGTACTTTATAGTAACATAATTGACGTTTGAAAATTTCAGACCCCATTTAAAAAAAAACAAATTCAAAAATTGTAACTGTACTGATGAGGCAAAAATGGTTTCAGACAAAACGTTTTTGATTAATTCTGTTAGAAATAGTTTTCTAAATGTACTCAATAGTATCCAACACACATTGGTCAATCAGAACAAGAAAGTAGTTTAAAACGCACTGAAACAGTTTCAGTCAAAATGTTTTTGTTCAAAAAATGTGTTTTAATGCGAAACAAAAACGTTTCAGCGGTCACGAAAACGTTTTGCAGACGTTCACTTTTTTCGTCAGTGTGTTTACGCAGGCAAAACGTTTTAACTTGAATCATTTTGTCGGACGTGCAATCACGAGCACTTGCTTTTAATGAAAACATCCCAATGCATATCGTGTTTCAACTCTGTCGATAGAAAGTTATATATATATATATATATATATATATATATATATATATATATATATATATATATATATATATATATATATATATATATATATACCATTGTCAGCTAAAAGAATTTCTAGGCTAGAAAAATAATGGAGACTGATTCAGGAAAGTTACTAATATTAATTGAAACAAGACGTGTTGTATATAACTATACACTAAAAGACCATCACAATCGGGACTTCATAGACAAAATCTGGGAAGAGATAGCACAGGAAATTGGAGCAAAAGGTAAGTAAATGCATTTAAATACTTATTTTGGTTGCATTAGATATTTACATGCATGTTTCATATATAAGAACAACGAATTGTGTGGTATGCATGCATACAATATTTATAATAAAACTTTTGTGTAAATAATAATAATAGTCACTGCATTAGTGAAAAATTACACTGTCTCCATGATCTGTGGTGTGAGCATACTCATCTTTCGTTACCTTCAAGGGAGTTGACGTGACGTAGAAGTTTATTTCTTATATGTAATCCCGCATTTGATCCAGTTGTATATTTGAGGTTCGTGTTGGCTCAGCATCATACGTATGAATTGATAATTCTTCGTGAATATCACTCGGAGTTTCAGATTTATCCCGAATAATGTGTAAAATACAACAAGCTAATGTAACAATGGTAGCCTTTCGAGGATCGAGCAGCATACCGTTTTCCAGCACACGCAATCGTTTTGAGATCATTCCTAAGGTGCATTGAACAACTCGACGAGCTCGTGATAGTCTATAATTGAAGACTCTTTTTCATCAGTTAAATGTCGTCTCGGAAATGGACGCATTAAATTTGTCAATAACGGATATACTTCATCAGCAATAAATACAAACGGGAGATTTGTCTCACCATTAAACAGTTAAAGGTCGTGCAGAGGGTATATCTAGATTATGATCAAAGTATAATTTTCCAAAATTGGAATTACCAATCACACCTCCTTCGCAATTTCCTCTATAATCTCCCACATCGACAAACAGAAATTTACAGTCTGCATCAACAACTGCTTGCAGAACAACGGAATGAAAAGATTTGTAATTGAAACATGCCGATCCGGTATTATGGGGGCATTCGATTGCTCCCAAGTAATGTGGAAAATTCCTAACGTATCAAATTTATTTGCTATTTGTAACCATTCCTCAGATGTTGGTTTCTCCATATCTATACGAACAAGTTCTTCCCAAATTTCCGTGCAAGTCTCTTCTACAATATTACTAATAGTACTAGCCCCAATTCTAAAGTAGTAGTGTAGTGATTGGAGGCGTTCTCCTAAGGCCAAAAATCTGAAATAAAATAATTCATTTAAGTTTCGTTTCAAATGCAGGTGATTTTTAACATAGTTTTTCAGTTTCAGATTGTAAGCTGAAATGAAATTTCCTACGAAATTCTTGCCCGATATTTGAGGGAAGAGAAGAAGGTGCCTAGTGGTGTAGGAGCATCAAAACGTAGAAAACGGGACTTGGCAGATGGTATGTAGTTTTTAAGGGAATTTCTTGGACAACATAGACGATTTGTAAGCAATGTAACAGTAGAGGAAGAGAACTTAGAAGCAGCAGGATCACTAGAACAGGTTGATGTTAGCGACAATGACACTAGTCTGATTGTAGCAGGCGAGCTGCAGGGCAATCTTAGTTCCGCTAGTTCTGCTACTGCTGAAGTTCCAAGAAACAAGTTTGCGAAAAGAAAGACTTCAGTTGTTGAATCACTGGCTGGGCCTATGATTGAGTTCTTAAAAAGCAGGACGTTAGAAACATCAACTCCATTCATAAGTCCGACGGCCAAGTTTCTGGATAGCTTGGTCGTTGATGTAGAAAAATTGACTTCAAAACGACAACTTGTCTTTTAAATCTAGAGTATTAGCACTTTTAAATGAGCTTTTAGATGAACAAGAAGCAGAAGAAGAAGGACTTTATACTCTTACCCGACCCTCTACTTCATCATCTTTATCTTTAAATATATCAACACTTAGTGCATTACAGCCTGTTGACCGATCTTCCCAGTTATTTTGTGACAATTATAATGTGACACAATATGATGTTTTTTATTCTACTACTATTTAGTTTCGACTTTATTAATTTTGTAAGGAAAGGTTTATTTTATTTTATTATACTATTTTACTTATTGTGTTGAACAAAAACAAAGTGTAACAATAAGCCGTTCCTCTGGTGTTATGCTTTTCCGTAAAGTAGTATCGTATTTTCTAATTCTCTGTTCAATTGCATTTAAAAAACACCATTTACTAAATTTCTTGTAATAATTGTCAAAACGTGCAGTGCCCGTCTAAGCCATATTATGTGAACCATAAAACTAAAGTTAATAACATTTTGGGAAACCGAACTTAGGCACATATACAACGTTTTTGATGGTATTTAGTGACGTAATCATTAAAAGTGGCGGGCAGCCGCCATTTTGTAAAACGATTTTAAATGGGATTATATGGCAAGTAATACCTCATTTGAAAGCTCGTTCCAAGTCCTTTTCAATGACATCAACAGCATTAAAATATTACTACTCATTCATGTGTTTCAGCCCAAAAACGCCAATTAATTTTTCGAGGCTTTTGTGTTTAAACTCATAAATAAGTATTAATATTTTAATGTTGTTGATATCGTTGAAAAGGACTTGAAACGGGCTTTCAAGTGAGGTATTACTTGCCATATGATCCCAATTATTTTACTCAATAGCCGCCGTTTTGTAAAATAATCTTAAATGAGATCATATGGCAAGTAATACCTCATTTAAAATCTCGTTCCAAGTCCTTTTCAACGACATCAACAATATTAAAATGTTAGTACTGATTCATGAGTTTCAATCCAAAAACGCCAATTAATGTTTTGAGGTTGAAACTCATAAATCTGTAGTAACATTTTAACGTTGTTGATGTCGTTGAAAAGGACTTGAAACGAGCTTTCAAATGAGGTATCACTTGCATTATGATCCCATTTAAAATTATTTTACAAAATGGGGGCTGTCCGCCATTTTTAATGATTACGTCACTGAATACCATAAAAAAACGTTGTATAGGTGCCTTAGTTCGATTTCCCAAAATTTTATTAATTTCAGTTTTATAGTTCACATAATAGGTGGGGGAGGGGGTGACTTTAGACGGGCACTGTATATATTGGAACTTCATTACAACCTGTAAAAAGTCGTATTATACAACATAAATTTGACGTGAAAATTAAACCAAGAAGTACGCTTGGTAGATATGGCGGTTTTCGTGCATTACAGTGCAGGGCAAACAACCTTTAATTGTCGGTTTTTTCATTAGGAAAAAGTGACAATGGCTTAGGGGGTCATTTCCAAAAGGGCGTCAAATCGCACGGAATCTCAATTGTAGTTAATAACTGCATACTTGTACTAACTATTTCAAATTCAAAGGATAGATTTTCTAACCATTCTTTTATTACCCAATAATTAATATTTCAATTTAAGTAAACACGCAAACATAATTAATTACACTGATATAAAGAATATGAGTTGTCTCAAAGTGTACAAGAGCAAATTTATAAAAATTAAGACTCGACTCATTATAAAACTTGTAGCAAAATAAACTGTTTCAACAAAACCAAGAGTCGTAACTTAAATTTTTTTACAGCAGGCATTGAATCACACTGATTATGATCATAGGCTCAACCATTGTGACTGAGTCCTAAGTATGATTCGGTAAAATCCAAATTGCCTGTTACGCATATTATGGACGGACGAAGCTACTTTCAGGGGTGTGAATTTGCATTATAGGTCCAAGCAAAATCCACATTGGATGCAGCAAGTAGAACATCAAAATCGCTGGAGTTTGAACGTATGGTGCGGAATGCTGGAAGGAAAAATTACAGGTCCACATTTTTTTGACCAAACCCTTAATGGGGAAGGTTCTTGGAATAACGTTTCTCTTCCACCACTCTTAGGAGACGTCTCCTTGGAAACAAGAAGGCGCATATGGTTCCAGCTTGATGGTTGTCCGGCACATTATGACCGAAACGTACGTCGGCATTTATGTGAGCAACATTCGAATTGTGTTATTGAAGAGGAAGTCTATTTTCCTGCCCGGCGCGTTTGTCGGATCTTACTTGTTTAGATTTCTACCTCCAGGGTAGACTGAAAGACCTGGTTTTCCAAGAAAAACCAACGACCAGGGAAAATATGATGGAAAGAATACGAAATGCCACTAGAAGCTTGTCCAGCGCTGAAATTGAAGCAGCGGATTTTTCTACCGAAATTAGATTAAATAAATGCATCGAGAATGACGGAAGACATGAAAATTTATGAACTATTTCTGGCTAAACTTTCTTTGTGTAGGTAGTTCTAAGATTTTTCTGCTTCTTTTTTATTGTTATTACTGATGTTGCGTTGGCCCGTTGTCCTTTAAACACGCTTCAAAACCAGTTCCAAACCTGTATAAAGTGTGAAAAAAGGCAAGGTATTAACATTGTTACTTAGTGGGGAAAAAGTCAAACCGTAGTTTAAATTACGTTGGTTGCCATGGATATGTGATTTGTTTTCCCCGCCAAGGTAGCTTGTTCAGATTACGGTACTCAAATGTTTAACATTTTGTCGTAGATCGGGAACGGATGGATATATCGCGAAGGAGTTTTCACTAAAATTTAGGTAATTTAAGCCTCGTAACGGTCTGTCAAGTAAATAGTACCGTACTATTTAGTTTTTTTTCCAAAAAATCAAAAAATGTGTAATTGATGCAGAGAACGCCCTCTAGTATATGTGTTTAAAACTAAACGCTCCAACAAATAACGCCATTCAAAATAGTATAAATTCCTGTTTCAAAGGAGACTAAGAATATTTGAATAGGTCGAGTGGTTCAGAAGATATTAAAATGTAAATGTAGGAAAATGTATTGACCTCCCCCTCCTTCATTATGAGAGATACGGAAAAATGTTGCGGTATCACCCCAAGCTCTCAAATGATATTTTCAAAGTTATAACTCAATACCCAATTTTCCGAGATAGCATGAATTTTATGTTTCTTCCTAGCAATTACGCCCCCTACCGGTCGAGTTACGAACTTCAAAATAATTTCCGTCGATTTCTCTTACCTATAAGGTTTTTTCCCAAACCTCTAGGCCTTACCATTGTCGAGATACCCTTATCCGGACACCCGTTTATATATATATATATATATATATATATATATATATATATATATATATATATATATATATATGCATCAAAATGGCGCCGGGTCCACGAACATTGTAAGTTGGAGTCCACCGTTATACACCAGATTATACACTGTTTACGTTAATAGTAACCAGATTGCTTCCTAGCCATGTGTAGGTTTAGTTGACGTCTAGTGAATACTTTTGTACTTATCAGGAAACCTGAACTCTGTTTATTTAGTTAATGGTATCAGTGCGCGTCCCTGCTGTGTTGCCAGATATTCATCTTCACCTTCACTTATGCTATTATCCATGGTGTTATTTTTGATTGTATCCACTTACTTTTGTACTGAAAGTATTTGTAACATGAAACGTGTCATTGATTTACATAAACAGATATTGTTGCTCAAATATAGTTATTATCTGAACTTATAAATAGATTAGACCTAAAAAATACACAATAAAAGTATTGTTTTCGTGAAAAAATTGATGTTGAGTTTTCAACGATTTTACACGTTTCCAGTATTTAAAAAACCATCAAGGACATTTTCAATTTGTGTGTGTGCGCGCGTGTGTTCAAGAAATATTTCTCGAAGCAGGTAGAAATCTTGAAAGTGAAGACGGCTAAAAATCGCTGAATAGATGGAAAGCTCGGATTATAAAAGTGGGTATGCGCGATAATAGTCACTCGCCCTTTACTCCTCAAAATAAAGGCGTTTCTACGTGCACAAACGTATGAGTGTATTAATTCTAAATTGGATCTGTTCACCTTACTATCTACGCAAACAAGTATCAAGAGCGATGACTGGATATATTATAAGCTCCTATCGAGTCTGAGCAAATATTCAGCAATAAAATTTGTAGTACCCGGAAATGTAAACGATTACATTAATTTTAGTCAGAACATGATTACACCATGGCTACAGTTGTAAAACAACACCTATGTCTACCGCATATATTGAGGCTTTGTTAATCTATGAAAATGAGGCAAAGACTCCATATCTTAGTTGCACCCTTGGCCACAAATGAATGGGTGAATCAGTTTTGGACTAATTAATACTCTGGGAAGCACAAATAACAGTTGCTCAAAACGCAAGTACTTGCAGCGACCAGTAACCGGAATTTTTTTATATTTAGGGGTGAGTTTTCACCCCTGTTGCAAATCAATTTGATACATTCAGGGTAATTGTTGCGAGGTTTATAATATATTTTATAAGTTTAAAATTAGTAGGATTTTTCTAATGGGGCTTGTGATTTTTTTTAATTTTGGGGATACGTTTTCACCGTTTATTCGTCATGTAAAGTAATTGGATAGCATGGTGATTACATAGTTTGAAGTTTGAAGATGACAGTATATGTATATATATATATATATATATATATACATATCTATGTGTATGGGTGGGAGGGTGCGTGTGGGCGCGAGTGCGAGAGGGCCCGAGGTCCGTGTGTGGGTGCGTCACGCGTGCTTCTGGTTGTGCTAATATGAGCGCGTGCGTATGTGTCTGTGTTTCTTTGTGCGTGCGGACGGGTGGGTACGCGTGCGTGCGTGTTCGTGCGTGTGCGTGTGATTCAAACTACGTAATAGTAGCATTGACTTTCTGTTTATAGTCAATAATAGTAGTCTTCTACCTGCAAAGTTTCAGTTACTTATTGTATTTACAAGATTTTACAAGCTTATCAGCCAGTTCCTTAGGGTTGACTGCGACAATTTTCATTAAGAAAAGAATCAATGCAGAGTACATAAATAGAACACATTTTTAGTGCAATTTTACTATAAATGTAAAAATATCTTTACATGTATTTAACTGCCCTAGCAACGGGAGCTTTAGAGAAATCAAAATTTCGCGCTAAATTATACGAGATTAGATATTTATATATTATTTTTCTGAATAAAGAAATGGTTATTGTTTATTTGTATTTAAATGTAATTAATATTAAGATGAAAAGCTTGAGTTTATTTTAATAAGTTATATATATATATATATATATATATATATATATATATATATTCAATTTGAAAATATTTAACTACGCGGCATTGGCAAGTGCATTAATGTGGTGGAAGGAAATGACGCCTTTATAATAATGATTTGCAATTTTTAAAACAGTCGCATATAGTGAGCGAACACAAACAGTCGCGATAAGTAAGCGAACAGAAAGGGTCGCATAAAAAATAATCGATCAGAATTCGCAGTCTAAGCGAAATTGTATAGTGACGCTGTCCTACAAAGTGTTAAAATTACAAATAGCAATTCATTAACGGTGATAGGGAAGAAGTAGAAATTACCTTCCTTATTAAAATAATAAAAAGTGACGTAATAAGTGAAGATAACGCGTTTTGTATGTCTCAGAACCGTAATAAATTGTGTTTAAATAGTGAAATAAATATAATAGACAGTAATCGACCCAAATTGGTTAATCGAAGTATAAAGGACAATAAATCGAATTTATTGATGTGTAAAAAGGGAGTATTCGCGGTTTGTAAATAGCTTGCATTTTGTTGCGTAGGCTATTTGTAGTTAAAACTGAACGATTAAGTAAAAATTGTATAGTGTAGATATATCGAACAATTATTTTCTATAATCATTAGCTGATGAAAGAAAATTAGAAGCGTATTCAACTACACAAAGGTATAAGAAAAGATGAGGACAACAATAGAGAAGCGGTTCCAGAGTGCCGACAGGTGACATCGTCGGAAGAGCAGGCTCTAACCTATCTGAGGCCCCCTTATCATCGGACCAAGAAACGCCAGCATTACATCATCAGTTGCAACAAAAATAAGTAAGAACCTTTTTTGTTTGTGTTAATAAATAAAACTCTTTTGTGTTTGATTTCTCGAACTTTTAAATTTGACTGTCACAATTAATATGTTAGTTTTAAGAAGGTTATTGTAGATTTAGGTTTGATTTTATAAATATTTGTAAACAACATATTGATGCATTTTCGTTCAGGTTTGGAATTTAATTAAATGAGTATAACGTTTGATTTACTTTTATTGCCAAAAAGTATTAATATTAAAAGGCTTATACAAATATTGAATATATACATACAGAAAGAAGTCAACTCAATAGGAATTCAGATAAATAAATAAATCAGAATGAGCATAATTTTGGGCAATGATAACAGAAATCGTTTATTTATATTAACTTGAGCTAGCCGTTGCAACCAATTAAGAAAGGAGTTAGTAAAAATAAAGCTTAAAATTCGTTTACGCAAACCGAAATTAATTAGCAAGCAAAGTAAAAATTAACTAGTAATTGATATCTTTATAAATTGAACCCATTCACTTTTAATAAAACGTAATAAAAAATAATCATATCAGGTATTACATTTTATTCAAAAATGTTGAAATTATAACAGAGTTTAAAAGAACTCAAATCTTATTCTTTGGAGCGTGTTAAATAAACAAAAGTAGTATTTAAGGGTACTACGCCCGTTGCACCCTACCTTTATCAAGACATTTTTACTTTATTGGAACACATTAATTATTCATTTAGATTAAGACAACGATACCGACTCAATTTTATATATTTTATTTATTTTATCTATTTTAATTATTTACATTACATTAAGCTTGACTTGCTTGCACAATAATTAAATTTCGAAGATTGAGAATTCTAAGTTACAATCAACTTGAAGTTTTATCAAATTTTCGAACCAAACCATAAATCAATTCCATAATTATTATTACTACTACTCGTATTTATATTTTGCTGCTTTCTCAACCAAAGTATACAGTTTTCTTACCTTTTCTAATAATTCAATCACAACATTTTGTAATTTTATTAATTATACTAACACAAAATTATGACATGTTTTGTTTTTGATAAAAAGTCAGATTCTTGAATCAAAATATCTTTCTTTTGGTTGTACAATACACGCGTTCATCGAAACAAAGTGTTTCCTAATGTCATTCAATAAACCCTCTACTGATTTGTATTTTTTATGTAATTTTATTTTTGCCTTTCTATGAATTCTGGGGTATAATACAAGCTTAATTAAATTATTCTTTGTTATTTCATTCGCATATAATTTAATCTAATAATTATGTACTACTTTCTTTGCCTTCGATTTCTGGTATCCACAAACATGCTGTTTTCTCCATTGTTGCTACTTTTTTCTGACTTATTCTGTGATATTAATCTAACCTCTCCTAGATAGATTTTAAACGCTGCCATGTTGTAAAATCTAACTTTCGTGTAACAAACTCTACTCTAGTTTTCCCAAAATTCCCTCTTCTCTACAGTACCCTTCTTTACGTTATCTAAAAATACTCTTAATTGTTCTGTCTCATTTTTTAAATTTCTCGATTGTTTCCATACGCATTTTCAGCAAAACGCATTACTTCTTCACATTAA
Source organism: Vesta saturnalis (assembly GCA_036346205.1). Classification (NCBI taxonomy): domain Eukaryota; kingdom Metazoa; phylum Arthropoda; class Insecta; order Coleoptera; family Lampyridae; genus Vesta; species Vesta saturnalis. The sequence continues at coordinate 3,177,448 of JARFJB010001813.1, read as the reverse complement.
TAATTAACATTAATAAATGTATTACGCTTATTTTTCTATACATAAATTCTTAATTATAAAACAATACTTTTCCCGTATTACTTAAAAATGACCGAATTCTTTTACAGTTCACACAGCAATTTTTCAAATTTTTGCATTTAGTCCAGCGTTTTTCCAATTTTTTTGTTTATTTAAAATAATAGGTTTTCTCGAAGCCCTCACAATAAGCGTTTGTTTCAGTGATGACCTCTTCATTCGATCCAAATCTCTTACTATCCACCTATTTCTTCAGGTTTGGAAACAGGAAATAGTCGCAGGGGGCTAAATCTGGAGAATATGCAGTCCGTAAACCCAATTTATGGATTTTTGACTACACACGTATGCACGCGTGCATTGTCTTGATGGAACAGCACTTTTTTTTCGCCAAATGCGGTCTTTCTTGCTTCAATTCAATATCGAATCTGTCCAAATGCTGTGAATAATATTCGCCGGTGATCGTTTTACCCTTTTTAAGGTAACCAATGTGAACGACACCGCGTGCATCCCAAAAAACTGTGGGCATGACCTTGTTGGCCAACAGACTCACCTTGGGCTTCTTTTGTGCACGTTCACCCGGAGAAACCCACTGTTTTGATTGTTACTTTGTCTCTGGTGTGTTGTAATGGATCCATGTTTCGTCCACGTTAAGGAAACAGGGCAAAAACTCGTTCGGATTGCGGCTGAACATTGCCAAATACTCCTTTGAAGTGGTCTCACGGTTGCGCTTATGGTCGGGTGTAAGCAGTCACGACACCCATCGCGTGGATAGCTTTTCATGTCCAAATATTCATGTAGAATGTGATGTAGCCGCTGAGCTGAGATGCTTACGGCCTCAACCACCTCACGCACATTCATTCTCCGATCGTCCAATGTCATTCCATGGATTTTATCGACGATTTCTAGCGTGACGACTTCTTTTGGGCGACCTAAACGTTCGGCGTCACTTGTGCTCATACGACCATAACGGAGTTTAGTAAACCATTTCTTAACCATTGAAACTGATGGTGTAGAGCCCCCATAGTATTTATCAACCCTTTCCTTGGTTTCGGTGATTTTTTTTACGTAAAAAATAATGCTTAATCAGCACAGGAAATTCATTTTTTCCCATTTTCGTTAAAATTCACGAGGTTGTCTGCTTTAAATTGCAGTCAAACACAAACTAAATGACGCAGCTTGCTCAAAATTTGGCAGTAGTCTATTAATGGATGGCAGCTGACGTGAGTAGTGTTGCATTTAAAATTACTGCGCGGAAAATTCAAAAAGTCACGGATTTATCAAACTGTCCTCGTATATACAAGCCAATCTCTTTTCAATACAATCAATATTGACATAACAATTAAAAATAAAAAAAAAATTCCTTATTTTTGTTTCTCAGTGTTATCAATGGCGGCAACGGTAAATCATGTTCTACCGTCTGCGACAAGACGTTATTACTACTCTCAAAAGCATCTAAGTTACGTATATTTGCAGCCTCATTTACTGAGTTGCCCATTTTCTTTAAATTATTATGGTAAATTCCATGATTCGATGCACTGTTTTTAACATAATATGTGCACATACCCATTTCATTTTTAATTCAATATTTTAATACTTTTTTTATTTTTCAGGTAAGAATTCTTTCTACTTTTTCGCATGATCGCCATGTAATAACATAGGTGGATAAGTAGGGTCATTAGTGTTTTAAGGTAAACACTAACACGTTTATACCAATATTCACTTAATACGTCTTCATTCCTATCAACGTATATACTCTCAAACTACGGATTTCTACTATATACTAACTCACTAATCCCTCTCTTCACGTTTAACTACTAACAACCATATATAGTGCAGTTGTTTTCTTATGAAAGGTGAGATCTACACAGAATTAAATTTTGGGGCTATCGCAGACAAAACAAAACCGAATGTATCCTCTCTTTATCCCCATCAAAAATCATTATGGTCTACAGTGTATAATGCATTTAGGAGTTAAATACTTGTTATATTTAAATTTAATGACTTCAAGTTTTTGAGATACTGTATCTGAAATATCCATCAGACACACACAGACACACGCACGCATGCACGGCGCCATTTATATTACTGGGAACAAAAATAAGGAATTAATTTTGTTTATTTTTAATCATCAATATTAATTGTATTGTAAAGAGGTTGGCTTGTATGTACGAAGACAGTTTGATAAGTCAGTGACTTTTTGAATTTACCGCGCAGCAATTTTAAATGCAACACTTCTCCCGTGAGCTGCCATCTATTAATAGGCTACTGTCAAATTTGGAGCAAGCTGCGTCATTTAGTTTGTGTTTCATTGCCAGTGAAAGCAGACAACCTCGTGAATTTTAACGAAAATGGAAAACAGTGAATTTTGAGTGCTGATTAAGCATTGTTTTTGAGGTAAAAAAACCATCACCGAAACCAAGGAAAGGATTGATAAATACTATGGAGGCTCTGCACCTTCAATTTCAATAGTTAATAAATGGTTTACTGGGTTCCGTTGTGGTCATACTAGCACAAGTTACGCCGAACGTTCAGGTCGACCAACAGCGGTCATCACGCCAGAAATAGTCTATCAAATCCATGGAATGATATTGCACGATCGGAGAATGAAAGTGCGTGAGGTGGCTGAGGCTGTAGGCATCTCAACTTAGCGGCTACATCACATTCTACATGAATATTTGGACATGAAAAAGCTATCCCCGAGATTAGTGCCGCGACTGCTCACACACCACCATAAGCGTAACCATGTGGCCACTTCAAAGGAGTGTTTGGCGATGTTCAGACGCAATCTGAACGAGTTTTTACGCCGTTTTGTTACCGTGGACGAAACATGGATCCATCACAACACACCAGAGACAAAGGAACAATCAGACAGTGAGTTTCACCGGGTGAACGTGCACCAAAGAAGGTCTGGGTGGATCTGTCGGCCAACAAGGTAATGACCACAGTTTTTTGGGATCCACGCGGTGTCATTCACATCGATTACCTCGAAAAAGGTAACACGATCACCGGTGAATATTATTCAGAGCTTTAGGACAGATTCGGTATTGATTTGAAGCAGAAAGGACCGCATTTGGAGAAAAAAAAATTCTCTTCCATCGACACAATGCACGCCTGCATACGTGTGTAGCCACCATGGCAAAAATCCGCTACGAACTGCTAACCCATCCAGTATACGCCTATTTTGAGGGCCACGAGAAAACCTCTTATTTGGAAGAAATACAAAAATTGGAAAAACGCTGGAATCTAAGCTTTCAGAAGACAGGATACAACATTTCATTCGTCACCATTTAAGTACAGTTATGTCAGTTTGAATAGTGTAAAACGTGGTTTGAGAAAAATATAGCTATAACGTAAGGTTACAGTTAATTCTTATAGCCCACCTTATAAAATAAGGTATCACGCACAGATGTTATGCATTTCCATATATTCCCGATTTGAAGACGATATCTTGAGATCACTGCCAATGAGTAAATGATCCAAACCCACTAAAAAAACTGTATCCAAACAAATCATAACATCTATGCGTCATCGAAAGGCAAAAATAAGATTACATAAAAAGTACAAATCAGTAGAGGGTTTAGTGAATGACATTAGGAAACACTTTGTTTCGGTGAACGGTTGCATTGAATTATATTTTGATTCAAGAATCTGACTTTTTATCAAAAACAAATATGTCAAAATTTTATGTTAGTATAATTAATAAAATTACAAAATCTTGTGAATGAATTATTACAAAACATAAGAAAACTGTATACTTGGATTGAGAAAGTAGCAAAATATAAATAGTAATAAGTAATTATGGAAATGATTTATGGTTTGGTTCGAAAATTTGATAAAACTCCAAGTTGATTGTAACTTAGAAGTGTCAACCTTCGAAATTTAATTATTGTGCAAGCCAGTTAAGCTTAATGTAATGAAAATAATTAAAATAAATAGAGTATATTAAATTGAGTCGGTATCGTTGTCTTAATCTAAATAAATAACTAATGTGCGAATAATTTCATTCCAATGAGGTAAAAATGTCTTGATAAAGGTAGGGCAATTAAACACATGCACAAATATAGTTTTGTAGTAAAATTGTACTAAAAAGGTGTTCTATTTATTTCCTCTATATTGATTTTTTTTCGCAATCAACCCTAAGCCACTGGCTGATAAGCTTGTAAAATATTGTGAATACAATCAGTAACTGAAACTTTGCAGGTAGAAGCCTATTATTAAGTAGCTTGAATCGTAGGCGCCGAGTACGTGGTGGCTTGAAGGCTTGAGCCCCCATTAACATTTTTAAACTGATAAATTTGGGAATACGTGATTCGTCCATTTTTGCAATAAAATATCACTCCTACTATGTCATCAGAACAATGAACAATGAACATGAAATATGGTCACCTGCAAACCTGCGCTTTCGCTTACACAATAAAGCGAATGCCTCGTCGACAAGTGCTAACTAAAAATGATCGCGGGCGGCTTCTGACATTTGCGAACGTTTGCGAACAAATGCTTGGCTGGTGAAGATGGACCTTACGGCATGATGTCGCTTAACACCCATTCGTATTCTTATGGTTGGATGCCAAATTGAACTTTATGCATTTTATTGAGTCATTTCGGTTCGGCTAAAATCTTGTTTTTTCCTGCATTCATAAAACACAAATCATTCGACCACTTTTATCGCGAAATTAGGGTTTGATAAATGTGCAGTGAATTAATATTTACCTATATCGAGCAAAATACGAAGGGAATTGTCAATTGTCTATGATTGTTTTGTTTCACTGTAGTATATCATTTTATGTTAAGAATTTTTGTTATTAAAGCGAATATCTTGATCTAGACTAGATTACGCAGTGTTGGTGTATCAACCTCAGTTCCAACATGGATAAATTTATTGTGAGAATACCAAAAAGGTCAAATCAATCAGATGAATCATTACGTGAAAATCCAATACCGTCTACAAGTGGCGGATATACTGGAGAAAGTACAAAAAGATTGCCATCTGCAATGCCCCCAGAAATATTGCATGGCGAGTCGGAATCATCCAAAAAAGAGCGGCAGTTTCAACAAGCTTGGATAAAACAGTTTCAGTGGCTTGAATACGACGACAATATTCAAAAAGTTTTTTGTTCGATTCGCAAACGAGCAAGTTTCTTAAAAAGCCTTCATAACAGATGGATTTCATTCCTGGAAAAACGCAATCCACAGATTCAAAATACATGAAAAATCTGATTTACAGAAAATCGTTTGGCGCTACAACAGCTTCCAAAAGGGAATTAATATTTTTAAAACCAAATTAATATAAAGGAAATGAAAGATGTCCGACTATGCTTAACGAAAATTATAACCACCATTCTGTATCTCGGTAGACAGGGTCTAGCCATTCGTGGTCATACTGAAGCAGGTTCAATTTTTTTAGAACTGTTAGAAGTACGTTCAGAAGATGTTCCTGAACTTAAAGGTTGGTTAGGACGTAGTAAATATAGATGGATATAATAAAAGAATTGTTTTTTTGGATTTTATGAAACTGTATTTACTAATTTAGACACTTTATTTATGTGACGTTTGAATTAGAAATGACTTGAATATAAGTAAATGCAGGGGACAGTGTTATGATGGCGCTGCAAACGTTAGTGGTGCTATTACAGGTTTGGAAATACAAGTCAAAGAAAAAGAGTCACGGGCATTATATGTTCATTGTTTGGCGCATTCACTTAATTTAGTATGTCAAGATACAATGAGAGCAAACGGAAAAGTATGCGATTATTTAAATTTGATGAAAGAAGCAATAAGGTTCATTAGAAAATTTTAAAATTTTTAAAATACTGCAACATGATATTTCCAACGACAAGACTGGAAATTTAAGACCATTTTGCCCAACACGGTGGCGTGTTATTGAATTTTTCAAAGAAATTCACAGAACAGATAAAACTGATAGCGGTTCAGTAGCACACGGTTATTTTAAAAAATTTGAATAGTTCGAAAATTATCTTTTCACATTAATAGTCATTCGTGTTTTCGAAAGAATTGAACTGCTTAATGCAGAATTGCAAGCAAGCAGTTTAAGTTACTTGGATTCGAAGATTAAAATCGATGCTGTCACAAAGACTATGAAGGATGAAGCTGTGTTTAAAAAGTTATGGGACGACTGTTACTATACAATGGAAAATCTCGATTTGGATTTAAAAGATCCTGTTTTACCTAGACCAAAGAAGGTTCCTCGTCGAGTTGATGAAGGGAGCCAGTCATCAACATTTACAATTGAAAGTGACCACAGAAAAATTTATTTAGAAATTGTCGATAATGTTTTGAATTCAATTAACCTGCGATTTGATAATAAAACTGGGATTCATTTACAGAATATGGAAAAATTTGCAGTATCTAAAATCCCTGAAGATGAAGTAGTGAAATTTTATAAGGATTATATTAATGTTGAAAGATTAATTTTACACAGAGACATGTTTCTAGATTTAATTGCAACTGACAATAGCAATGTTACGTCTCTTAATGATGCTATAACAGAAGAAAAAGCCTGAATTGTGCTCCCTACTATGTGAATTTTCGGATTTTGTTAAAACAGATTGATGACCGTACCGGTATCCACATGTACAGCCGAAAGGTCTTTTTCTGCATTGCGCAGATTAAAAACCATGACGCAACAGCGTCTAAATAAAGTTGCAATGTTACATATCCATGGAAATATTGCAAAGGATTTGAATGTAGACTCCATTGCCAATATTTTTATTGAAAGAAATGTTGCAGGAAGAAACGTGTTCTTTTCAGTATAAACACAGTTTATTTATTTAATATTTTGTTTCATATTTCTTTAACATTTTTTATAAAAATATATTTTCTGTTTTGTTTTTTTTAATACAAAATATTTAAAAAATAATCTTATTATTATGTATTTAGGTAGTCATTATGGTATAGTGGTATGTACAATTTGAAAAACAAACACTGACCGGCCGGGCCCCCATTAAAATTTTGGAAAGTCGGCGCCTATGGTTGAATTAAAATATGTACGGAATTAAACAGTCTGCGAATTCAATTGCTAATTTTGCGAATAAAGTTGAAGTTACTTTCCGAATTAACTATAGCATAGTCAAAAGATAAGGACGGCTTACTAGATGCGTTGCTAAACGTATATAGGTGCGGTATTTGCCAAAATAAACAGTACCGAAATATGAGGGGCCATGAAATGGCTTGGGCGATGTCTGTTTGGTATGTTTGGCTTGTTTGTCATTAACTCTCATAATAATTACGCTTGTGTTAAAATCGTGCTCAAAGTGGGTCTGACAACTGAGGAAAATGCATTCATAGTAGAACATTATTTCGGTTCATAAGGAAGTGGACGGAATGGCCCAAGTTTGAAACAAGTTTTTGAAAAATATCGGGAGCAGTTTAATAAAGCTGCACGTAGTAAAAGCGTAGCAATTGTTTAGAAATTTCGTCGCAGTGGTAGTGTGTTGTGTCAGTGCAAGTGTTCTTCAGGTCGCCGAAGAACAGTTTGTACCAACGATAATGAAGAAAGGGTTCTTGTCCAGGTTTTACAGTCTCCACAAGGAGTCTTCGACGAACTGCGTATAAATTAAAAATGAGTGAAACATCCATACGTAAATTTTCAAAGGCATTGGTGGTTATCCATATCGTGTTCAAAGACTAAACGCTGTGGACAAACGTTCAAGAAAAGTTTATGGTGGACGCGTGTTGAGCATAGTACACGAAGATACCGTTTTCTTGAAACGTGTATGGTTTTCAGACGAACGACATGTTCACCTAAATGGCTATATTAATAGACAGATAACTCGATTTCTTAGATTTCAACGTCCTGCTATCAATGTAGAAAAACCACTTCACAGTGCTCGAGTTACGTGTTCTGTATCGGGGCACGATATAATAAGTCCTTATTTTGTTGAGGTCGGAAATCAACACAGTTACTGTTAACCAAGAGCGTTACAGGCAGAACATCATCATACCTTTTGTGAGAGATTTAAGAAAATTTTGCCGCGGACAAAATTTACAGTTGGGCTGCCAACGGTTTCAACAGGATGGCGCCACAAGCCATACAGCCAGACGCTCATTAGAACTTCTCCGCGAGCATTTTGGAAACAATAATTTCTCGTGGAACGGACTTCGATTACCCTTCATATTCACCTGATGCATACACTTGGGGTATCATGCAAGAGTCAGTATTCCTCTCTGATGATGGACCAATGGATATTTCAGAACTACGGCAAACAATAATAACTTATTTCCAACAACTGCGCGAATCACTATTTATGAATATGTTCAATGATCTGTAAAATCGCTATGAAGCTTGTTTGCACCGTAATGGTGCTCATTTTGAACATGTAAATTACGAAAATAAAGAAATTAATAAAGTTATTGTTTTCGGTACTGTTTATTTTGGTCAATACTGTAAGCCGTTGCGATTACTTTGTTTTCAAACAGATTTAAACAAGTAGGTTTAAGAACTATAGTCAAAATCAGAAATTTTCAGACGTTAAAGAAGGCGATACAGTTGCAAAAAGCGAGAAATTAAATATACGTTTATGTTCAAATGACATATTTTTAACAAAACATTTTATCAAAATTTAACTATAGGAAATTTAGTCATACACCACAATTTTAAAATGAACTTTTACATTTTAAGATACCGAGAAATTAGCAACAAACTTAGAGTTTGTTACAAAATGATAGTTCATTTAAATGGAAATAAAAATTGCACTGCTTTCATCAAAACAGTAGCAGAAAATACAACTCCCAAGAGGTCCTGCCCAAAAAATTTTGACCTTAACAAATGTCCTCTCACCCGAATCTTTAGAATCGAACACGTAATCTAAAACAATCCTCTTCGTTGAAAACGCAGCCTTGGTCTCTGTTCTCGACACTAGAACGCCATGTCTCCAACATAACTTAATTCTAAGAAAATTCCCAGAATCGCAACCTAAACGTCATGGACTACAACTTTATTGACTTTATTTACACCTAGTCTGCAAATTGTCCTTTCCCGATATATGATAAGTCTACCTCCAGGCCACATCTTTTCCGAGTAGATCTAACATAACCATTCATTACTTGCACTCGTTCTTTAATTAGCCTTCCATACTTGATGAGGTTGTTCACTGAATTGATTTCGATCAAGAGAATGACCTATACGGTTTTGTTTTTTGGGAATGTATAACTCCATGCACATGAGGATGAGTTCAGATACTGAAACAACAATGTCTGAAGATGAGGACTACTTAAAACAATATTCACGCTATGTAAAGGTTACAAAGAATCCCGCAAATCACTTCATTTAACTAACTTAAAACACGACAACGTTCTTTCAGTGTTGTGAACAACAAAGGAATTACGGAGAGTAAATGTTATTTCTAATTAACTAAGGTAATCGTGAACTCTTGAAAGTTACTGTCATTGGAAAACAGCAGATTTTCACAACTTTAAATTCCTGCTTTCTATCGAAAGTTAGAGTAAAATTGCAAGTCGGTCGAATCAGAGTTTTCGGAGAATAGTTGTGTTTCAGATAAAAACAAAATGTCAGTTGTAATTGTTCAAGATATTGGGGAACAGCATTAATGTTAGATATGATACTGTGGATTTACACTAACGGATCAGAAAGTAAGTACTTTCGATCACCGAGGTCGCTCCGAGAAAAATTTAATTTCCGGTATTTTTTGCCCTAAAAACCACGGACATCGTTTTTTTTAATGTTGGATTTTCAATCCGATAGAAAGACATAACGCTATAAAATACTTATTATTATTCTAATTAGATCGTTGCGTCAGGATATGAGCTAATCGTATTGGAAACAACGTCATTATGTACGTTTCCGATCCCTACGATATTAGTGTTCCATGTAGCTCTGTTCATACAAGAATGGGGAAAAGGGGCCCTCCCCTAATATGTGACAGTATTATTACAAATATTATAACTTTATATTTGCTTTTTAGGGCTATTTTTTAACTCAACATCCAGGAACATCCCCAGAAAAGGGGGACATTTTCGGCAATAAGATTGGGTAAAAAAAGGTTACTCAGCCCTATACAGAATATCATTATAAAATCACTCCGTATAAAAAAACTCATGTAACAAAAGGTTACATTACATGGACCATACCTTTATTTCCGTCTGTTGTATCTTCATCCAAGTTCCGTGTAATACAGCAACAACGTTGGGTTGAAGCCAAGCTTAAATTATACATTAGGTACAATTAATTTCTTTAGTTGCTCCAAGTAAACATGCAACATTCATGTGTGTTCTCCATTTTATATTATTTTATCGAAAAAGTAGTATGGGTGATTAGATGTGCACATTCGTGATAATTTATCAATAAGTACTATCTAATGGAACAACACATATTTCATGCGACGTCGCCGTTCGTTTGGGGATCTTGTAAGGGTGTCATTTATTTTATCTCTGAACCAATATTTAAAGTAGACTTGAAATACGTCAGTAATTTGTACAAAGAATAGTATATTAAAATGAACTAAAACGACATACATTCTGAGAGTTAACCTTGTGAATAAAAAAAATGAAGTTAAATTCTTTTATCATATTTATTATCATGTTTATACATTATACTGCATAGTAGAGTGAATTTGAACATCCGTACAATATATTGTGGAAACAAAGTTCTCTTGTTTGCTTATCGATCTGTTTTGTTGAAGTGTGAATACCGACCGGGAAAACATAGGTAAAAACGTGTGCAAATTTTTCATTCAGACCATTAAATTACGTTGATTTCTTGAAGAATGTTTTTTAAGTAAATACAAAGGAAAATGCGTAATATGCATCAAAATACTTTAATTTCGTTATTTGTTATTAGAGATCGGTATTTGTGTTTCGTCAAAACCCCATTTGCGTATATACAGTTTCCCTTTCTCTGATATACGCGGTTTGTTTTATGTTGCATAAAAATTATATTCAAGCAATATGGACTTGTAGTGCCACCACGTTAACCTTACAAATACAGGACAAAATTGATAATACGCACATACAGAGTATCCTTAGCAGGACGATTCTCTGATAGGCATTTGTATACACAGGACATTCACTTAAGAGGGCCCAGAACATAAATGCCCAAGGTTTTATTTAACTCAGAGGAATGGGTCATGTTCTACTCAATAATAAACGTCAAAAATCGATATAAATAAAATCGAAGAGGCACCGCTCATCTTTAGATTATATTAAACTGGTATAAACAAAGATGTAAAATATGGTCTTTATATAATGGAACTATAAACCGTTCACTCGTGTGAAAACTCCTTAACTTACTCTAAGTGTGAGTTTCTGAGCGCTAACAAAATTCACAACCGTAAAATAGGGTGAATAGGATCAATTTTGTACTAAACTGCTATAACTTTGGATCAACTTAGTAAAGAGTAAGGGCTCATTACGTGATCCACTACTTGTAGAATTGTGCCACCACCACAAATCTGATATTTTCTGATTTGGCATATAAAAACAAAAACAAAACCCTCTTAACATTCTTAAATTTTTTGGTCGTGAAAATTTCTTTATTTCTATTATACGTTCCTTATCTATTTGTATACCCTCCATAGATATCATAAAACCTAAGTATATTACCCTATCTTTAAAGAACTCGTATTTTTCTAGATTCAACTTCATACCATTTCTTTCTAACTCACTCAATATTAATTCTAAATGCTTGTAATGTTCCTCCCCATTTTCGCTAAATATCAAAATATCATCCATACAATAAGTTACAAATTCCTCATATTGATTTAAAATCTTCTGCATTGCCCTAACTAATGCCGCACAAGAAGTAGACAACACAAATGGTACAACTTTTAAATTGATATATTTCCCCATCTACATTAAAACTCGTATATTTTCGACTATCCAAACCAACCAAAATTAATTTTTCAAATATATTTTTGAAAACACCTTTTGTTATTAATTTTACTCAACAAATATTGGATATTCTGTGGTACTTCATATTGAGGCTTTGTTAAACTATTTATCATATGAGCGTCAAGACAAATACGAATAGAACTGTTTTTCTGTTTCACCACAACTAATTGATTGATAAAATGGGTCACAGCAGACTCAATAATTCCCTCATTCAACATTTTTTTTATTTCCTCTTTTACACTCTTCAAATGTACATGTATAGGATAATTCTTCACATGGCACACTGGCACGATTTGGCCAGTAACCGGTCTGCTTGCTATGGTATTACTCAAGAAAACAATACAATTGCCTCGGATCGACCTGGCTACAAGGGGCGGTCAAGGTCGAAACAGACAGGCCCCGTTGCTGACGACTGTGCAAGGAATGAATGGCGAGTCGGTACGTGGAATGTTAGAGGTATGCATGGTAAAGAATTTGAAATTGCGAATGTAATGTACGAAAGACGCGTTGATATTCTGTGTGTATCGGAGACAAAGCGCAAAGGAAAGGATGCTGTGGAGATGGAGGATGGCAGCCTGGCACTATGGTCAGGAGTTGAGACGGAAGTGCATGGCGCAAAAGGAGTTCATAAGTTCATGAGTTCATAAGGTGATCATAAGTGAAATAGCGAAAAGATGTGTTATACAGTACGAATTGGTATCTCCCCGGGTAATATGGGTTAGAATGAAAGTGGAGTTTCGAAGAATTTTTCTTATTGCATGCTATGTACCGGTGAATGGAGAAAGAGACCAGGAGCGTGAGAACTTCTGGAATGAAGTAGAGAACGTGCTGAACGTATGTAAGCCAAACGAAAGAGTCATTATATTGGGGGATATGAACGGATGGGTGGGTGTACAGAGAGAACATAGTGAACGCGTTCTAGGAAAGTTCGGAGACCAAAGAATCAATGAGAACGGCGAACACCTGCTGAACATCTGTGTGGAGAGAAGCCTGTTTGTATCCAATACGTGGTTTAAACATAAAAAATGTGCATATGTATACATGGCAAAGAGGTGAATCTAAAAGTATGATAGACTTGATAGTGTATGATGAACGGCTTAGAAACCTGGTGAAAGACACAAAAGTAATGCGCGGAGCGGAGTGTGGATCGGACAACTTTTTGGTTGTATCGAGAGTGTGTAGGGCAAAAGTGGGTATGGAGAAGGAAAGCAAACGTAGTGCGAACGTCCAGAATTAGGGTTGACAAACTAGTGGATAATGGCGCGAGAATGCAATACGCAGATGCTGTGAATAAAGGTTGAATGTGAATGAAACAGTGTGGAACGATCAAATAAAAGACACTGACGTTGAAAGTGCATGGATAAGCTTGAAAAAACTCTGTTGTCAATTGTGCCGTGCGAATATGTGGAAGAGTGATTGTAGGTAGACAGAAAAAATGTGCTTGGTGGAATGAGTCGGTAAAAAAGGCAGTAAGTAAGAAAAAAGATGCGTACATGGCTATGATTGCTGCAAAAATGAGACTGAGAAGAAACGATTGTATGAGGTGTACAGATTAAGAAACAAAGAAGCGAAGGAGGCAGTGAGAATAAGTAAAGAGGAAGTGATGGCGGTGGAAGGAGAGAAAATGCAGAATGATTTTGAGGGAAACAAAAAACTCTTCTGGAAATGGGTCAAAAATACAAAACGTGGCCCAAAACAGAACGCTGCAGGAGTGATGAATGATAGAAACGAAATAGTGTGGGACGCTTGTGAAGTGAGGAAATGCTGGCAAGAATATTTCGGAAAGCTGTACAGTAGTGATGAAAGTAAGACTGAAGGGTTAAATAAGGAGAATATAGAAGAAATGATGAATGAAACTGAGAAGGATATTGGAATAAATGAGGTAGAGAAAACGGTAGGAAGGTTGAAAAACGGCAAGGGAGCAGGCGTAGATGAAATCACTGGTGAAATGCTCAAGTATGCTCAATGTATGCCTTATGTGTGGAAAAGTGCCGAGTGATTGGAAGAGCGCGATCATTGTACCATTGTATAAGGGTAAGAGGAACAAGAGTGATTGTAAGAACTACAGAGGAATAAGCTTGCTCAGCGTACCTGATAAAGTTTTTGGAAGAATACTGATTGATAGAGTACGAGAAACTACACAATCTAAGATGTGGGATGTGCAAGGTGGCTTCATGCCAGGGAGAGGATGTGTCGATCAGATGGTTGCTTTCCAGCAGGTGATCGAAAAGTGTTTAAAGGTAAAAAGGAAGTTGTACTGTGCGTTTGTAGATCTGGAGAAAGCATATGACAGAGTGAACAGAGAGAAGATGTTGGAAATATTAAATGAATATGGCGTAAATAAAGGTCTAATAAATGGAATAAGGGCAGTATACAACGGTAGTCGGGCATGTGTTAGGGTGAGAGGAGGTGTGAGTGAATACTTTAATATTGAGCAAGGAGTGTGACAAGGCTGTGTGATGTCACCGTGGTTGTTCAATGCATACATGGATAAATGTGTTAGACAAGCATGTACCGATACAGATGGTGTAATGGTTGGTGACGTAAATGTAAGACTTCTGGTGTATGCAGATGACACAGTCTTATTAAGTGACAGTGCGGATGAGCTGCAAACCGCTCTGAGGAAGTTTGATACAGTCTGTGAAAGCATGGACCTAAAGGTAAACGTGAACAAAACTAAGATTGTGGTGTTCAATCGGGAAGGTGGAAAGGAGAGTAGAGTATTTACTCTGCAAGATGAAATTGTGGAGCAAGTGGACGAGCTGGTATATCTCGGTAGATTGTTTACTGCAGATGGTACAATTGAGAGCGAGATTGATTGAAGGGTTAATGCTGGAAGGAACGTGATTGGAAGTATGTGGACGATAATGAGAAATGAAAGCATGAGCCTAGCTGCGAAACGAGCAATCTATAATGGCGTATTAGTCCGTCAGTACTGTATGGAAGTGAGACATTGGATGTCAAAAAGCACGATAAGAAAAAATAAATGCTGGGTATGAGATTCCTGAGAAGCGCATGTGGTAAAACGAGAAGGCGACAAGATAAAAATTGAATGCATAATGAGAGTGTGGTGAGGAAAGACGATGATGGATAGATATAAAGTTGTACATTACGTTGGTTTGGTCACATTGAAAGAATGAACAACGCAAGATTAACTAAACAAATATATGTGGGTGAGGTTAGGGAAAGGCCGGGCCTGGTAGGCCGCGTAAACTTGGCTGAATGTAGTAGAATCTATGATAAAGGAAAGAAAGATAAGGAGTTTTAAAAACAAAAGGGCATGTCAGAGACTATGTATGAATCTTGCGGACGCTAGGGAGGTATACGGAGATAGGAAAGCATGGAGAAAGATTGTGAATGAAAAATAAACAAGAGGCAGGGATTGCTTTGCCTACCCCGCAAGGGAATGGCGTGAAGGTTAAGTTAAGTTAAGTTAAAATGTTTACTTTCATCAACATATAATCTATGTGTATATGTTTTAGCTAGCCCTGGCACTTCATTAATTTAATTTTCTTTTTGTTGTATCAAAATATTAATTTTCTCCATATATTCTGATAACTTTTCCCTATCTGACTTTTCCCTATTTTTAAACTACATTGATTTATATATAACCTTTTCCTGTTTATATCCACCATGGAATTTCAAGATTTAGATTTTGTACAATTAATAGCTGTGTCTGTAATTTTACTCCCGCTATCACGACTTCAATCTCTAACATTCAGTCAACAACCGAAATTTTTCGCTTAGTAGCTGAAAATAATTCTATTATATTTGTTTTACACACATTTTTACCTGACATTTTCTCATTCTCCTTAATAATACTTTCTTTTATCAATGAACCTTGTGACCCTGTATCAAATAACGTTATAAAACTTTGATTAATAATTCAAACATAACTAAACGGTAAAACTTCCTTTTCAACATTATCATCACATTCTAATAAAATATCTTTAATATCAAAAAGAGTAGTAATAGTAAACATATTAAATTCATCCGTAACTAACTTTATAAAATTAACGTTTTTTTAAATCCCGACGGCGGTTCATGCATATACACCGTCGTGATTTGCTCCATCTCGTTATTTATCATCCAACCTCCTTTTCAACATCATGTTGTTGACAAGTCTTGACTTCACAGGTGCTTATATTTATTTCTACTCTCATGTGGTTCTCAATTATTCCTCATCTCTACTGTTTATTCCACTGATTTTCTGTTCTTCGATCTGTCTTCCATCTTTTACGTTTTACATCTTGATATTTTTCCTCATATGTTTTTCCTGTTCTTCCGTTGGACCTCTCAATAGCCATTTCATAATTCCTTGCCGCTTCTAAAAAATCCGATAGATTTCTAATCTTCTGGATAGCCACTGCTTTGTGGTATCTTCCTCTAAATGTCTTGACACATATTGTATTATCTCTTCCTCAGCCAATTTAGGTTCTAAATATTTTACATTTTTAAATTTATACATTACATACGTTTCACGAGATAGTTCTTGTATTGGATTATATCTACCTGTGAGCAAATTCATTCGGAACTGTTCCTGTTCCAATACTGTTCTTTAAATAATTGTTTAAATGTACTATATGACTCACACCCTTCTTTAACTAATGAATACCATACTCCTGCATCACTTTTTAACGTTCTGGACACAAATCTAAGCTTTCTCTTTTCATCCTTCATGTTTCCAATATTCTCTTCGACTCGCTGTAAATATGTCATTGGTATCTCACCTTTCTTCCATAAAATTTCGGAATATCCATGCCTAAACCTGGAATAAGTGCTAATTCATGTATAATACGATCAGATTTTCCATCTGGACTGTTATTAAATCTTTCATTCATTTCAACTACATTTTTCTCATTTAACGCAAACTTTTCTTCACATCCAGTTGTTACTGTATCCATTCGAACATTTATTAACTCCATTTCTTTTTGTACATTACTCTCAATTCGAACCAGTTCTTGTATTACCTTGCTGATCTTGTCTTCAACCTTTCCTTCTAAATTATTTAATTTCCGTTCCATTACAAACATAATCTCCTCTTTTATGGCATCAATCTTATTGTATATCTGGTCAATTTTACCTTCTAAATTTGCATTTATTTGGTTCATATTCCGATTCATACTTTTGAACTTTTGGTTAATCTGCTTATTTTCTTGTCGCATTTGGTTCATTATATTCAGTAGCGCCTCTAAGCTTGCTACATTTGCTTAATTTTTCGACGCCTCTTCTTATTGATCTTCTTGTTCATTTGGATGTGCACTCCCCATCATATTATTACTTCTCAAACTGTAACTCATTTTATTATTACTGTTTTTAATGCTTGTCTGGTTTTTATTCAATCTACAATACACGTTTATTAACTTAACTGACTTACCCTATTAATGTCTTACAGCTATTAAACTTGCAAGGCTCCACATTGGTTTTTGCTAAATGTTATAGTTTTACCTCCTCAAAATAATATACACAGTTGCACTAAAATCGTTATACAATGTATTAAATACTAGTCACAAAATTTACAACTTTAATTGAACAAGTCTTAAAAATCTTACCAGCTACACTCCCAGGGTGGGTTCATCAGGAGGCTACCAGAAACTATCCCCGGCGGGTGCTTACTAGTATATTAACAATATTTAAACCTAGGGATATCAAAATTGACAAAATTACAAATTTACAATTAATACCATTTGACAACTAACGATTACTGTTCCTTGATTTTTTTTTTGTACATTTACCAATTTAATCAACAAATTTATTCATCTATTCAAACTGCAGGGATCACTATAACTCATTTTCTTTCAGTTGACTTTTATTACCTATTTAATTTTATATAAATTTTTGGCAATGTTAATTTATTTTAGGTTTTAAATACTTATAAACCTTTGCTTTTAATTGTTATATCTCATAATTTTTATTTATCCTTAATCTTCTGCTTTACTTATTTTCTTCACACTTTTACTTTTAAATCAGACTAATCTTTCTTCTTTCAATTATTATTTGTTTTCTTTATCTCCTTAATCTTCTCATTCACTTACTTTCTTCACACTTTAACTTTTAAAAACCAGGCTAATCTCTCAATTATTACTATTAAATACACTTTACTTCAAGTTTATTTCGAATTGACGTCAACTGACGTCTCTCCGACCAAACTCCAAAATTCTTCTCCTTTCTTTTTTTTATTTATTTCCCGTTGCCGTCCAACCGTCATCAATCTTCAATAGCACCCTTAATTTCTTATTCTATTTATGATTTCACATACCCTAATTCTAATTATATTGCATATAATTATTGCAGTTTTTAGATATATTTGATAATTATCTGTTTATGTTTCTATCTGTCTCTGAATAAACGTTTAATTTCAAAACATAGTGGTTTTTTTTAAATAATTGTTAGTTTAACCCATAAGAAATAATTTTGTATAGCGTATACCGGTTCATTAAAGTTGCAAAAAAACGAGCAAAAAATACTCGTAGAGGGAGGGAGCGTCTAAAATTTTCTTGCACTTGGGCGCTTGGAGGCCTTGGCGCGGCACTGTTCGTAATCATGTTGTTTTTAATTTTTAGTTGTTTCAAACCTCCTGGCTTCTTAAAATGGACTTCACGTGTAATCTGGAAGCTAATTATTTTGCATATTACTCAATAAACCATTCACATTATTATCGGAACAGAAAGCACGTAAGAACTCATTTAGCTCTTCTACATGTCTGCAAAACTGTACAACATCAAATTTAGCTTTTAAAAAATTTTAGAAACAATATAAACTAGGTACTATGTACTAAAAAACTAATAAGCCGTTGAATTCAAAAATTTTTATTTTCGTGCCATAGATATCGCTGACTGCCTTGCATTATTATCAAAACTGCTTTCGCTGATTTCAAAAAGCGCATCACATATCTCTCCAAGTTTATATCTCAAAGGAATTATTGCATCAATTCTATTAGACCATCGACCATCCAATAAAGGTTTTAACGTTAAATTTATAATATTTGATTTTAAAACTAACCAGCGCTTGGTAAATCTGCAAAAAAATCATATTATTCTGCAACTATAGAGAAAAAGAGTACTGTCGTATTGCTTTCGCAACATCATTAACCACTATTTAAATACTTATCTTTTTGGGGTTTTTTATTATGTAACTCCGCCTACAGTATTGGGAAAGGATCGAGCAGTTCACCGATACTTTTGCGGGATCCAAGCCCGGGTAAAGGAGGAGGGTTGTGGTGTTAGAAGTTAGCAACCTGGCCCACGCAAAACAGAAATAGTTAAACGCTAAAAGTCAAAAGAAAGAAAAATATCCCTGGGTGGAAAGCCACACCCTCGAAGAGCCCATCGGATACGGAGAGGGGGGGCAGTTCTAGGTTTAGATAAATAGTAAACTTGAATCTCAGCAAGAAACCCAAAAAGAGATCACTAATTTTTGGAACCTGAAATATCCAAGGATGGAGAACCAAAGACATTCAAGTAATCGAAGAATTTAAGAAGGCGAACATAGATATTTTAATAATAAGCGAGACAAAAAAAGGAAATTGAACGGAGCAGATAGATGGAATAATCCACTGCTGGAGTGGTGACAAGAAGGAAGAAACAGCAACAGCGGGATATTAATAAAAAAGAAACGGAGTAGGAAGATAACATCAATATAAGGGAAAAAGAACAATTTATGGAAACATAAAAAGAGTAAATAATAAAAGTGAAGAACAATCAAGAAATCATAATAGCGAGAGATCTGAAAGGAAGAACGAGAAGAAAAAATAATGATAAGATGGTAGAAAGATTTAGGGAGGAAATCATCAACGATAATAGTGAAAGACTAATCGAAATATGCGCACTAAAGGTCCTCTGGGGAACAAACGGATTCTATAAACACAAGAAAATACATAAATTTACATGGGTCCAAGAAACCCACAAACTAAAATCTATAATAGACTACATCATAGTAAAAAACCGTACTACAATCATAATAAAAGACGTAAGAGTGAAAAGAGGGGCCGAGTGTGTGAATAGACCACAGACTGTTAGTAGCTAATATGCAATTCCCATGATGCAAGGAAAAAATAAAAACAAAAAAAATAAACCTGGGAAGGAGGATAACGAAGAAGAAAACGAGAAAGAAAAACGGCTAACGGAACGAAAAGAGAGAAACCATTCAAAATTCGTCTGCTACAAGACGAGTCAATAAGAGACCTATACAAAAGAAGGCTAGATGAAAAACTTATAGAATTTGACCACAGTAACATTCAAGAACAATATGACCAAATAAAGAAGTCCATCAAGCAAGCAGCTCTAGAAACCTTAGGAGAAGAAGACAAATACTATAAAAGTACGATCAGCGAAAAGCCCAACGAGGTGATAAAGGAGAAAAGGGTCCTATACGAAAAATGGTTAAACACAAAATTAGATGAGGACTTACAGAAATATACAGAGAAAAACAGAGAAACGAAGAGAAGGATAAATAATATATATATATATATATATATATATATATATATATAATAACTTTTATAGAAATATTTATTTTAAAACAAAATTTAACTACCAACCGAAAATAGACAACAGTTCCAAGAAAGTGGTATAGAGAAAGCTCAAAATGAAAAAGGCCATAAAAACGTTGAAAAACAACGAGTTACCAGGTCCAGGAATGAACTGATTAAGTACGGCCCAGAAAAATTACACCGGATACTAAAAATCATGTTTCAGAGAGCGGAAAATGAAGAGAAATTACCAGACGAATGGACGGATGCATATATAGCATCTATGTTTAAAAAGGCGACAAAAGAAAATGTACGAACTACAGAGGCATTAGCGTAATTTCGTGCATAGGACGACTATATGGCAAAATAATTAAAAACCAAATAGAAGACAACATACAAGGAAAAATTACAGAAGACCAAGCCAGGTTCACGGCCGATAGATCTTGTCTAGATCATGTACATATATATATATATATATATATATATATATATATATATATATATATATATGAAATGGGAGTTCAAGTGAGAGAAGACTATCTGTACACCCTGAGTTTCGCGGATGACCAGGTGCTCATAGCGCAGGACAAGGAGGACCTAGGCGGTATGGTAAGAAAATTTATAGAAGAATACACGAATGCAGGACTGGAAATGAACCTAGAAAAACAGAATATTTGACAAGAGAAGGAAATGTAGAAAATCTAGAAGTAGAAGACTGTATAATAATAAAGGGAACAAACAAATTACTTAGGGAGTATAATTACAAGCAATGGAATATCAGACGAAGAAATAAACATCAGGATAGGACAAGCGAGAAACTGTATAAGACAGCTGAACACAATATTACGAGACAAACACATTACAAAAAACAATAAAAAGCAATATACACATTAATGATTAATGATTAATGATAGAAGAAACCTGGACAATAAATAAAAAAAAACAAATTTAAGATCAACGCGGTAGAAATGAGTGTTGGAGAAGATGCTGCAGAGTAACACGAATGGACCGAATACCCAAAGAAGAGATAAGAAATAGAATGAGAACAGAAAAACGCATTGAACATCATAGAGGACAAAAATTTAAAATGGTATGGACATATAAAAAGGAGTAGTAACCATAAATGGATAAAGAAAATATCGGATTGGAGCCTGCTGAGAAGAAGACAAAGGGTAAGGCCACGGTGGTCGTGAAGGAACGACATAGCTGAGGCGATGGAGAATAGAGGACTGGAACGACAGGAAGGAATGGAATCTTAAGCTGAGAGAAGGAAGATAGCTGAAGGAGCTCCTTAATGTGTGTGTGTGTGTCTATATATATATATATATATATATATATATATATATATATATATATATATATATATATATATATATCGTGAATAACCAGCCGTATCAGTATTTCTTTAAAGAACGATAAGCCGTAGAGAGTTGATTTAAACAAATTGTTATAAATCCCATAATAAAGGATTGAGTGGTGATATTATTTCTCTGAAAAGTCAGCATCCTGAGTAGTTTTCTCCAGAATATCTCCAAAATTTTAAATGGCACCATATGTCGAAAAAGGTATTGTTGAAACGATCGTTAAAAAAGAAGAAAGTTTTATAGAAAAATTTATTTTATTACTCCCACCCCTTTTAATTAATATTCGACTAAAATTAGTAAATTTGAAATTCATTGTTAACAAATAAAATTGAAAAGTCGGATTTTACCGAGTTAGACAATATTGTAAATGTTGAAAATGCATTGCGAATTCTCAGCTTCATATCATCTCTCGTTGTTGGGTTTTCTTTATAAACAATATGGTGATCTGGTGATCTTGGCGGCCACGCCACGATCCTTCCTCTGCCAATCCATCTGTTCGGAAATAGTTGATTTACTGTTTTCCTGGCGACCAATGAAAAATGAGCTGGGCAGCCGTCTTGCCGAAACTACATTCTTGCTCGCGTTAAAAGAGGGACATTCTCCAGTAAGTTGATCAATTCGTTACTTAAAAACTCAACGTATCGTATCACATTCAGAGTTTCTTCGAAAAAATAAGGGCCTATGATATTTCCGTCAAGTATACCACACCACGTATTAACACTCTAAAGATGTTGATTGTCAATAGTTTGTAGCCAGTGAGGATTTGTTTGCGACCAGTAATGTGCATTGTGAATATTGACTTCTCCAGTGCTATTAAAAGTAGCTTCGCCAGTCCATAAAACTACCCTAGGAAAGTGTGGACCTTTATTTATTAACCAATTACATAAAATTACTCGAGCTTGAAAATCATTCTCATTTAATTTTAACTTTTGTCTACAAACACATATCAATAATAAACAATAAATGATCAATTTAAACAATGGATGGTTCCACGATAGATTGATACAACACATGCAATTATTGACATTAAAACATGTGTGTGTCATTGTTTAATTCGGTAACTAGATTTTAAAATCCTACTTTTCGATTTTGCTTGTTAACAATAAATTTCAAATTTAATAATTTTAGTCCAAGGGGTGGAAATAATAAAATAGTTTTTTCTATAAAACTTTCTTCTTTTTTAACGATCTTTTCAACAATTAAAATTTTGGAAACATTCTGGGGAAAAGTACTCAGGATGCTGACTTTTCCGAGAAATAATATCACTATTCGATTCTTTTTTATAAATTTTACCATAATTTTTTTTAAACTCTCTACGACTTACCGTTCTTTAAAAAAATACTGATACGGTGGTCTCATATACTCGATATATATATATATATATATATACAGGGTGGCGCACCGTTTACGCCACGGAGTTTCTATAGGAGCATATTGGAATTTTTTAATTATTTTTTCTTAGAGGATATACTGGTTTATGCACCGTATAAGCATCCTGTGTCTGCAACCGATGTTTCACCATATCTACCTTTTACAGCGTTAGCTAAAGGTGTTATACCCTAAAACCATGCCGGATGCGAGGGATCTTAATATACAGCATACGTATGTTCGTCACGTATCCCAATCTAGTGAAAGTCTTCTTCTTCGAGAGCATCTGCACGGTGTTTCCCGCGATTTACTATCAGCATCGTAATTCTCACCTATAGTCGTAAGAGCCCGTTCAAGGTTAGGTGATACAGCAGCATCATGTCTTCGAGTATTTCCGATAAACTTGTGGTATATTTATTTCTTTAATGAATGTCGCAAACTGCCGTCGTGCGAGTTTGTAGTTTTTAGCTGTCTTAACGTTTCGTGAACCAGATCGATTATACTGGAATGTGGGATGATCTCGTCTTTGATGGTGACAGTACCCCTTTTATCCCAAAATACATCACCCACCGTATTCAGTATACGCAAGAAAGCCTCTTCCTATATGAAACCGAAAGCTTTGGTACTATTTTCTCGTCTGCCAGGCCTTTGCATTTCGGCAAATCCCTAATATCATCATCACCGGTGATTGTTATACTAGCGGGTTGACGTAATTGATTGGAAAAGTGTAGAAGAACTTGATTGTACTAATACCATTTGTCATGGTCAGTCATTTTGGTTTTTAAAACTTTATCCATATCGTTGCACAACTGCGTTAAAATGTTGTTTTGTGTGACGTCTGGAGCCTGCAAGCGTTGTATTAAATCCAATGGTAGAATAATCATCTTCTTCAGATTGTGGTCCACAGTTGTTATTGAACCAAATTACCCAGAATACCGCCAAGTAATGGTCCTAACAGGAATGGTAGAAATGCACCGCCCATCTGTACAAGAAACTGTTTCTTTCTTTTTATTGATTCGCCTCTCTATGCTAAGCGCCTTAAAGTGTGTCCGGCGTATTCTATTTTAGATCGAACAATAAATATCCGTGTCGATTTCTGTCTTGCTAAATGCTGTATCAGTGCTCTGTCCCGCGGATTCTTAAACATAATTATATAATGAGCGTTGAGCGAAATATCTCTGTCACCGTCGATGATATATGTTTTTCGTTAGAAAAAACACTTAGGTTTCTATGGTGATAACCCTTTGTAAAAATATCCACCAACGAGCCGTTAGTTTCGCGCATTAGATCGTCAATTATTATTAAGACCGGTTTTTCGCCGTCAAACTGTTCCATGTCAGGTAACCCCTTCTGAAACTCCACCGAGAGATCTTTGAATAACGGCTGCCCCTCGCTATAGAACCAAATAATGTTTTGAAAAGTTGTATCGCAGACATGTTTTTTAGAAAATGCCTGATAAAATTCGATTTCCGCAACCCGATGGTCCCGCAACTATTACTGAAAAGGGATGTTTAAACTGATTCTCCAACTTGAATTTCAAAACAATACTAAAGGGTACTCTGTCATCATCCCCACTTATACACGACATGGAAAATCTGTGCTCGCAGGTATATTTTACCGCGTTTATCTTTTAATATCAAAACTGTGTTTTTATTTTCTAGACCATCATAATTGAAAATCAAGGTCGACTTGTATACCTTTAGGTAATTAGTGGGTTTTCCCGACCGCGATAGAGTTAATTGAATAGTGAAAGTTTGAAAGTCAACTGGTTTAATTAGATAATTAGTGGATTTTACCCAGGCACGATAGAGTTGACTGAATAGTGAAAGTTTGTTATTACAGTTACATAACCGTGGGGAAATCCAGAGAATAATTATGTTAATGATTGGGGAAAACCCATACGTACTTTATTTCGGCTATTTATGGGTAAAACAACATTTGTTCATTCATGTGTCGACCTTCCAAGACGTTCTTTCAATGTAACACTGGTAAGTGATTGTTTTTTATAGTTTTAGCCTTTACTTTATTTAATTACCTGTGCAGATTTTTTAATACTGTATTATAATTACAGCTATGGATTTATTTACCCTAAATGCATCATCATGATTTAAGCCTTTTAAAAGTTTTAAGGAGTTGGAGACGGGTTGATTACAAGATACACAATATTGGACTCATAGCAACAAAGTGCGACGAGAGGGTGGTTGTGGAACTGGTGTAATTTAAATTCATACCACCTGAGCGTTTCCCTAAGTTTTACAAGGTCGAGGACCAGCGTATACACCAATTTAACGAATGGCTGAAGAGTAGGGATGTCTCAATGCGTTCTTTAGGATCAACAGGCAAAACAACCAATTTAATATTCAATTAGACGCTGTATTATAATTACTGTTATGTGATACTGAGATTGACTTGATGCTGATACATGAGATGTAATCCTAAAAAATAGTATTACTTATAATAAATTATTAAAAACCCCTTATCCTTTTATTACCGGTAATAACCAAGGTGTTTTGATAGAGCACGATTTCAGATCAACACCTTTTATTTATTTTTATGTTACTCCCGCCAAAAAAACCAAAATGGCCGAGGGCTTTGATTATGACGTCATAATTAAAAACAAAATGGCGGAGGCTTTTAATTTAAAACAAAATGGCCGCCACCAATCAGAAACTAGGGGGCGTACGGCGCCCTATACCTGTCTTATAAGTTAGCCCCCTAATTAGAATACTATTTTAAATTTCCCGCCATGGCCGACAAAATGGGCTCCAAAACAAGGATTGCCGACAAAATGGCCCACTAACCACGCCCACAAAATGGCCGCAACCAATCAGAAGCCAGGGAAACATCTTGAATTTATTTCTGTTACTTTGCGTCTTAAAAAGAGATGTTATTAAAAATCTGTTTATGTATTTGGTTTGATCGATGACATCAAGATGAACTAAGATAACACTGCCGATATGACTCATAATTAAAAGCAAAATGAGGGTTCCTTATTAGGATACTATTTCAAATTTCCCTCCGTGTCTGATAAAATGGTCGACAAAATGGCCGCCACCAATCAGAAGTCAGGGGACGTACGGCGTCCTATACCTGTTTTATCAGCTAGTATGAGGGCCCCTTTATTAGAATAATATTTTTAATTTCCCGCCATGGCCGACAAAATGGCCTCCAAAACAAAATGGCCGCCAAAACAAGAATGGCCAACAAAATGGCCTATAAGCCACGATCACAAAATGACCGCAACCAATCAGAAATCAGGGGTTGGGGTCATGGACCAATCAGAAACTAGGGGACGTGGCCTACTCTCATGCCCTCCAATCAGAACACGCGCAGGGTGACTGCGGTTGCCTACCCTCCAGGAACTGGACTGCCAAAAAGGCTCTTAATACAGCCAAAAGGTCATCAATTAGGGGTAAAATGTCTTCAAGAGGTTGAAAATACCATCAAGGGGTTTAAAATGTCCCCTGAAAAAAACCGTCAAAAAAAGGGTTGGGAAATTTGGCGGGGCCACGTGGACGTGGCTTCCCTGCCATTTTTGGCCTTCAAGTGCTCTCCTTCTACTGTTAACTTCACGCCTAACTTTAAAAAAAAATGTATTGGGAAAATACTAATAACCAACAAACGACAAAATATACCCAACAACTAACAAGGAAAAATTTTAAGGTAATTAAAAAAATTTAATTGAGCAAATACGAATAACCGACAAACGACAAAAAATAGGCAACAGACACTAGCAAACGACTAACACACGATTGCAACAAAAAAAAATAATACAAAAATTTAATTTGATGGGCTAATTTTACACCAGTGATTTCTCGCACATCTTCGGATACTTAAGCTTACCGATCTAGGGCGTTTTTCTGCTACCAATTTAGGAAATCCGAAGGTTCTAATGTGTCGGCTATTACTGAATACGCGTTCGGGGTTAATTGTCGCAAATAAAAATATATTTTTGTTTTGAAAAAAAAAACACACCAACATGTTTTAATATAGAGTTCAATCTCAGAAATGTAAAATATACGTCAACCAACCCCGGATTTCACTCTGTTAGACTCTAGTTCTCTAACAATCATTAATTACCTAAATCATGTAAACGAGTCATTGGCCAATGTTATATCATTAAATTTAATTCTAGAATAGTCGTTCCTCACTCAAATAACAAGCTTTACTCTTTCGAAAAAAGCAAAACGCGTGTTTCAAGTTCATATACAAAAAAATCAGTCAAGTGTGATATATAGGGTCGGTACCCTTCTCTGTTTCACTTGATATTGGTACCATTTTTGTAATATGATTGAAAATATTAAAAGAATTCATTTTTAAGCTTTTTATTTGTATTTGTACAGCATAAACAAGAACAGAAAGGGTTTAAAACGATGCTTTGCACATAGTACTCAGTATTTGAAAAAAGAATATGTCACGTTTGAGTGATATTTCTCATTCTGTTTGTTAACTCGAGTTTTGCACATTTACCTAATAACATTTGCGTAAGCAAATTTTTACAAATATATAGTCACATCTACTATATGCATAAATGGATAGTAGAAACCTTTGTAAGTTTAAAAATAGAAAATGCAGTTTTATTTACAAACACATCATAGAGTATATGTAAAAAATTCTTGAAATGAAAATGCTTTTGTCTCGCAATATAGAAAGAGGATTAAAAGTTCTAAATTAAAAAAAAATTTAAATAAAAATCAAAATTGTACAAAGTATAAATAGAGAATTTAATTGAGCATAAACCTAGATCAGACGGTAGTTGAACGCATTAAGTAAAAGTGTTCTCAATTTTAATAATATTTTGATATAATACATATTTTTGGGTCAGACTTTATTTTATTTTATTTCTGATAGATTTTAAGAATTGCTGAAGTTAAATTTAGTAGTTAGGTAAGAGTTTCAAGATGAATGATCCCGAAGCGTAAGTAGGTGTGTGTGAGATTGGTAACGTTCGAGAGGGTTTGGTCAGGTGAATCGGTGTCAAGTATGGCAAAGGTAGCATGAATGGTGGTGGCGGCGTCGGCGTCGGTGGTGGTGCCTGTGCCCGGGGCCAGGGATAAACGCGCGCGCAAGTTATCGACCCTTTTTCAACCCCTGGCCGACACCCTCCGCGCCATGCAACACCATTTAGTTATTGCACTCTCTGAATAACACTTGTGTTACGTTTGGTAGTGTACGTTATGTAATAATATCATTCCTTGCATAATTACTTATTAATAATAATTCTTACTACTATTGTCTATATTTAATCAATAGTATAAATATAAATTATTTAAATATTTATTAACGGTTTCATAAATAAGTTAAAATTATTGTACTCTAGTTTGCTTAATACCTGCATCGTTAGATATTATTATATTTAATCATCGTTAAAATAAGTGCAATCCTTTTTACTCATCTGTTTCAAACATCAAACAAGGTACTCTACACTACACCTACTCCAAAGTACATAAAATACGTCCATCTATTCAAAATTTACTATTCTGTACATTCTTTCCTCATATACCTTCTAGTCCTATTTGTGAAGATATAAGTATACATAATTTAGAAGTTAAAACATCTTTCGATATATTGTGTGGAAGCTTCAGATACATTCTTTATATTTTTACATAACGGTGAGTTTTTTTATTGTACTTTTTTTTTAAATTTTAGAATAGAATTTAAAACTTTTTTTTATATTTGGATTTTGTAAATCTTTTATCCCATTTGCACATGATAATGATTATTCTGTTGCCGGTAGCATAGGCTGCAAGCTCGCGCGGGGGTTGCAAGCTTTAGAAGGGAGTTGGCGCCGATCAATACCAGCACCAGCCTGGCCAAAGCTTTACCTCTTACTTCTATCATTCTATTATTTTTATATTCATTCAAATTTTTATAAATTTCGCGGGTTTTTGTAATTAATTATGCTGAGTAAATTTTTAGAGGTCATTGCCAAATTACAAAAAAAGCGTGCTCTCTTGTTTATTTTTTATAACTAGTATTTTATTTGTTTCTTTTAATGCTTTCATTCCTTAATTGCATTGCGTTATTTTTATACGGACATCTCAATGATTCTGCCAATGTGATAGGGTTTTTCGGCGTTTTTTATTAATGGGAGGTTTTACGAAAATTTCTCTTTTATAGAAACGTGCTTATATCTAGATGGTTTCATTCATGCAGAATGAGATAACGTACGATTAAAAGAAACCTGTAAACTGCGAAGGTTAGGAGGTTATAAAGAATAGGTTTATCCACTTTAGATGATTTACCTAATTTTGTTTGAAAAAATAAAGCATTTGTTGTCCGTGACCTATTTTGAAATCATCGAACTTTGGCAATGAATTTGTAAACTATTAAATAACATCTCGAAGGTTATAAATTTGAAATTTTTGTGAATGTAATGAAAGTGAGCAGCTGGTTTTACTTCATGCCTAGCTTGTTGCGAAAAGGAAACGTGAACGTTTATTAAAAAATTGTAATTATGGTAATATTTTAGCGTGTGTTTGCTTTGAGAGAAAAGTTCGAATTTGAATATAATCTTTGGTTTAGATCAGTTCTATTATGAAAAATTCAGTGGCGGCGTTGAAAATTTATGTGTGTTGTAAACGAATAAAGGGGGTTAATGGCCTCGCCGATGCTTCTTAAACTAGTCTAGTCTGGCATGAGTCGATTAGAATTAGGGGGTTGTATGTGTATTGTGAGATTCAGCTGTTAGTTGTACGAGTTTCCCATTAACTGCAGTAGAGAAAGATGAACGCATTTGATCAAAACGCGAATATGTAATAATGTTCCCGTTTGTTAGGGGGTTGTTTTTGGGGTGAGGTTCGTCACTATCACCCTACATAAGTTTGAAATGACCATATGGCACGTGGACACGCGTGCCGATTAAAACACACATTGCAAATTTTCAAACTAGTTCTTTAAAGCGAACCGCATATATATGTAAAAATTGAATTAATAATCGGCATTGTTCCTTGAAACGATAAAATTATCAATTTTATTTAAATTAAGTGGACGTAATTTAAAATTTGGTTATATTCAGTTTTGTAAAAATCTGGGATTTTATAAATAACTAAGAAAATAATAGTTTTTAGTTGCGGAGTAATGAGCGCAAGCGTAAGGAGTTGAGACAAACCCACCATCGGGCCGCATCGCATCAATTTGTTTAAGTAAAGCTCAGCATGGCAGTATAAGCTTGGTGGATAGCGGTGAAGGTGCTAATCTTTTTTTCATTTTTTCAGTTTTAATTTTTTTTTCTTTTCGTATTTTAGTTTATTTAGTTTTGTTAATTAAATTATCGATTTAACTAATGATTCAGTTTGACAAAATAAGTGCGCGAAGTGCCTTAAGTGCTTTAGGATTTCTTTCTATTATTTAGGTATGTAAACTAAACTTTATTGTCTCAAACAAAACTTTAAATTTAACCCCCTATTCTATACTTAAAACCCACGCCTAAGTCAACATGTTTTCGTAAAGTGGTAGGGACTTGCCGGGTTCACATTTTTTAACCACTAGGGTTTAGGAGAATACATTTCCTGTAGTGTAATGAACATTTTTAATTAGTAGAGATTTCAATGACTATATAGACACTGTTCCTTATTTTAAAAAAGAAAATAAATTTAAAAGCGGCTACCCTTAATGGTATCAAAGGAAAATGAGGGAAAGTATTCAATTTCTTTAGATAGAAGACTGTTTATGTATGCAACGGCTTAGGTGTAAACTTACTTAAATAAAAAACCAGGGGCGGCTCGTTCATTCGTGTTTTACCTATAAGTTGATTTGTGTGTTTGGAGTCGATCTAAATTTAGTTAAAATATAAAATTTAGCACGAGTGGCAGGTATATACTTGTTTAGGCATTTTAGTATTAATCACAACTTTAAACCATATCTGTTGTTTTTTTTTGTAAATTTTGTTGTTTATGCTTGTTTTTGCATATTAAACTTTAAATACATTTTCGGTTTAGCATAAATAGATATAAGCTTTTTGAGATGGAGCTCTGTAACATATGTATAAAGTAAAAATATTTATTACTTAATCCCATTTACTGTAAAATAGCTCTTTTTGTAAATTGTCGCCTAATTTTCTTTGAATATCATAATATTTATACGAGACACACTTAATGTTAAATCTATTTCCGGTTTAGCATCCATAAACTGGTAAAGTTTTTGATCCACTGTTATAGGGTGGGTTACATTCATACTACTTACTGGCCACTTTAACAGGTTTTGCTTTAATAATTAAAGTAAGGGTTCGAGAATCACAGCTTCAACATTATTCACTAATTTTTTGAATTTCTTTGAATAATTAAGCTAGATTCAAATTAACATGGTCTTTACTACAGAGTGGTATAAAATAAGTATTACAAGATTATGCTAATTGTGTAAAATGAGTTGTAGGCGGGTACCAGAGCTTGCAATAAGCCCCTCCCACATCCTGAAATTTTTATTAAAAAAAACTAATAATATGGGTCACTGTGTAACTTGCCCCTTATTATGTATTAAGTGATAATTATTGTAGATTCTGAGTTTGCTCTTTCTGGTTTTGTTTTTTTTATTTAAAAATATCGTATTAAGGAAGGTATTTCACACAGTTTAATTCAAATCGCAGTGTGCTGGTTGAAATAGTTAATTGTATTACTAGGCCAGAACCGATAGTTTTGCAGGTACGAGCTGAATTTCAACCGTGGCTTTCAGCTGCAAATACTCGCAAAACTATCGTTTCTGGACCAGTGATAAACAAAACTTTTTGTACAGATGTTTTTTTGAAAGTTGTTTTGGTAACTCCATCATATTTGTAACGTATGAAACGGCTCTGTTATGTAAGAGAGTCGTTAGCAAATGTTTGGATATGAATACTGCCAAACTAAAAATATCAACGTTTTGTTATAGCCGGAAAAAAACACAAAAAATATATTTGTATTACCTAAAATAATAAGTAATACCAAGTATTTAAATAAATTGTTGTCTAAATTTGAACCTACAATTATAAGGCCCCTGAGTACTTATTTGTAGATTATTTTTTTGTAGATACAGAGTTTGCTATTTCTTATTTAAAGAATATATTATTAACGAAGGTATTTCACAGTTTAATGCAAATCGCAGCCTGCTGGTTGAAGTAGTTGATTGTATCACTAAACCAGGTTTGCGAGTATGAGCTGAATTCCAGCCAAGGTTCAAACTTCGAGTACTCGCAAGACTTATCCTTTCAGGAGTACCGGTAGACAAATCTTTTTGTGTTGATGTTTTTTTTAACATTATTTTGGTTATTCCTACGCATCAAACGGCTGTGATATGTATAACAACCGTCAGCAATGTTTGAATAATCTGTATTGCCAAACTAAAAATGTTAACATTTTGTTAGTGCCGGTGAGAAACATAAAATATATTTGTATTACGTAAATAGTAATACTAGTATTTAAATCAAGGGTTAATGATTTATTCATTGTGTTTCGGGTACTGAATTCTGTCGCTGTGTCAGGCATTATTCGGCTTCCTGAGGGCGTTCTCCATCTCTGAGATGGCGTGGTTCATTTGAGTCGCGAAATTGCGGTGCCAGGAATAGAACCTTGTCTAAATTTGGACTTACATTTATAATGCCCCTGACTGTGTATTAAGCGATATTTCACACAGTTCAATGCAAATCGCAGCGTGCTGGTTGATATAGTTAACTGTATTACTAAACCAGAAACGATAGTTTTGCGAGTATCAGCTGAGTTCCAGCCAAAACTCGCAACTGCGAATACTCCCAAAACTATCGTTTCTGGACTAGTGATACACAAAGCTTTTTGTATTGATGTTTTTTTTAACATTATTTTGGTGACGCCATCATTTTTCAACGTATCAAACGGATGTCATATGTATAACAACCGTCAACAATGTTTGAATTATCAGTATTGCCAAACTAAAAATGTTAACGTTTTGTTATTGACGGAGAAAAGCACAAAAAATATGTTTGTATTACGTAAAATAATAAGTAATACCAGTTAATGATTTATTCATTGTGTTTCGGGTACTGAATTATGTCTCCCTCTCAGGCATTATTTTGCTTCCTGAAGGCATTCTCCATCTCTGCAATGGCGTGACTCATTTGAGTCACGGAATTGCGGTGTCCGGAATCGAACCTTGTCTAAATTTGGACTCACAATTATAATGTCGCTGAGTATAATAAGTAATACCAGTATTTCCACAAATTGTTGTGTTTCGGAGACTGAATTCTGCCCCCGTCTGTAGGCATTATTTTGCTTCCTGAGAGCATCCTCCGTCTTTACGATGGCGCCACGGAATTCCGGTGCCAAGAATCGAAAACCTTGTCTAAATTTGAACTTACAATTATAATCCCTCTCAGTATGTATTAAGCGATATTTGTTGTAGATACAGAGTTTGCTATGTCTTATTTTGTTTTTGTTTTGTTTAATTATTTAACAATATCTTATTAACCAAGGTATTTTACACAGTTTAATGCAAATGGCAACGTGCTGATTGAAATAGTTAATTGTATTACTAGGTCAGAACCGATAGTTTTGCAGGTACGAGCTGAATTTCAACCGTGGCTTTCAGCTGCAAATACTCGCAAAACTATCGTTTCTGGACCAGTGATAAACAAAACTTTTTGTACAGATGTTTTTTTGAAAGTTGTTTTGGTAACTCCATCATATTTGTAACGTATGAAACGGCTCTGTTATGTAAGAGAGTCGTTAGCAAATGTTTGGATATGAATACTGCCAAACTAAAAATATCAAAGTTTTGTTATAGCCGGAAAAAAACACAAAAAATATATTTGTATTACCTAAAATAATAAGTAATACCAAGTATTTAAATAAATTGTTGTCTAAATTTGAACCTACAATTATAAGGCCCCTGAGTACTTATTTGTAGATTATTTTTTTGTAGATACAGAGTTTGCTATTTCTTATTTAAAGAATATATTATTAACGAAGGTATTTCACAGTTTAATGCAAATCGCAGCCTGCTGGTTGAAGTAGTTGATTGTATCACTAAACCAGACAGGATAGTTTTGCGAGTATGAGCTGAATTGCAGTCAAGGCTCGCAACTGCAAATCCTCGCAAAACTATCCTTTCTGGACTAGCAATACACAAATCTATTTTTTGCTGTTTTTTTTGAAATTTTTTTAAGTAAATCCATCATATTTTCAACGTTTTATCTGTGACATGTATGACAGCCGTAAGCAAATGTTTATGTACGAGTATTGCCAAGCCAAAAATGCTAACGTTTTGTTATTGCACAAAAAATATATTTGTGTTGCGTAAAGTAGTAAGTAATATCAGTATTTGAATACATGGTTCATGATTTATTTCATTACATGTTTCGGGGATTGAACTTTGTCCCCGTCTGCAGACCTTGTCGAAATTTGAACTTACATATATAATGATATCTTTTGTAGATTTTTTTTTTTTTGTTTTTTTGTTAACTTCACATTTTCTGGGTGTCGTACGGTTGCAACTGCTAATAGTCGCAAAATTATGTTTTCTGACCTCACTGACGTTATTAATTGATTAAAAATAGTTTTGAAAATTTGTTTGGTGGCTTGTGTTGGCAGCACTGAACATCAGCGTCTCAAACGAATTGAATATGTTAGCTGGCAACCCGCAAATATTTATGTATGAAAAATCAGTACTGCCAAACACTAAAATTTGGACGTTTTCCCTTGCCAGGCCAGATTTTAATGAATAGAAAGTCAGTTTTGCCGTATGGAAGCACAAAAATATTATTAGAGGTAATTATTTATTCTGAATAATACAATTTAGTTCAATTGCTATAAAACAGTAACATTACTTTAAATAAATTAATTGTTGAAACATTAGTATTTAATTGATGTCAATAATTGAAATTCTAGTTCAAGAACACCAATGTTTACTATTTGCTATTTCAACAGGTAAAAATTAAATCATCTTTCCATATTGATTTATATTTATGGTTTTGAAAACTGCCTTTGAAACATTCAGCACATATTTATATTTACGACCTCGAGGCGACCTACCATAATTAAATAATTTGCAATTGGTTTGACGTGGACTCAATCATATAATAATTATACAAGAGATGTCAAAAAATTGTTCCCATTAGAATGATTCAAGGCGAGCTGAACCAATTAGCTTGTTGTAATGGAAATATTTAGAGTATCTGAGAATTTGTAAGTTAATGCAACAACGAATAAAAAAGGCATTTATGTATTTTTATCAAAAGGAGACATTCCATAACCTATAATTTGCTGCCATTTAAGGAAAAATAACGGAAGCTATTTAAGTTCCAAACGTTGACGGTTACAAATTCAATCAGAAGACACAGTTGTTCATTTCTGTTTTGAAGATCGATGTTGTACGTTACACTCTAAGAGTAATCTTTAGAGTTACGACATATTCATGAACTGTTGAGAACGAGGTGGAAAAGCTACGTTTGTAAAAATGACAAGCGAGATAAACCTAATACGACATTGAGTATATATGAACGATACTGTAAACATCTACTCTTTTTGAATCGAAGGATTTTTAGTTCGCCGATTGATGATTGTAACCAATTTATATTTTGATTTTGGTATCAGGACACTACGTGACAGAAAAATATCTCATATAACGGATAATTCATGTAACTCATATAACTCGTATCTCATATAACTCGTGTAATTCGCATAACTTGTATAACTCGTATAACTCATAATACATATAACTCATATAACTCATACAACTCATATAAGTCATATAACTCATATAACTCATATAACTCATACAACTCATATAACTCATATAACTCATATAACTCATGTAACTCATGTAACTCATATAACCCATATAACTCATACAACTCATACAACTCATACAACTCATATAACTCATATAACTCATATAACTCATATAACTCATATAACTCATATAACTCATATAACTCATATAACAACTCATATAACTTATAACTCGTATAACTCGTATAACTCGTATAACTCATAACTCATATAACTCATAATTCATATAACTCACATAACTCACATAACTCACATAACTCACATAACTCATATAACTCATAACTCATATAACTCACATAACACATAAGTCACATAACTCTCATAACTCACATAACTCACATAACTCATAACTCTCATAACTCATATAACTCATATAACTCATATAACTCATATAACTCATATAACTCATATAACTCATATAACTCATATAACTGATATAACTGATAAAACTCATATAACTCCTGTAACTCGTATAACTCGTATAACTCGTATAACTCGTATAACTCGTATAACTCGCGTAACTCGCACGACTGGCGCAGCTCGCGTAACCCGTGTAACTCAAGTAACTCGAGTAACTCGTGTATAACGTGCCTAAAACTCGCGTCTAACTCGTGTGTAACTCGTGTATGACTTGTGTGGGACTTGTGTATAACTCGTGTATAACTCGCGTAACTCGTATAGCTTGTACAACTCGTATAACTCATATAACTTCTTCGTTTAGCTCGTATAAATCCTAAAACTGATATAAGACCATTCACACAACTGATACAGTTCAAATTCGCCACTACTTAACCCTAATAACCCAAGTAACCTACATTGTTCGTGTAACTACCGTACTATTCGAGAATCGGGTACAAATTATTTGTAAATGTAGTCTTAGCTGTTAGTCTAAAAGTGGCATTATGTAACCGCGTATGGATGGGCTGTACTTTGAGTAAAACTGTTATTTAGCGCTTTAATGGCTTGGTTAAATTGGGTTATATAATTTAAATAGGAATAAAATGGTTTCTCTCGATGATATGTTAGTCATAACCGAGATCAGAGCCATCCAGAGAAGTTATTCAGAACTAATGTTTTATTACAAAACTTAGATCTTTAAATATATCTCTCGCTTTGGTAGAGTTTTTGTAATGGGGTACATATTTAAAGTATTTATGCTTAAACATAGCTGGGAAATGTTTTTTTACAGAATTTAGCTGAAATATTTATTTCTAAAATATTCAAGTTTTTAAACCATATTGAGCATTCTAGCTAACCTCTTCGAGTGTTGAACAGGTACCTACTTTTATTTCATTATCTTAACTATGGTGGAACCTTTTGAATCATTCAGATTCAAGGGCGACTTTAAACTTTGTTTTCTTGTTTATTATGTTTAATGATTGCAACTGTTTAGAGCTAAGTTATTGACGATAGTGTATGATTACGGGATGAATTTTTTGCTGAATTTACTCATAGAATTTGACGTTTCATCTCATTAAAATGGACTGTTATGATTGATGGTCTAATAACGTATTGAAGAAATTATAAGGGAGGAATAGCTAGTTTTACTTTCTTACGGAATTAAGAACTAGATCTTAAGGTGTGAAGAAGTGCGGTAACTTGACTGTTTAGGCGGTTCTTGAAAGCAGTTATTATGAAAAATCTATGATTATAAAAAACATTTATCGTTGTGGGGGACAATTTTTTAATAATTAAAATACTTAGTGTTTGAGTTTTTTAAATTATGTATTTTTCAATTTATATTTTATATAAATCTATACGTTTTGATAATTACAATTATCGTGCTCAGTAAATGGTAATATCTATAGAATTAATATTACCGTTTACTGAGGACTATAACTGTAGTTGTTAATAAAACTTATAGATTTATATAAAATATAAATAGAAAAATACAGCATTTAAAAAACCCAAAAGCTAAATATTTTAATTAAAATTTGGACATTTGCGCCAACTGTGGCAAATTGACATTTTGTTTGTTTATCTCTTGTTGTTTTGAATCGGCATAACAAATTCTACGCATCGCGACTATTTTTCAGGTAATTTTAGTGGTCAATTGTAAATCAATTGTGCAATTAGGTAGATATTTTGAGACAAAGTGATTGTTTTGCTGCCTAATAATTAACAATTAATTGAGGTGTCGTACAAAGAGCATGCTCAACCATTATGAGCATTAATTGCATCAATTATACTTATCGCATTTTGCGGATGTGTTGGGAAAGTTTAAAGCTTTTCATGAGTTTAAGTGAGTTTGTTCATAAGCTATTTTGAAGCTAATTTTACAGGTTGAGTTGAGTATCAAGCTGATTGCACAGTTTGCTTTACGTAAACAATTTTAAATCGTGTTGCGTTATAAATTTCAAAGCAGGTGGCGTCAGATTGACGTATATTTCCTCATTTTGACATTTACAATCAAGGGCCAGAGGCTAATTTAACTCGTCAGCTCCCAAAGATTTTATTTTGGGATAAATAAATAAAACTTATCAGTGCATATAAATGATACCATATAGGTTAATAATACCGAAAAATGTATACGAAGTGTCATATATATATATATATATATATATATATATATATATATTGTGTGTGTGTGTGCGTGCGTGCGTGTGTGCGCACGTGTGTGTATGTGTACTCAATCGAGTACAATAGGCTCATCCCTGGTATTGGCTATAAAGTAACATTGCATTTGCAGCATGCCCATCTTACTTTGTAATGGCACACTGTACATCTCAACAGATTCTAACTTCTTGGGGAAATCTCCTTCGTTAGATTGAATGCTGGTGGGAACAGAAGCAGAAGGTCTTTTCTTAGACGTAGATGATCCATACTGTCACGTCCATTGGCAATTTTGTAGATTCTCAAAGCATGTACCAATGTCAATTTATCATATGGGAGAAACGTGGCCACCACCGTTTCTTGTTGCCAATACCAATTCGGTAGGTGTTTACACACTGGTCTAGTAAGATCCACTCCGCCCATGTATCTATTGTAGTTTTGGAAGAGAAATGGTTGTGGAATATTAACCTTCGCAGCTGCAGCAGTTGACCAGCGTTTTACCTTAGCTATTGGAGTGATAGAATCATAATTAGTTGCCATTATCACAACGTTATTATCTTTCCACCGAATGAAAAGCAATTCGGAGTTCTGATCAAGTTTCACCTCATGAAACCCACGCTCCTTCTTTTGGACGAATTTTGAATCTGTTAATGGGCTCTTTGTAGTACGATTATTTCTGATTGTTCCTTTTGCGAGAACTTTCATTTCCTTTAGCAAGGCTGATAGGTCATAACTTGTGAAATAGTTACCGAAAAAATTGTGTTATCAGATAGCACTTCAATTGTATCTAGAAGTTCTAATACAATGTTTGAACCCAATGGCATGTTCCTTTCACTAGTAGCTACAGTTTTTGCACCACAGTAAGTGTCAAAGGCGAAGCAGTATCTGGAGCTACTGCACAACATCCAGTCTTTGAATCCAAATCGGACAGGTTTACCCCTTATAAATTGTTTATACAAATGGCGCACAAAATATCCAACCAGTTCTTCATCAATTAATAGCCCTTCACAAAATATTCCCCATTGTCGAAACTTTTGATTCAAAACGTTCATGAAAAGGCGAATTTTGTTCATTTTATCGGATTTATTAACATTATTATTATCACTCAGGTGAATTATCTCTTTATATCTAAAAGTGATTTCTGGACATAGAATTAGATACAAGTTCCAATAGAGCTTCTCACATGGAAGCTGGCGATGTCCAGTAAAAAGCAATATTCCTCTGAAAGTCTTTATGCCTACACTGGACACAAAAAGACTGATTATTTTTCTGTGTTGAGTATTCGTCTGTCCACAATATACTTATAACGCTGCTATCCATAAGCTTTTCAAATGCCTCAACAGGATTCAACCCATCTAGTTCTTCCTTCATAATATTTTCTCGATCCTGATTTCCTTGTGTACCTTTCATGCTCATGTCTAATGTTTTATTGGTCCATTTGAGTTCAAACTTGTTTGTCTGTTGGATATGACCTTTCAATACGAAGAGTGGTACTTCATCTTCGGAGTCTCCATCGGACATGTCGTTATGAATTTCCACTTGTCCAGGTATATCGTTTGGTATAAATTGATCAGGTGGTACAGTAATCGTATTTACGTCATCAGTTCTTTGTGATGTTTGTAAGGCAGGAATAGCTGCTATTATATTGGTATACGTTCTGCCATAAAACCTTGGGTTGGTACAGTGGAAATACCTGGATTCTGCATTATGAGAATCTAAAAAGAGCCTATATAAACCAATTTCGCACAAAAGTAAAGTTTGACGACCTTACATTAGCCCACTGAACTCACATGAGTACAGCGAGTAACAGGCACTCATATAGAATCAGTAAACTGGCATGCAGGCAAGTTTATATCGAATTCATAAATAATCAAGCCCTACTTACACAAACCAACCGTCGAAATTAGTTGCAAATTTGAATGTTACACGTAATGGATGTTTTGGAAGAGAGTGTATTGCGAAATTTATCCGCACAATAAAGCCGATTCAAAACATTACCGTGAATATCACCTGTATTACAGGTTGCTGTATGCTTCCTTAGTAATTGCCGTCAATGGGCAATGAAAGCTATTCAACTGTAGATGGTGATAGCGATCAAAGAATTCCATATTGTTTTCTGTACTCAAGCGTGTACAATGGACGGTAATGGATTAATAGAGAAAACATACCCTACCTTTGTTCTTTGTCAAGGATATTGTTACCACATATGCGTTACAACTGAGACGCCTCGTTAACTGAAGTTCTCGACAGTTATTGTATTTCGAAGATTTTTACGCGAAAATTGAAAACGAGAGTATTTTAAAGCAGTTGGGGTCATTTCGTTAGAAGTATCTCATAAGCATCTTATTGTAACGTACAGCCATAGATACAGCTATTTTTATGTACCTTTGTAGGTACTTGTACTTAGGTAAAATGTTTCTACAATCTTGAGGACTTAGAACGTAATAGTTCGTATTTAAAAGGGTTTTTTTGTTTTTATTAAATCACCATGTACAGTGTGTCAGTAAAAATTTGCAAGCCAATTTTTCGAAAACGACTAGATTGTAATTGTAGCGTTAGTTGCTAGTCTATGTATTATGTAGTGTAATATGTGGCGTTTGTACTTTGAACAAATATTTAAAAATATGTAAGGTAGTTATCTGAACAAAAATTATTAACGCTTTATTGAGTAGATGGCGCTGTTGTGCAAAAAGCATTTCGCTTTTTGATCACAAAAAAAATATTTACCAAATGTACACTTAATTGATTTAAATATAAAACGTGTTAAATTTCTGAAGCTCTTCTATGCGTAGCGCCATCTATTTGGATACAGACATCCGTTTACAGTCAAACCTCAATATTTTTAGCAGTACTTTAATAAAACATATATCTTCACTTTTCATACGTTCCCACTCTAAAAGCTGATTTTTGCTATCAAAGAATTACGAAAAACAGTATAACGCGTTATGCAGGCACAAACAAGTTAATAAAACAAATTATAGGGTGTTCACAACGTGACAAAAATTCGCACTAATTTTAAAACAGAATTTTTTTTTTAACCGCATACCTTGGTTTTATCAGGTTCATTAAGTTAACGATTTTTTTGCTGAAGTAGCATCAGATGAACAATAAGCTAAGCGGTAAGTAGCACTAAGTTAAGCTATATCGGAATTTTTACGTTTGAGGTTATGCTTAAACAAATGAAACTGGTTATCGAATACAATCTGTTTAAGACTGTGCGTTAACTTGTTTCTATAAAGCAAAATTGTAAAAATAATGGTAATTTAACTTTAAAATATAATCAGTGCATATAAATAAAAACTTTTACACAATTACTTATACTTAATCGTTTAATTTAAATTTTTGTTCGACTACTCGAGATGTTGACACCTCGGTTAACACAATGTGAAGTTCTGGAATACGATTATATGAATTTCTCAGAAAATTACACTTGGATTTATTATTTATAATAATTGGTAATTAAAATTTAGTAATGTTTGATAATTAATGTGTTGATGGTGCTGCGTTAAACATTTTTTGATGCCAAAAATTGATTACTGTATGTTAAACAAATTCTGTTCCTAACTTTGATTACACAAATGATTTAATATTAAATACTCATTATTACAAAGAATAATTTTTATTTCCAATATAGCAATGTTTATAATTGCAATATTTTGGGGGGTTAACTTATAGAGCCTGTTTCTGAGTAAGCGCCTTATTTTTTTTAGCCACATTATGGGTACTACTTTCAAAATAGTTGGCAGTAATATGTTTCAGGCAGTGTCGCCACCTTATCCACACAATTCTCACAGAATCATAAAAAAATTTCTCTTTTTGGTCAAAAAATTCCCCTGAATTTAAAACACTGGAACTGCCCAAATTAAAAATGGTTTGAGAGTTACACATACTTTATTATTAATTACATGACAATTAAAACTTATAAAATGCTACAAACGCATGGTAAAAAAAACATACATATGTAATATCCTTGTTTATGTACAAACAAGGGTAATATATAGGTACCACTCCTGAAAACAGGATCATTTAATAATTCTTAACCTAAATAAGATAGAGAACGTATTGTATTTATCATAAATCAAAAAACAAAAATATTAAAACAGTTAGGTACAGGCATGATACAACTATAATGGGTACAGGTACGTTTAATCCTTAAAAGTATAAATAGTATTATTTAATAGAGTAATGTGTTTATCTTCAATACTGAAGGTATTGCAGTGCTCTGCTCTACTTTGTAGAGCACTCCTGAATACAGCTTTTGCATTTAATGTTTTATTACCCAAACGGTTTCTTTTGTTGGGTTTACAATCAGTAACTATACTGAGAATTCGCTCAGCTTTAGCATTGCTGTGTGGTAAAACCAGTAATATACAGGGTGTGGCGCGAAGAGCTTTGATTAAAAGTAATGGCGGATACAGCTATGTTAAAAATCTGAAATTACGAAGCTGTAGGTTTTGGATGACGCTGAGTTCAAATATAATATTGTCCTGAATGTGGCACTTCCGGTTATACCGGAAGTATGTTATTTTAAATGGAACCTAATATTTTTTATTTTATTTTCGAATTCTACATGAAATTCTAGATAAAATTTGTGCACAATGTCCTATACCAAAAATGAAGTATTTTCGAGATATTTCGATTTTTTTTTAAATTTTGAAAAAATCCTAGTCCACATTGAATAACGATATCTCCATTAATGACCAAGCTAGTGACGTGAAATTGTAACCAATAAACAACAAGCGCTTGCCCGTTAACTCCATATATCCATCTCATTGATATTTCATACAAGGTGCCGCCAACATGCACAATTTAAATCATTTATAAGTTGTTTACTTTAAATAGAACACCCTGTATTTTATTACATTTTCCGCTGTATTTTTTTAAGCCAATTCGTTTGGTATCAGTATGACCTATACCTAAATCCAACCATTTTTTAAGATATTTCATTATCTTAGTTAAAACATAACAACACTTAATTATTTCAACATTAGTAAAGGGTAGGCCATAGCTGTCATAGATTTGATAGTTAGAGCGTTAATTGTTTATGTTGTTTTGACAGTTTTATTTAACAGTTTGTATTTCATAGTAAATAATGGCAAATGTAGGATTTACTAATGATG
Organism: Vesta saturnalis; assembly: GCA_036346205.1. Lineage (NCBI taxonomy): Eukaryota > Metazoa > Arthropoda > Insecta > Coleoptera > Lampyridae > Vesta > Vesta saturnalis. The sequence goes on along the minus strand of JARFJB010001813.1, from coordinate 3,133,959 downwards.
ATTTTTTAAATCTTATTATAATTTACGGCGAGTGTAATAGAATTGTTGAACGGAGTTGCCGTGTTTTTGCAGAAAGATATCCAAATCGACCAAGTGTAACTGGTGATATTGTAAGAAGATTGCTTAAAAACTGCCGTCAGTTTGGTCAATTTAAGTCAAAAATTTATAAAAATAAACCACTAGTGGACAGTGACATAAACGAAATTAATGTTTTGGGTTATATTACGGCCTCACCAAATGCCTCCATTAGAGATTGTGAGAGAGATCTTACTTTGTCCACGAGAACAATTCATCGCATTTAAAAAAAAACACAAATGGAAACCATTTTCATATCATTTGGTGCAACACTTACAATTAGGTGATCTTCCTCGAAGCGTAGAATTCTGTGAATGGTTTTTAATGAAAACCCAAGAGGATGAAAACTTCATAAAAAAAGTTATATGGTGTGATTAAGCAAAGTTTAGCAAAAATGGATTATTTAATCGACATAATTCCCATTTTTGGTCTAATGAAAATCCACATGTTAGTAGAGAACGTTATTTCCAAGATAGTTGGATTTTTAATGTTTTTTGTGCAATAAAAGACGATAAAATTTTAGCATTAAAATTTTATGATGAAAATTTAAATGGTACAAGATATTGCCACGTTTCAGAAGAAGCCATACGACCGGCGTTACATACTTTAAGAAATGGAGAGGCGGCTTCAGCTTGGTATCAGCAAGATGGAGCACCTCCTCATAAGTTTGGACCTGTTGCTCAGCATCTTTACGACATGTTTGATGATAGATGGATTGCCAATCAGGGTCCGTTTCGTTGGCCAGCTCGCTCTCTAGATTTTGATATTTGGTGTTACATTAAAAATCAGGTATTTTCCAAACCTGTTACGACAAAGGAAGATATGATGCAGAGAGTCATGCTTGCTTTTAATTCTCTAACATCCGACGATATTGCCAGAATTACAAGACATAACTTAATGAAAAGGATTCATAAATGTTTAGAAGTAGATGGTGCTAATTTTGAACACTTATTATTAAACTTTATTTGTTTAATATTACATTTAGTTATTTTTGTTTGTAAGTTATCTAATTAAATTAATACAAAATACCTAGTCAACGTTTTTAATGATATCCACAATTAATAATCCTTTCAGGCTATTGGTTACTTTTCAGAATTAATAACTTATGAAAAAATAACAAAATATCACCTTAAATAATCGAAGTCATGGCCTACCCTTTACTAATGTTGAAATAATTAAGTGTTGTTATGTTTTAACTAAGATAATGAAATATCTCAAAAGTGGTTGGATTTAGGTATAGGGAATACTGATACCAAACGAATTGGCTTAAAAAATACAGCGGAAAATGTAATAAAATACAGGGTGTTCTATTTAAAGTAAGCAACTTATAAATGATTTAAATTGTGCATATTGGCGGCTAAGTTTAAAACACCCTGTATGAAATATCAATGAGATGGATATATGGAGTTAACGGGCAAGTGCTTGTTGTTTATTGCTTACAATTTCATGTCACTAGCTTCGTTATTAATGGAGATATCGTTATTCAATGTGGACTAGAATTTTTTCAAAATTAAAAAAAAATCGAAATATCTCGAAAATACTTCATTTTTTGTATAGGACATTGTGCACAAATTTTATCTAGAATTTCATGTAGAATTAATTTCAAAATAAAATAAAAAATATTAGGCTCCATTTAAAATAACAAAGTTGACGTCTACTTCCGGTATAACCGGAAGTGCCACATTCAGGACAATATTATATTTGAACTCAGCGTCATCCAAAACCTACAGCTTCGTAATTTCAGATTTTTAACATAACTGTATCCGCCATTACTTTTAATCAATACTCTTCGCGCCACACCCTGTATTTATTAATTTTATAATGTCAGGAAATTTTGATGAATTGTTTTCATCAAGACTACGTTCTATTTCTATTTCACAAAAATTTGTATGAAGATCTCTATTTGCAAGATCCAATGCAACTGTTGGGATTAATATATTTAATTGTTTAAAAAAAACTGTCATTTAGAGGCATCCTTTCCTGAATTCCTTCCCCAGCAGTAATATAAAAATTTAAACATTTAAGCTTAAATTATTTTTGTAAATCTGCTGGGAATTTTTTAATACATTCATTACATGTAAAACCTAGTCCAATTTTGTCCAACTCGATATAATTCTGAGGTTGTCTAATGCCAGTTCTATAACATTTGTGAACCAATTGAGGTTTTACAAAATTCTGAGTGAATTGCCAAAAAATGGTTAAAGATTTACTATGCAATTCATTAATTGACACAGTTCTGCTCTGAAATAGAGCGTTAAAAGAATTTAATGAATAAAGTAAGAATAATAAATACCCTTTGTTTAAAGGATTATTCATAGCTTCCAAAATTATACAAGCCATTTTTAAATGATCTTCAGCTACAGCTAAAGAAAAAAAATGCAGTACATCCCAATTTTCTAAAATACGCTTAACACAATTATACATACTAAGCCAGCTAGTAGATTATAACTTTAAAATTTTTTTTCTTTCACTATTAAAGTACTCCTGAAATTCTAATAAAATTGTACACCGTTTTGAACTCCCAGAAATGTATGTACCAATACTGCGAATGAGGTCTTCGGGTGAGAATGGCAAATGCACTTTAATAAAATAACATGTGGTACAGCCTCTTCCATTCTTGAAAAGAAGGAGTTATTTCTTCCAACCATTACGGCAGCCCCATCTGAGCGACACCCACTATATTTTGAATAGGAATGAAATTCCTATCCAAGCAATTTTGAACAACACTAAAAAGTTTGTTTGCACTACAGTCCTTTGCATCTAATTCTTTAGTTCTAATAATGATGTCACTTTTACATTACGAATATATCGGGCCTACAAAAAAAAACAATGAAATTATATTTAAGTGAAACTGCAAAAATAAATAGGTACATACCAAAACACGTAAATATTTTTTGTTAGATACATCTGTGCTTTCATCCAAAAGTAGGCTAAAAAAATTGTTTCTTAAAATGATAATTAAATCATCAGTTTCTTTTGTTGCCAGCACAGATTTTACAACCTCCGTACACTTAGTTCTTCCCATTTGTACTCCATTTAGAATATTAGAATCTGCCGAAATCTTTTTCAGAAGTGGAATCAAATGATCGGCAGTTGCAAGGCTACATTATGTTCAGCAAAGAAACCTGCTAATCCTATTTCAGCTGTTTTAATACTTTTTGTAATACTAGTTTCCTTAGCTATAAAACTAGAAATTGGTTTATTGGAATCGATTAAGTTAATTATTTTTTTGTCTTTGATGCCTTTAGCGTGTTTATTTATTTCAGATTTCCCACACTGTATTTCAACATCACACACTGTGCACCTTAAAAGCAATAAATTAATAATATAATTTTTTAATAAAAATAGACCTAATACATACATACCTGCACTTATATTTGTTGTTTTTGACGGGTTGCAACCACCTCTTAAACAAAGTAAAAAAAAAGGAAAGGAAAAGACCACGTATTTCATTCCCTGCCCAAGGGGAAGGGCGGGCTGCTCGAGCTTTCCTAGCTCCTGCAGCCACAATCACGGATTCCCAGCATACATATATACATTACATATACATGAATGATGGGATTAAGGATGGGTGTGGTTAGGATAGGATCGGAAGGAACGGAGTTAGGGTTCTGAGGGGGAAAATACTACCCCAGCATGCGCCTAAGTAGCCGCACGTGGTGTGCATATACGCAGTGACCATGTCGCTACATGTGTATGAGGAAAACCCCCTGAAAAAACCTCATACAAGGTAGACGGTAACGGGAATCGAACCCATTACCTCCCGAATGCTAAGCAGGTTGTGTTACCGCTACGCTGCCAGCTCGGTTTAAACAAAGGCCCTTCTACCCATTTATTCTGAAAAACCTTCTGTTTATTTATATATTTCCGTTTTTTTGTTAAACGGGAATCGGAATCAGACGACATAACGATGAATAACAATTAAATAAAATGATATAATGAATAAATAACAAAACGAGTTATGAACAAACAAGACAATGGAAACTGGTATTGCGCCATTGTGCGTTACACTTGGCCTTGACGCCAAAAATAAGCTTTGTTTGCAATTGCAGTTACCCAATAACCGAATAACCCAACCAAAATAATCATAAACAGAAACAGTTACCAAAGAAAAATGCAGGTCCGGACCTTCTCGAATTCTCCCGAGCCGAGACGAGATGGTCGACGCTTGCTCACTCTATCTTCTACTTTACAAAAGATTATTGAAAAATAAAAAATATTACATACCCCTGGTAATATTAATAATCACGAAATAGGTCAGGATTCCCTTTTGCATCAAAAATTACCACGAATCGGGAAATTTCTCACTGGTTTCAGGACATTCTCTATATGATGGAGATATCAGATTTTTAATTGGACGAATTATTTCAAAATGGCGACTTCTTTTTTTTTAAATGGAATGCAATAAATTTTTTTTATTATTGAGATCCTGAAAACATTATGTTTACGATAGTATTTCGTTTTTCTTAAAAATTCATTTCTTTCTCTATCAAAAAGCAAACTAACATTTTAATCTAGTAGCGCATGAATGTTTTACACTCGATGTTATTTTTGTCTAAATATCAAAAGAAACAATTAAACTTTATTTTGTAATAAACATCTACTTTTGGAAACTCAACATTAAAAATTTACATCAAATAAAAATTAGGTATTTACAAAAATAGCTCGAAATGTTTTCCTTCTTTTTCAATACATAAATTGAAACGTCGTGCAATGGAGCCAATAGATCGAAGGATAATTTCAGGAGAAATTTCGTTTATGCAAGTACGAATTCTCTCTTGCATATTTGCAATAGTTGTGGGTTCAACGATGTACACCTGGGATTTTACATACCCCCAGAGAAAAAAGTCCAATGGTGACATATCAGGTGATCTAGGTGGCCAACCAACTGGTCCTTCACGGCCAATCCAACAGTTATCGTATCGATTGTTTAAAAACTCCCTAAATGGAAGGGCATAATGTGCTGGAGCGCCATCTTGTTGCCACCACAAATTATTTCTGATATGTGTGGAAGTTGATTTAGATGATTTTGAATTTCATTTGCTCTCCAGTTAGTCATTTTTCAGGAGGTTTTCCTCATACACTGTATATATGTACACCATATGCGGCTACTAAGGCGAATGCTGGGGTAGTATTTTCCCCCTCAGAACCCTAACTCCTTTCCTTCCGATCCTATCCTGACCACACCCCCATCCTTAATCCCACCATGCATGTATACGTAATGTATACATGCTTGTGTCTGAAGAAGCTGGGAAAGCTCGAGCAGCCCGCCCTCCCCCTTGGAGAGGGGAATGAAATACGCAGCCCTTTCCTTTTTTTTCCTTCCAGTTAGTCTATTAATAAATATTGGCTCAACAATGTGGTGTCCTATAATTCCACACCACACGTTTAAACTCCATCGATGTTGACAACGACGCTCATGGGTCCAGTGTGGATTTACATTATCGTAATCATGCATGTTATGTCTTACAATAACAGCATCGTTTCGAAAACTTGCTTCGTTCGAAAATAAAACGTTTTTAAAAAAGTTTCTATTTTGTCCTATCTGTTGCAAACCCCATTGTGCAAAACTAGTTCTTAACAGAAAATTATTTTCGGTTAATTCTGGGTAAAGAATCATTTTGAATGGGTGAAATTTATTTATTTTTATTATCCTCGAGACCGCCCTAGTACTGATATGGGAATTCTCAATAATGTGTAGCATTACCTGGTTTTCGTTGTCGTCATTGCAAGCAGGTGGGTTTTCATGTACCGGTTTCTTATAATCCACAGTTCCCGTTTCAAGCGTTCTCTCCAATAATTTAGTAAATGTTCGATGTGCCTTCTGTTTAGATATTTATTTCTGTACAATCTGGCTGCTTCATAAGGATCTTCATCTGCGTTTCCTAATATTAGGAGCATATCAATTAACTCGTCTCTCGTATAACTTAACGGCATTTTAAAAACGTATCAATTAATTTTAAATTAACAATTATAATCTTCAATAATACAATTGTTATTAACCAGCACTGACAACTAAATTGCATTGATTGACGTTTGACTACTAGATTAAAATTTAATTGTTTCTTTTGTGTATACCGCTACTTGATATTTGGACAAAAATAACATCCAGTGTAAAATATTCATGCGCTACTACATTAAAATGTTAGTTCGCTTTTTGATAGGGAAAGAAATGAATTTTTAAGAAAAACGAAATACTATCTTAAAAAAATGTTTTTAGGATCTCAATAATAAAAAAAATTATTGCATTTCATTTAAAAAGAAAAAGTTGAAAGTCGCCATTTTGAAATAATTCGTCCAATTGAAAATCTGATATCATGATCGTGTAGAGCAGTGTTTCTCAAACTGTTTTGTCTGGTGGCACACTGAAATTATTAAACAAAATTAAATAAAAGAGTGGGAAAGTGAGTCGTAGTGCACTTCCAAGATATAAGATTGATAAATGAAATAATAAACCATAGGAGTAAATAAAATAGAAACATAAAAAACGGTATTGTAATAAAAAACCAATATTCATTTTTTATTTAATTTAATACTTTAATTCAATTATTTTAAGTAATTTTAATTTGGTTATTTAAAAATTTCGCTGCATACTTGTGGCGTACTTGCGGCACCCACTTTAAGAACCACTGGTGTAGAGAATGTCCTGAAACATATTATTGCCAAATATTATGAAAGTAGTACCCATAGTGTGGCTACAAAAAATAAGGCGCTTACTCTGAAACAGGCTATGTTATAATTTTTAACATTTTAATTTTATAGAAATAAATTTGGTCTTACTCTTATTTACACATACACATACCTACCACGTATACACCAAAAGCTTTCAGCTAAGCAAAACAAGCGAGTAAATTAAAAAAAAAATTAAATTTTAGGAGTCGACCGGTACGCCGCCGGGTAGCATTTATGCAAAATGTACCATTATATAGTCAATAGTGAGATTTTCCCTGCTCTGATTGGTCGAGACCAAACGACGGTACGTTTTGTGAAACGTGCTAAAACGGGGTACATTTTGCCATGTTCCCATACGCATAGCGCAATCGGACCAAACGCAGGTACACGTTGCCAAACTTTACTAAAACGTAGTGCATTATGCCTTAGATCGAATGGCATTAAGCTTTTCACCCGGCTAATGAAAATATTATTCAGAAACTGCAATGCAATATAGTACTGATATGCAATAAAATTGATTGGTTTTGGATTTTTTAGGAATAAGTACAATTTAAAACCTACGTGAACCTGGCACCCCACATTAAAATAATGAAATTATTTTCATTGCATCTGATTTATAATAGTTTGTACCCGTTTGTACCACATTTTTTACCTTTTGTACCTCAAGGTGATCAAACTTAACCCGGGGTTAAAAAATGTTTTTTTTTAACCCCGGGTTGACTTTAATTTTGTAGTTTTATTTTTTGTACTAGTTTTTTTTTTTATTGTTAACTACTTCTTGTCTCTTTTCCAATTCTATATGTGATTCGGATTCTTGCTTAGCTTTATTATTTGTTTTATTTTTATCTTTTGTTGTAGACTTTTGTTTTGTAGCTTTCTTCTCTGTGCTAGTTTCTTTAATGTGTACTATTTCTTGGTTCTTCTCCGATTCTGTGTTTTGCTTAGTCTTCTTATTTCTTTGATTTTTATCCTCCGAATCATACGGTAATTTTGAGTAAAAATCCTTCACTTCTGTAGACAATACTGAAGTTAGATCTTGTAAATCTTTAAATTTTTTCTTTGTAATTTTGATTCGATTGTCGTATAATCGGCAACGAGGCTGGTTACTCAAATTATTTGTTTGAGCGGCAAGGCAATTCAATGTATTCATCATCGTAGCTTAATTTGTAAAATATTTCTCCATCCGAACAATACTTGAAAGTTTTTACATCGACTTTTACGTTTTGTCCAGGTCGTATGGACAGGCATGTATAAAGATCTTTATCATCATATTTCGTCCGACAATGCTTCTTCAGATAGTCCATTATACAACTGGTAATGATGAAACCGGCTCACCTTCACTCTCATTCCAGCAGTAATTGTTAGATTTATGCGTCTCAACATTGTATATCGTAAAGTTATGGAACTGAAGCTGGTTTTTAAAGTATAATTTGCTGGCAAAAAATTTATTGCATAACTGAACCGCTTGTACGTCCATCGTCACTGTATAACATTGTTTTTCTAATGTATCAGCCTGGTCATTTTCTTTCTCTGCTCTGGCTCTGTTTTTATCAAGACCATGTTTTTTGAATAACTCTTCTTCAACTTGACCGACTTTATACGAACAACAAACATCGCATTGATCCTTTTTTAGATAGATGTATTGCTATGTTATTTTCTTCTAGAATTTTACTGAACGAAAATATTGACAAAGGCAGTTATTTTTGGTGCATTCTTATTTGTAAACATTAAAGATCTCTGTTTTGTTATGAACACGTTCTTCAAGGTAAAGTTTATACGAATATTTTCGGAAATAATGCAAGGGTAGTTTTGGTAACGGTTAATGACCTCTGTTGCAAATTGAACTCTCTTAGCATCATCGGTTTGGTTTTTTTTGTTTTGGTTTTTTGATTTTTTGGCAAAGGCATTCCATGCTGCACAGGTTCAGTGAGCCAATTTCTTATCATCCTTTCACCAATTCCAAGGGTAGATATAAACATCCGTTTGCAAACTGCCAATTTGTTGGCATCAAGCTGCAAACTATAGAGAATAGTGCTTGTTTGCCTCGACGCACTCTTGAGTATTGGATCGTTTTTTTCTTGATATACTGAGCCAAACTTCTTACATACATTTTCTTTTGTTCCCATGTCAAAGTCCAAAATTTATTGAATATTTCTTGTCTTTCAATTTCCGAGAATTGTTTACATTTATGTTTACTGTTACACATACACGAATCACCCAGCCTGCAGACAGGTCTCTTAATATTGTGTTCTATATCTCCCGTCTTGCTTCTAGTGTAGCCTATGTACTGCTGTCCACTTATTCTAAGCTTTTTGTTTTTGTTTCTATCCCATTCAGTTTGGTCGGCGGTCTTCCTTTTTTTAACATTGCCACCTCCTTTTTCTTTAGGATTGTTACCAAGCACGGTTTCATTGGTGTTGTCATCATTGTCTGGCTCCATACCTTGCACTAGTCCATGCAGTGGAGGTAGCTCTTCTGAGGGTTCGTTGACGAAATTAATGGGCGTTTCTGGCTTCAAACCATCAAATAAGTCTTGATTGGTAGGATTTTCTTCTGTAAGTTCGTTGACGAAATGAATAGGCCCCACTGGTTTCAAATTTACCAATTCATGGGTTGAAGGAATTCCCATGTCAGTAACTTTCAATGGCTGATTCAGCGAAAGATTTTCATTAGAAAGAACGCTATTATCAGGAACTAAATCTTGACTGGGTAAAAACTCTTTGAAACAGTTAACTGATACTAGATTCTCTACTGGAGGGCTGTCATGTTGTAAAATTCCTTCATCAGAAATCACAAATCCGTAGAAAGTGTACGGTTGAAGCTCTGACACAAGAATCAGATGAGTTGACATTGGTCGCGAGAGCAGCTTTTAAAATGCGAGCACTTCGAGTAGACATCCTGTAAAAAAAAAAGTAAACAGTTAATAATAAAAAATATATTATTAAATGTCTAAACTTATCTGGCAGACCTACACACACACCACACAAACATGCACACACACTTTTGCACAAAAAAAAAACTAATAGTTGTCGCAGTCACAGCCTCGAATTATTTTTAAATGAGGGATACGACGTATTATCTTGAAGTGCAATACGTCGTAACCACAGATTAAAAGTAAGGTTAGGTTGTGATTTCGCCGTTTGTTCCAAAAATAAATCAATAAAAATAGATTAGGAAAATATAGTTCATGATAATTTTTATTTCTATGAAAAAAATTAAGGCTTACCTTCTGTATATAACACTAAAAAGTGTTTACGACGTTTAAAAAACTACACTTCTCCAATGTTTTTTGATACATCAGTACGACAGGTAAACACGTTGGTAGGGTTACGACATATTGCACTGAAATCTTTTTTTGTGGCTTAGGACGTATTGTGCTTCACTTTTACCTTCACTGGGGATACGACCTTTTGAAATTATAAAATAGAGAGGTTTTTATGCGTTGATGAGGCTTACGATGTATTGTAGGAACATAGTTTTAAGCGTTAGAATCAAGTGGCGCTAAAAACTCAAAAACACATTTTTGTGGGTTACAACTTATTGCGCCTAAGCCACCGATATGTAGGCATAAAAGGTTATGCAATCGAATTTTTTTTCACTATTGCTAAATCGACTTTTTAGCTCATTTTACAACTTTTGGCCACGTTTCTCCAAGATTGGCCATCATGTCTGGATGTCTGGATGTATGTTAGTATCCACGATAACTCCAGAACGAAAATACTTACGTACTTAAAATTTTGTATTTAAGCTTATTTTCATTTGGCTTAGACCTGATTATATTTTAGGACAAATCCAGCGGCGGAGAGGGGGTTTTATTAGGGGCAGCTTTTGGTTTTTATCAAATATTTCTAAAACAGCTGCATATTTCCAAGATATAAAAATACCTTGATATATACCTTAAACATATCGATTAATTATGTTCTATGCAATTTTTTGATATGACGCGTAATTTAGCGGCAAAAAAATTCCTAAGGTAGAATTTTTCATTATCTGAATAACGATTAATTTTATAAGAAAAAGTGTAGACGTATTTTTTAAAGAAAAATTTGATTTTACATAAATTTTCTTTATAAAGTTTTTTAATGTAAAACGAAATAAATGTAAAAATTAAATAAATATGATTGTAAATGCTGAAGCTGTATTATTGATATTTTTCTAGAAACGGGCGGCGTTGGATTTTTTTTACCTTAACATGTATTTGTGTCTATTAGTCTCTATCTGACATGAAGTTTTAAATGTCATTCTGACATAGATTATTGTTTTTGTTTTTACAATGTTTCCTGTTTTTGTTATGAACGTATAAAAAAGGGGTTGAATAATTATCCTAAAAAAATTGAAATTAATATGAAAATGTAAACTTTCACCATGATTACACATAATAAAATATTTATCTTTTTTGGGTTTTTAACGGTGTATTTTAAATTATACAATCTAAACGTTTCGATAACACTAAACAGTTATCTTCGTCAATAGTAATATCTATTAAACTTGTGAATGATGTTGAAACAATTTTGTCAAGGTTGAATAATTAAAACGTAAACATCAGCCTGCTATTAACGTAACAGTTTGAGAAATGTATAAAACCAACTATAGAATTAAATTTTAGTAAAAAATAACTAGGTCATTAAAAATTAAATAATTAAATATTGTGAAACTGTCTTAAAGATACAAACCAGAACACCCTCTAACGGTCGAAGGCTAACAATGAAAAATGTCAGCCAAAAAACACATTTAACAAAGTTTAATCAAGTTATGATGTAAGTGTAAAGTTGTGAAAAACTTCAACTTTAAAATTATACAAGCATTCACAAATATAAACATGACATCGATTAAAATAATCCAGTTAAAACTGGCAAAGAAATAGCTTTGCCAATAAGGGCAAGTGTTATTAACGATGATGAAAAACATAATGCAGAACGTTTTTTGTAATTTTTTAATTTTAATTTCAACTACTTATGTTAAATTATAGCGCTGTGGTTATTTAACATATAATCGAAACGTTTAGATTGTATAATTTAAAATACACCATTAAAAACCCAAAAAAGATAAGTATTTTATTTACTTGAAATTAAAGTTATTTCATTTCTTTTAATTTAAGTTAGCATCTAGATGTCTATTAACCTCCGTCTTATCATGAAGATTTAAACGTCTGACATAGATGATTGTTGTTGCGTTTACAGTGCTGCCTACTTTCGTAATGAACTTCTTATAAAAGAGGTTGCATAATTATCCTAAAAAAATGTTATTAAAATTACTTCATAATTTCAATTTTATAGGTTGGAAGATCGTGTGGTGTTCCATACCAGATATTTCATGTACCTATATTTTTATAAAATATAGCGTTTTTACCTTCCAACCTACATATACATATGTAGGTATAAAAGGTTATGTAATCGACTTTTTTTTTCACTATCGCTAAATCGACATTTTACAACTTTTGGCCAAGTTTCGCCATGATGTCTGGATGTATGTTGGTATCCACGATAACTCCAGAACGAAAAGCTACCTACTTAACATTTTGTATTTAAGCTTGGAGCTGATTAGATTTTGGGAGAAATCCAGCGTCGGAAGGGGGTCTTAGGGTCTGTTTTTGGTTTTTAACAAATATTTCTACAACAGCTTCATATTTCAAAGATATAAAAATACCTAGTTATAGTTCAAATTTTTTCAATAATTGAATAACGATAATATTATAAGAAAAAGTGTAGAATATTTTTTTAAAGAAAATTTAATTTTACATAAATTTTCTTTATAAAGTTTCTTAGTATAACGCAAGGGTAAGTCTAAAAATGAATTAAGTATGAATGAAAATGGTTAAACTGTATTATTGATTATCTTATAGAAGCAGGTTTTAAACGTCATCCTGACATAGATTGTTTTTGTTTTTACAATGTCGCCTGTTTTCGTTATGAACGTATACGAAAGAGGTTGCATAGTTACCCAAACAAAAATTATAGTTAAAATTATATCATTTCTTTTAATTTTTTAATCTCTGCCAGATATGAAGTTTTAAACGTCTGTTTGACATAGATTATTGTTTTTATTTTTACAATGTTGCACATTTTCGAATTAACTTATTATAAAAGAGGTTGCAGAATTACCCTAAAAAATGATATTAAAATTATTTCATTTCTTTTAATTTCCATTTTGTAGTTAGGAAGGTCGTGTGATATTTTTAATTTATGATGGTCCTGAAATTACGATCAAATATTAAATAGGATTATTCTATCGGCAGTTCTAAGAATTAAAGGTTATAGTTCGCAAACGCTTCATTTACAAGATACACGTTACAAAATACAATGTGTTTAAACTCGCAAAATTTATACAGGGCGGTCGAGACCTAGCGTTAAAAAGTTTTTTGGGTGATAGAACAACATAAGTGTGACTCAAATACACAATTAAAAAAATTCCATTCACACACCCACTTAAAGAAAAATTATTTTGATTTTTTTCCTAAAAAACTGTACATTCACTCAAAAATTTAGAAATTCTGGGAGATTTTGATACATTCCTCGAACTTTAACACTACTATGTATTTACATTAAATTTCATAGATGGATAGTTATGATCAGCCTGAATCTACACAACCACTAATTAAATTGATTAGAACTGTAAAGTTATCATTTTCTTAAAAAAAAAGGAAAAATCTTATACACACACACAATTCTCTAAAAAAAGTTGCTAGACAGTAGCAAATGCTATAAAAACTGCTTCAAAATTTAAGCTTTCAGAAGATAGGGTATAATATTTTATTCGTCACCATTTAAGTACAGCTATGCTAGTTTGAATAGTGTAAAACGTAGTTTGAAAAAAATCATAATTCAACTCTATCAAACTAAAAAGACACACATGAACATTTCTATTATTATAGCTATAACATAAGGTTACAGTTAATTTTTACAGCCCACCTTATGATGAGATAAGGTATCACGCACAGATGTTATGTTTTGTTTGGATACAGTTTTTTTAGTGGGTTTGGATCATTTACTTATTGACAGTGATCTCAAGATGTCGTTTTCAAATCGGGAATATGTGGAAATGCATAACATCTGTGTGTGATACCTTATCTTATCATAAGGTGGGCTATAAGAATTAACTGTAACCTTCTGTTATAGCTAAATAATAAAAATGTTCATGTGTGTCTTTTTCGTTTGATAGACTTGAATTATTATTTTTCTCAAACTACGTTTTACACTACTCAGACTGGCATAACTGTATTTTAATAAATAAATAAATAAATTTAATAAAGCTTAGATTTTGAAGCAGCTTTCATAGCATTTGCTACTGTCTAGCAATTTTTTTTAGAACAATGTGGGTGTATAAACTTTTTTTTTTTAAGAAATTGATAACTTCATAGTTCTAATCAAATTAATTAGTGGTTGTGTAGATTCATGCTGATCATAAGCTATCCATCCTTACTTAAAATTTAATGAAGTGTTCGAAGAATGTATCAAAATATCCTAGAATTTCTGAATTCTTGGGTAAATGTACAGGGTGGTTCATTATCGATGTTTTCTTATGGAGTACCCTTTCTATTACAGATAGACAAAAAAAAGTAATATGGGGTCCTTGTGCTCAATTTTAGTGTTAATTATGATCAAATAGTCATAATCAAGATATCTCTGACCGTTACTATATATATAACCCTATAAATTCAATTAGAAGACGATGCGAAGTCTGCACCCAAAAAGAGAGCGCACAGTTTGAAAAATATTTGTAGTTTTAGTGTGTTTTTTTATATTGATATTTTGTATTCATATTTTTCTTAGTTTATAGAATTAGATGTGTACATACGTATAAAAATTGATTTGCTGTTAGCTTTTCATAATTTCTGATGATGTTATATTGTTTATTTTCATTTCATTTCAATTTGCATTTGAGGTTTTTTGATAATTTTATATTCAATCTTTGGATTTTATAATTTGTTACCATTCCACAAGAACAACATTACAATTAAACTTATTTGAATTACAAAATGTCTCTAAAATATTTTACTGGAAGTGAAATTTCTTTTTTGAGTAGAATATCTTCATTCAATTTCATATTTGGTTTTCTAAGCCAACTGTTATCCTTAATAAATATACCAATTAAGAAAAACTGAAAAAATTCAATTAATTATTAAAATAGCATAGAGGTGTTACATATTTTTAAAAAGCACAAAAAATGTCATAGCCAACTATGTCATATCTTTTTTAATTAAGGAGGTATTAAAAATGTGAATGCACTAACGGATTCTACTTAAAAAAGTGCCTTCAGAATATTTTTACAGGTTGTCGATACATTTAGAAATAAAAAAAAGTTATTCAAGTTTTTCAAAATTTCCATTTTTTCAATTTTGTCTAATTGCGCAATAACAGTTAGAGATGTCTTGATTATGACTATTGGATCTTAATTAACACCAAAATCGAGCACAAGGAGCCCATATTACTTTTTGTCTATCTGTAATAGAAAGAAAACATTGAAAATGGACCACCCTGTACAGTTTTTTTTTGGAAAAAATCAAAATAATTTTTCTTTAAGTGGGTGTGTGAAATGGAATTTTTTTAATTGTGTATTTGAGTCACATGTATGTTGTTCTAGCACCCAAAAAAATGTTTAACGCTAGGTCTAGACCACCCTGTATAATACGATTATTATATTTATAACATGTTAGTCTAATCTGCATTGCATGTTTAAAAACATCCTTATAGCATTTGCAATTTCATTAGTGCATATGAAAGGCTTATGCCCCTTTTCGTCTAAGGTATAATCGACCACGTTTTAGTAACGTTTTAGTAAAACGTACCTGCGTTTGGTCTCGACCAATCAGAGCAGCGAAAATCGCACTATTGACTATATAATGGTTTATTTTGCTTGACGGTTGCATGTGCGGGTAATGCGGGTTATAGAAATTTTTAACAAAAGTGTTGCTTAAGTTTTATTAAAAGATATAGAAACCCAAAATTATGTTTAATACTAATACAAGCCCTAACAACTAATAGTTCGGACAATATTAATTTAAAAAAAAAAAGGTGGTTTTAGAAGTATTTGTGACAGTGATCACATTTTTTAACTTAATTTATATTATAGAACAGCATTTTTAACAACTAATTATTTGAATTTAACTTAATATAACATAAATATATTAAACAAAAAACACATCAAAATGTTGTGACAACTAATAGTTCGGACGGAGACAGTTCTTTGACGATTAATAAGTCGTAATGTCGCCTTTTGTCTTTATAACAGCTTTAATCGTGTCTGGCATGGTCATTACTAACGATCTGCATTGGTCTGCCGTGAATGAATTCCAGATATCATTATTTTTTCTTTTAAATCACCTAGAGTTCGCTGAGGATGACCTCGCAGGTATTGCTTCATTTTATGCCAAACTCTTTCGAGTATATTTAAATCGGGGCTGTTAGATGGCCATGATAATACGTTTATATTATGATCTTCAAGCCATTTTAAACTTGTTGTGGCACAGTGGCATGCTGTTCCATCTTGTTGAGAGGTAAAGTTTACTTGTGGGTGTAGTTTCTTCATACTTGGCAACAAGGTATTTTCCAGTACTCTTTGAAATTTTGAAGCGTTTACTGTAATATTGACAAACTCCAAATGCCCCAGGCCATTAGCTAACATGCAGCCCCAAACCATGACCCCTTTAGGAAATTTAACAGTCCTTTTAATGCAGTCTTTATAAAACGCTTCAGATTTACTCCTTATAACCCGTTTTCTGTGATCACCTATACATATATCAAATTTTGATTCGTCGCTAAATATTATTTTTGACCAGTCTTTATAAGTCCAAGACAGTCTTGCTTTAGCCCATATCAGCCGGTTTTTCTTTTGTTTTTCAGTCAAGAGAGGTTTTTCTTTAGCCTAAGGTATGGTGTAAAAATAATAGTTTTAGATATCTGCAATTAAAACACTGTTCTAAGTCTTACCTTATAAAATTTTAATCCACATTTATGTCTCCATTTTCGACAAAACTCTCTTGATACTGCGTGTCCTGATTCGGCGTTCCAACGAGCAGTCATTTGCCGTAATGTACTTCGCCTTTCGTTTTTGCAAATTTTTACAAGGCGTCTTTGGTTTCTATTGGAAATTGTGCGACGCCTACCGCAACTTTTGCGGAACCATTAATTGTACTTGTTTCTCCAAAGTGTTTTATTATATTCCCTATTGTACATTTGGCAACATCTAACTCTTTGACTATTTTTGTGGTCTTGTTTAATGATTATATTCCTCACCTGTGCATTTGTTGTTTTTCCACGAGCTATTTTACAAACGTATTACGCTTGACAGCAACAAACTTTGTGCCATTAACGAGTTCGTTTTATTTTTTGTTTCCAAAGCCTCCTCCTTATAAGAATTATTTGCATTCGTCCGAACAGTTAGTTGTCAGCATATTATGCAGTGTTTGTCCATAATTTCTTTTTAAAGTTGTAGTTTATGTAAAGTTTATTAATGTTACCAAACTAAAAAATAAAGATATAATTAAACACAAAACAAATAAATAAAAATATTAAAATATAATAAGACGGCGATTTATACAAAAATTGTACTCGTCTGAACTATTAGTTGTTAGGGATCGTATAACTAAACTAGTTGAACTTTTCCCATATCGGAGCTTTTCTGGATGGATTAATTTTCCATTGATTTCGTCCTTAGTAACTACACTAACTTCGTCAACATTTGGGAACACAAACATATTATGCTGCCCGCGGTATTCCCTCAAATTTAACAACTATCTCGTCTTTGCGTAAGTTAGTCACTTGCGCATCAAATCGTTTCTCTAATTTATCATTGGAGACTAACACAAAAACAAAAGCATTATCTTTCAAGTGTGGCTCTTTTTCGATTATAATTTCTTGTTTCCTCGAGATGTTTGGTTCCTTGCCTTTATTTCACTGATCATGATTAGATAATTCTGACAGAGATTACCCAGCTCCACATTGGATCTGAGGAAAAACTATTACTTCGTTTCGCTTTTTGTTGAAATTACAATTTTGTCACGAATCGGGTCATACACATTTCTTTTTGCTACCTTCACCTGGACCTTGTTTTTTCTTGGTTGGCGCTAAGTTCGTTTGTCATGTTCCTCTTCCACTGCGCGTTTCTCTGGTCTTCTAGAGTGGTTCAAACTCAACAACTAGTCCTTCATTATATCAAATGGAAAATCTTCATCAGAAAATATGTTTGGATCCATAGGAAAAATTCCAGTCGATGCAAATCCAGATGTCCCTTTTGAAATGGTTACTACAGCAGAATATGCTTTTTGAATAATTCTGCAATGTTGTACACCGTAATGGGTTGGCCAGGTTTATTCTTCATGCACAAGTTACTCTCACCATTATATCTTAAGAGGACCGTAAAACACATTCAGACACTGCATCCGATGTGACGAATGGAGCAGCAAAGATCACATTATTATGTTGTTATTACGGTAAAATGTGTAGGCTTCCAGTGTGACGTGACTTCCATTCACGTCACACAGTAGAATCTCTACTCGGTTTTGTGTAATTATTAAAATGCTTGAGCCAGACAACGAATAGATCTTCATTTGTCCAACCATTTATAGAGCAAGTATATAATACTCGGTCATCTCATCCTTGTTGAATCCTTTAATTCTATTTAGGCTTAAAGCCTCCGGTTTTCTTATCGACAGGGAAGTATTTTTTTAAATCCTTCCAACCAATCTTTTCCAGCCAGCTTACTTTCCCTGTTAAACGCATGATTCATCTGCAACCTCTCTGGAATTGTGTGAGAGTAACTGCATAATACTTAATATTGATGCCTTCTGTTCTTTTGTGAAGACCGCTTTTCTTCCCATACTAGGATCACCTATTTCTAGAGTCTTGTACCTTTATTGGAAAGTAGCGAACGAAATGTTATGGTTTTTGGTAGCTTGCCTCTGGCTTACTGCATTTTTAACATCATCAAAAAATTGCGAGTCGGGTAATTCCGGTCAACCTATGGCTAATGGCGGTTACTGACTATCATTGCCCCAACCATTCTAAGTATGGGTAAAATGCATTAAAAATAAAACAGATTGAATTTTGATGATAAGTTATTGCATAGTATTTACCTTGTAGAAAAAGTAGTTGATGAACATATTACCCAAAAATGGCTCATCATAATGTTAAAAACTACTACTAAGGGCCCGCAGTGTGAAGTTAAAAATGTATAGGTATATCTTTGTGAGCTAAAGCTCGTTGTGATCACAAATATAGTGAAGAGCAAGATTATTAACAAAAAAATTGCATAAACTTTCTCCTATTTTTTTCAAATCTCTGATTGTTGTAAATCCGTACTTTGTATCTGTTTTGTAAACGTCACAACTCGATCACAACCTTATTCCACCGTTGGCATACTTGTAATACATATACAGTTTATAGTTTCAATCAAATGGTGACCACTTTGAAACTGCTTTCTCGAAAAAAATTTAGTGAAATATAGTTATGGACATGTACTCCACGATATAACAAGCACCACTCACTAAGATGCTGTCGATCAGCTCGGAAACAGCTAAACTAATTTGAATGAAACTTGGTATACATGAGATTTTGGACACGAAGTGTTTTAGTTATCTATATTTATTTGAAAATATGGGGGGTGATCGATAAACTTGGAAACGGCTGAACCAATTATATTGGGGCTATTGCGCAAGAGAGTGTTTTAGCGTTACCTATTTTTTTATCTAAAGAAAAGTGGGAGGGAAATCGATAAACTGATGAAATTTGGTATGTGGGGGCTTTTGAACACATTTGTGAGGTTAGCCACGGCCACAAATGTTTAATTTTGGAAAAAAACGAAAATCTTGTGAGACATATACAGTGTGTCAAGAATAAAATGGGGTACAAGGGAATATTGGAAATGGTAGTGGATACAAGATCGGTCAAACGGGGAAACATTTGTGTATTTAGGTGATCATTAACAATATGGGTTTACATTCACAAAAATTAATAGCGTTACTGAGATACAGGGGAAAACCAAAAATGTGCGTTTTCTAAAAAAGTGGAAGAGGTAGTAAATGGAATGGAGCCTTACAACATAACGCAATCTTGTGAGGGAGTCCTGAAACGATGTAGAATATCAGAGAATGGTCTATTGTTTGAACAGTTACTTTGATACTATAAATTATAATTTGTTTTTGTCCATTAAGTCTGTCCTAAAAATCAGGTGAATGTATCTCTTACAATAAATATAATACGGAGGTTATTAGAAAAGGCACATTTTTCGTTTTCGCCCTGTATCTTATTAATGGGAATAATTTTTGTAAATGTAAATCCGGAGTGTTAATGAACACCTAAATGTGGAACTTTTTCACCATTGGACCGATCTTGTATTTATTAACATTCCCAATATCCTTATTCACCCCATTTTATCACTAATGCGTACATGTTGTCCATAAAAATTAGAATATTTTTAACATTATTTAGTATAAAAAACACCTTTTTATAAACAAAAACAACAGGCGATTCAATTAAGTAAAAAAAAAGAAAAAATGTTAGTAAGTATGCAAAACATTAACAAAAGGCGCTTAAATATGCTCTTGTACTCTGTAATACATATCACAATTAAACCAAATCCAAGCCCCAAACATTTTTAGAAGCATTTATCTTATTTTAATAGCTTATATATTGATTAATTATATATAAGACAAGATATGAAGAATCGATTTTCAGGAGGGGAATTTTTCGACGTAACCTTATCCTTAAATGGAAATTTAGAATAATAATATTTTTATAACAGAGTCTCGACTGTAGCAAACTGCGCCCATGAGCAAGTCACCGCGCATTTTATTGTTACTAACATATAAGGGGAATAGTTATTCTATAAATTTAGACGTAGATAATTTGTGGAACTTCAGGATAAAATCCGGCAGAAGACGATTATGGGCGGATGCGTCACGAAATTGTTCGTGGCTGATCCGTTGGCCTACTAAAATTGTTTTTTTAATGTTATCTGGCCCTGCATCTTACCTCCCGTCTTCTACTACATCTAAATGAGTTATATGACAACACAAACATATATTTTTTGCCTATATATTATTCCAGATTTGAATTCTCCTCGCTTTGTACATTACTTCAACAAAATTTCAGTATCTTTTTTGTCGTAAAATATCCACAGATGGAGTCTGGTTCGGCTCATTGTACAACAGACTTCATATACGTAAAAATTCATGGAGGTTAGGTCTGCACTTCTGGCTGGTCACGGTATTGGTCCATTTCTTCCGATCCATCTTGAGTAATTGGTCTCTAACCACTCTCTGACACTTCTTCTGTAATGTGCAGGTCAACCACCATGTTGGAACCACATGTCTCACAACAAATTGAGGGGTAAGTCTTTGAGCAAGTCGCCTGAATGTTGATTTAAAAAGTTCTTGTAATCTTCTCCATTTAAATTATCGGGGAGAGAGTATGGTCCAATTAATTTATTAGATATTATCCCCATCCACACATTCAGACTAAATCGTCTTTGAGATCCTTTGGTTCTTTTTTTATTTGGGTTACCATTTAGTTTTGGGGCTCAATAATGAGAGTTATGGTAGATTGAAATGCCGTCTTTGTGGAATTTGGATTCATCTGTCCACAATATTCGTTTAAAAAATGATGGGTCTTCCAAATTGGCATTCATCATGAATCGGCAAAAATGAAATCTCCTCAAAGGTCCTCCTTCTTCAATTACTTGCACAGGTGTGTAATGGTATGAGTAACATTCTGAAGTGTTCATAGTGAACCACGCTTTCCACTGCGACAGACCAGAATATTCGTAGAAGCGGTTGGATCTCTAAGCCGCCGATAGGTCTCGTCAAACCTACTAACATACCGTACATGGCGGTCGGGATAACGGATCATGTATTCTACACGAGCACGTGCAGATACACCTTGGCAAAACCCGTAACACATTAGAATATCAGTATATTCTTCGTTAGTGTACGAAGTCATGTTGAACGGCCAATGTCATAAGCAGAAATCAAAGTTCAGTTTTAAGCACAGTCACAGAATCGGAAGAAACAGTCCAGAATTAAAGCCAAGTCGCGTTGTAAACAGAGAGCACAGAATATTGCATCTACTACGGACGAAAAACATAAGCAGACCATAAAATACCACGCGGCGTACCTCCGTACCTGTCCCGTACGGTAAAGTTCATCTCCTAGTTCGCTCTCTCCCGTAGGTTAGAGCGAGAGAATTGCAGCGTGTGAGCGAGACACCCTATAAAGTATCTCGCTCTCACGCCCCAATTCTTTATTGTTCGAATAAGCAGGTAGAAACTTGACCTATGCAAGTGTGATGTTCTAAAGGATTATTCATCCCGTACCATGTTGATCACTAATTTATTGGAATTTTTGTGGCGTACCTTGGGTTATTATACCTTTTTAGATAGCTTAGAAAACGTAGATATTTTAAATACATCTGCAAGTACATTTTCATAGTTTTTTTTCCATATCTTTATTGAAAACGCGCAGACCTAATTAGTTTTTTAAGTATTTTTTTTTTATAAAATTGATGAAAATTACCGATCGACTCACCCCCTACACAAAAAAACTAAAAAACGCACACCAAAGGGCAAAGTGCAAATCTCAATGACAAGGGTGGTTTAAAAAAAAATAAAAAATTATATGGTCAAATAAGTTTGTTATGACTTCTCTTATAACCTCTTAACGGATCTAGGTCGACTTATCCTGTAGCCCATATATATATATATATATATATATATATATATATATATATATATATATATATATATATATATATATATATATATATATATAAAACTACTTCATAAGGCAGTATTATTGGAATATGGTTTATATGGCCAACTACCATTATTTTTCAATGTACAATCAGCTTCTTAATTATGATGCACCATTTATGAAACACCCTATATATATATATATATATATATATATATATATATATATATATATATATATATATATATATAGCTTAATCACATAATAAGAAATTTAATCATCTTATGAAATTTATATGTTGAACTTCGGGTTCTAACATCTGATTAGATCAGATCAGATTATACAGAGGTTGTACGAAATATTTCCTCTCTAGGAACAGAACGTTCCATAATTTGAAAATCGCAAACAAAATTGTGTGCAATAAGTCGAATATCGCACATCAAATCTCCATGAAATATATATGATAGACTTGGGATACTTAACATATAAAGAATCAAGTACAACAGAATTCTGCCAGGCGTATACGAGTTTTGTACAAAAATTCGTCAGTAGAAACAAAACGTGCAATAACTCAAAAATCGGATGTCAAATCTTCAGGCAATTATATGGTAGACTTCGGTTACCTAACATCTAGAGAGTCAAGTACAAAAGAATTCTGCCAGACTTATGCGGGGCTTGTACAAAAATTCGCAGCCAGAATCAAAACGTTCAATAACTCGAAGATCGCTCATCAAGTCTTCATGAAATTATATGATAAACTTAATTACTACTGAGGACGATAACTGTAAGTGTTATCGAAACGTTCAGATGTGTATAACATAAATATAAAAATACACCATTAAAAAACCCAAAAAGCTAAGTATTTTAAATAAACAGTATCCAGTACACAAATATTTCGTCTACACGACCAATACTTGCAATAATATCATATATCAAATCTGCATGAAATTTATATGGTAGACTTCGGATAGCATCATCTACACTATCTACGAAGTCATGAGTACAAAAATACTGGGTTTACGAAATATTTTGTTTCCAGAAACAGATTGTGCCATAACTGGAAAATCGCATTTCACAACATTATAAAGGTTATATAGTAGACTTCGGGGACTAACATCTATAGAACCAATTACAAAAGAATTCTGCTCTACGTATACCTACAGCGGTTTTACGATAATTAGTTAGCAGAAAAAAGCGAAAAAAAACTCTAGTATTGCACGACACATCGTCATGAAATGTATATGGCCGGCTTCGCGTAGTTAACATCTACAAAATCATATACACAAGAATTCTGCCAGGTGTATAGATGGATTATACTGTTTCGTGTTCAGGAACAAAAGAACTTGAATGTCGCATCAAATCTTCATGATATTTATGGCAGACTTCGGTTACTAACATTTACAGAGTGCACTAATATTATGCCCAGCGTGTACAGGGGTTATACGAAAATTCCTGGTCAAAGACAAAGTCGAATATTGTACATCAAATCTTCGTGATACTTACATGATAGACATCGGTCACTTAACATCTACAGCATCATGGGTACAAGAATACTGCTCAACGTATACAGGAATTGTACGAAATATTTCGTCTCGTGAAACAAAGCGTGCAATAACTCGAAAATCGCTCATAAAACTTTAATTCAATTTATATGGATAACTTCGGGTACTAACATCTGCAGAATCATGTACACAATAACTCTGCTCAGCGTATATGGGGATTGTACAAAATATTTGGTCTCCTAGAAACACATTCTTTTCGCTGTCTACGTATTAGCATTGTATATAAAGGAGTATATGGTATAAGATATGCTATGCATGATAATAGTAAACTTGCACATATAGAGTATGACTCACTCAAAAGCGATAATTTTTTTATAATTAAAGTTATCGGTCATTTGAAAACGTTTCTAATTCCATCTAGTTTATTGCAATTTTATTTATGTATTTAAGTTACGTATTTACATTGTTGTTATATTTTTTCCTCGTAAACAACTGAGAAAAATCATACTGTCTGACGTCACGACCGTTGTAAGCCAAGTAATGAAATTTGAATCATAGGTTTTTTCTCTATAGCTTACAGAAAAAACTAAAATTTTTGTTTTTTTTAATAAATGTTATGTTAATGTAATGTTTTCTTGTTTTTTGTAGCGTTTTTCGGTTTTTTGATTTTTTTGGAAGTTCCCTCCAATAACCAGATTTAAAATAATGGTACAGGAATATAAGGGAATTCCAAACTATGCAAACACGAAGATGAACAATCATGTTAACTTAGGATTTTTATTATTCAATTTTATTTGCACATATATACACCTTAACTTTCTTGAATGATAAATAAGTAGTTTATTCGTTAACTATACTTGACGAGAATAGTAATGTCGTCAATAAGTAGAGTGTTGAAAGTTAGAAACATAAAGAAACTTTTGTGTTTTCGGTTAATTAAAATTACTTAAATTCTTTGCAATGAAGTATTGTTTACATAGATCACATAAGAATTTTGCGATTTAAATTCTCATACGTATGGGTTCATGGTACTCTAATGTAAGGCGTCGTCAAAAGGAGCAGTTTTCCATCAATTTGTATCCCCTTCGACCTATAATAAGCGCCCCATTCCCCTCGACAACTCTGCAGAGTGAGAGTTATTTGGACTTCCCACAAAATGGGGATGGAAGATGTAATGATGCTACGTATACTCCTATAAGGGCCTCGATGTTTCCACCAACTTTCAGTCTCTCCATACCCCCCCCCCCGGTTGATTTCATAAACGTGAAAACAATCAAATATACAAAAGCATATTACGTGAGTAACTTTTTTCTATTAAACGATGTGCTAAAGAAACAATGCCTAAAACATAAGAAAAACAGTACGTCATTAAAAACCCAAATTATTTTAACCTATGACGACGTGGAATTAAAGTCATCTGTATACTAGCTCACCCGGCGCGTTCTGCTACGCCCTTTTATGATTTCTTTTCTCCCTATTTTTTTTAATAAAAAATAGACAATGCAAAACAACTTCGTATACAAAAACCCCTTTATACCAAATTGCATTGGAATCGATTTAGTTGTTTCCGAGTTTATCGATTACCCTCCCCTACACTTTTTTCAGTAAAAAAATAATTAACGCATCAAAAAGCTCCTATATACCAAACTTTTTTAAAATTAGTTCAGCCGATTACGAGTTTATCGATAACCCCTCACTTTTTTCAGATAAGAAATGGATAACGCAGAAACACTTCTTGTACCCAAAAGCCCCTATACCGGGTGTAGATTTTGTTCAAGTTTTGATGGATTATACTTACTAGAGCCAGTTTGGGATTTTTTTACATAAAAAACCAATATGACCGACTTCTGGTTTCACTGAAAATGCCGCAAAAGCTGGTAATTTAAATGGGACAACCTGTATATTTTACATGTTCTGATTCTACGGCTTCAAATACATGCAGTTCATCTGCCAAATGTCAACTCAAACGCCATTTTACTTTGACAAAGTCGGCTTCAGGAGCATGTTGTGTTAATAAAAATTAGAAAATGAAAAATTACTGCTTTATTTAGGAACTAAGGAAATTACTATGCATGTCGTTTTACTAGTACTTGAAAAAGCTATTTATTATACAGGGTGGCCCATGTATGTTTCTATTGGGAACAGTGAGTTTTAGTTAAAAAACCGTAATTTTTAGATTTGATCGTTAACAAACTTCACAAAAATTGATTAATAGGAAAAATAATATTGTGGGGGTAATTGTACGTCAATTATCTATAATTTAGATGACGTCATAATGATCTAAAATTAAAATTTTTTTTTAAATAAAATTAAAATGGCACCTGAGTCGACATTTGACAGATGAACTGTATGTATTTGAAGCCCTAGAATCCAAATATGTAAAAATATACAGGGTTCTCCATTTAAATTTTCAGTTTTTGCGTCTTTTCCGGTGAAACCGGAAGTCGGCTATATTGTTTTTGTTATGTAAAAAATCCTAAACTGGCAGTAATATAACCCACCAAAATTTGAACAAAATCTAATGACCCGTTCAAAAGTTACCGGGGTGTATACCAAATTTCATAGAAAAATGTTTTAATAGTTTATCGATCAATGCCCCTTCCCTCGCCTTTTTTCAAATAAATTAAACGCACAAAAGTTTATCCATTACTACATTTTAATTCAAATCTTTTCTCTATTAATTGCATTTATATTTGCAGTTAGTTAAAATATTTTTGCAGAATTAAGAAATTACCCAATTTTTACAATCAAAGGGAGAATCACTATTATTTTTTTCTAAAATATAAGTTCACAGTAAGCAACTAATTTCGCAATTACTCTAATTACGTTTTCTAGCGATCTATTTCTATATGTACTCGTATATAAAAGAAAACCAAACAAAATATACCCAAGTCCACACAAAATTAAAAAACACCGAACGCGTTCCAGTGTTCCAGATTTTTCAAAAGAAAATCAATTACTATAAAGACTGATATAAGCTATATAGCTGATTTTATGTCGATTTAACGTAATTTACCTTAATACAAAAATACTTCCTAAGAGAACTGGAGCTCTTGGAAGACAGCACCCTAACATCGGTTTAATTCAAATATCTTCAAAATGGTTTCCCTTTAAACGATAGCGTTCTGTACATTTATTTAGTGGAATATGCCCAATCGTATGGCGTGAATATGATTTTTTAGTTGTACGCATAAGCGACTCGTTTGGGCGGGGCATTGGACTTTGTTATTCATAAGTTTTTTGTTTTTCAAAATTTCGCAATTTTAACATAAAATATAAAAAATTTCGATTTTTTTTAAAAGAATGATACTCTTGTCTGAAGTCGCTACGACGCACCGATTTCGAAATCAATCGATTTAAACTTTTCATGTGTTAATCATACTTTTATAAAATTAACTAACGAATTCATTTACAATTATGAAGGATGGCTATGGAAAATAAACAAAATAACAATTGCGTCAAAATAACTATTATCACAGTATAGATATATAGCTAACGCATACAGTAATGACAAAGCTTTTCGGCGCCTTTGAAATTGTGCGGCTGAAACCGATGATCTTCAACGGATACAACCACTTTGAGGAATACATAAATTCAAAATTTTTTTAAGAATTGTAACTAATAAAAAAAATCAAATTTAGTCCAATAAACATACCTAACTATACAGACTCTCTACAAAACTGTTAATATATGTATAGTTCACTTTTATTTATTAGAAATAATAAATTGTTACTTTCCGATTCTTTTGATTTTCAAACGTTGCAACCGACAAAATGTTTTAACTAGGAATTGATTTGTTGCTTGTCTGACAAATGAAATAAACGAGACTAATACCTACTAAACATCAAATTTATTACAATATACAGGGTGTCCGGAAAAATGTGGGAAATCTCTCGGATTTAGATAGCAGACGAAAAAATAACATGATAAGTTCCTATAATTTTTTTCCCTCCAGACCCTCCCTACGGAAATGTGAGCCCCTAAAGGACGCTGCTGGAAATTAGTTATTTTTTAATAACTTTTAAAGGACTTGACATAATTTAATAAAAATTCAGTATGATGGCCACTAGTAAGGGCCTCTTAAAATAGTAGTATTTTTGGGTACCTTGAACTTTTACCTAAAAAAAGGTGTACTTGTTTAATATCGATAAAATGAACTATTTTCGAGAAAAAAAATAATAAACGAATTAATGTTTCATAATTAATAAATTATTAAAAAAAATTAAGCCAGTGTTTTTTCGAATTTTTACCAGAAAACACTCTTTCAATAATAAATTAGGAAAACCAAATTAAACATATTAATTATTTAAAAAATGTTGCAAACTTAAGTGAGTTTATTGACCCACGAGGTATAATTTTATTTCTTGTTCATTTTATTTATCTTCACTCAAAAAAACATATGTCAAACATTCCTACGATACGAAACAAATAAATAACCTGCATTTTAGAACTTGACATTTGTCACATCGCTGGTACATTGATCGACATTGATTTACTTTAAATTTACTGATTTTTGGATTTCGTGGTGATTTGAATTGTAAACTTATTCGAAATATGGAATTCACTTTTATTGAATATGCAGATATGCATCTCATGTGCCTCTTGCAATGCTTTGGAAGCAAGAAGATTATATCTCGAGAGATTTCCTAATCGTACTATTCCAAATCAAAAGACATTTTAACGAGTTGATCAACGTCTAAGAGAGAATGGTGAGTGACTTCGGTTAATAAGGTAATAATATTGACTTTCTTTACAACTTTAGGAATGTTTAAGAAAAAAAGTACTGATGCTGGTCTGACAAGTACGGTAGAATTAGAGGAAAATATTTTGAATGCTGTAGATGGCACTCCTTCAACCAGCACTTGCAAATTAGCCGCACAATTTAATAAGCCGAAAACAATAATTCATGAAGTTCTTCAAGAATAGCTGTTATACCCATATCATTTGCAAAAAGTGCATTAATTGATTCCTGAAGATTTTCCTCGTAGAATGCAGTTCGCAAACTGGCTATTGGACCAGCAACGAAATAATGAAAACTTTATTAGCATTATTCTTTTTACACATGAAGCAGCTTTTACCAAAAATTGTATCACGGATTTACACAACTCACACGTATGGGCTGATGAAAATCCTCATGTGACTATTGTTTCGCATCATCAACATCAGTTTCAATCAATTAATATCTGGGCAGGAGTCAATGGCAATTTTTTTATTGGACCATTTGTATTCCCGGCGCGATTGAATGGACAACTTTATTTGGAGTGCCTCCAGAACGCTTTTCAAGATTTGATAGAGCATTTACCTCTTGAAACCCGCCGAAACATGTGCTTTATGCACGATGGGGCACCACCTCATTTTGGCGTTGCTGTGCGGGAACACTTAAATAACGTCTATCCAAACCGTTAGATAGGTAGAGGTGGACCTATCGCCTGGCCTCTTAGATCTCCTGACCTGACGCCTTTGGATTTTTACCTGTGGGGACACCTCAAAACCTTGGTGTATTCCAGTCCGGTTGATCCTAGGGAGGAGCTTCTACAGAGAATCACGTTTCATTGTGATGTGCTAAGGAACAATGTGGGGTTATTGTGGCGGGTACAGCAGTCCTCAATTCGTCGTGCTCGCGAGTGTATCAGACTTCACGGAGCCCATGTTGAACCCACTTATGAAGTTTTTAATTTAATGAAAATGAAACATAAATTCGTTTATTATTATTTTTTCTCGAAAATAGTCAATTTTATCGATATTAAACAAGTATACCTTTTTTTTAGAGAAAGGTTCAAACTACCCAAAAATATTTTTTTTGGATCTTTATCATACAGGGTGCTAAAAATTTAGGCGTTAAGGTATACAACTTAGTCCATCCCTGGTAAACTAAACAAGCTAAATCTGTTTCAAGGGTACTATTTTAAGAGGCCCTTACTAGTGGCCATCATACTGAATTTTTATTAAATTATGTCAAGTACTTTAAAAGTTATTCAAGAAAAACTTATTTCCAGTGGCGTCCTTTAGGGGCTCACATCTCCGTAGGAAGGCTCTGGAGGAAAAAAAATTATAGCAACTTGTCATGTTATTTTTTCGTCTTCTATCTAAATCCGAGAGATTTCCCACATTTTTCCGGGCACCCTGTCACCCAGTCATCCTTGGTAGTACTTGCATGTGGTGGTTTCAGTTCCACGTTTTCTAAGGTTTTAAATGTGAATACTAAACTGATAATGAAAAAAACAAGATACCTAGTATGACAATTTCATCCTTTTGTAAGTCAGAACTTGAAGGCACTCGTGGATAAGCTGTAGTCTGTAACCTATTTTTTAAATCATTTAAAAAATCGGCATTCTGTGTGCTGCAGACTCTATAACTCTTGTAAAGTTGTAGTGAACCCTTTGTTTCAAGTTCAACTTCACCACACGCTTTAATCCACAAACAGCATCTGAAAGCATATTAAAACATTAAGTAATGTATATATCACACATTTTTATCTTTTCGCGTCTTTAGGAAATCGAAAAAAGCTGATTTTTCCAGCATTGCTACTGTTGTTGCGACATTCTTTAAAAAGCTGATGTATAAATTTTATTTACATATTAATTACATCACCTCGTGAACGGTATACTGGCATGACAAGTCGGTTATTACAAATAGATCCACCTTCTTATGACAAATCAAAAGAAATCAGTTGATCAGTCTAAACATTCACTATCGCTATTTTGCTGATAGTATAGACACAGGCGTAAACAAAATTAGTCACAAAATTCCTATGTAATGTCGCTACTGTATACGTTAGCTTTATATCTATACTGTGCTACTATTACATATGCTAGTTGAGGTTAAAGTGTCAAATAAGTTTTAAGTGAAAGATTTTTTATTGTTTAGTTACATTACCGTAAATACAAAAAAATGAATATTGTTAGAATGGTTTCGTTTAGTAACGAAGAATATGCTCTTGTCTGAAGTCGCCACGACGCACCGTTTTCGAAATAAATTGACTTGAACTTTTTATGTGTTAATCATACTTTTATAAAATTAACTAACGAATTCATTTACAATTATGGAAGATGGCTATGGAAAATAAACAAAATAACAATTGCGTGAACGTCAAACTGCTCTCATGTCATAAATTAATTTTGCTTTAGAAAGTAAGAAATAAACTCGGGTAAAAAATAATCGTTTTTAATACAAAAAAATGTTGCTGACACAATTAATAATAAAAAAAATTCAAAATGACAACTGAAAGCATGAAACACAAAACTAAATCTACAAAAGATGCTCCATCTGTTTCTATGCACAAATTTATCCGTTTATGTAAAGATTGCCGAATTTTTGCAAAAATTGTTCCTAAATTCGTCGCAGGCATCCGGAATTCTTCTCCAAAGCTGATCGCGTGTTTCTATTGGTTGGGAATAAACCATTGATTTAAGATATCCCCAAACACAAAAACCGCAAGGATTTAAATCTGGAGACTTTGCTGGCCAAGCAACCGGACCGCCTCTTCCGATCCATCGCTGTCAGTAACTGTTATCTAAAAAAGTACGAACGGTTCTGATATAGTATGATTAACACATGAAAAGTTCAAATTTCGAAAACGGTGCGTTGTAGCGACTTCAGACAAGAGTATCATTCTTTTATGAAAAAATCGAAAGTTTTTAATTTTTATGTTAAAATTTCGAAATTTTGAAAAACAAAAACTTATGAATAACAATGTCCAATGCCCCGCCCAAACGAGCCGCTTATGAGTACAACTAAGAAATCATATTCACGCCATACGATTGGGCATATTCCACCAAATAAATGTACAGAACGCTATCATTTAAAGGGAAACCATTTTGAAGATATTTGAATTAAACCGATGTTAGGGCGCCATCTTCCAAGAGCTCCAGCTCTCTTACGAAGTATTTTTGTATTAAGGTAATTAAGTTAAATCGACATAAAACTAGCTCTAGATTCTGCAGTTTTCTTTTGTGAAAAGAATTTCTGGACACCCTGTATATACACCATTAAAAATCCAAAAGATAAGTTGGTGAAAATTTACATTTTCATATAAGGAAGCTGATGATCATGGCTTACTAGACGTACATAAACAATGGGCGAAACTTTTAGCTACTGCTAGACTTCCGTGTTCCATTGTCCGCCGTCCTCAAAACAACCTAAAATCCATCACCGCCTGTGAACAGAACATAGTACGGTACATACACAGACCACACTACAGACATCACAACGATAGGACATACAACCTATCACTGACAGACTTAAGACACTGCGTACAAAACACACCAACCGCAGAGTTCACGGCAAAATAACCGCTACCAAGAACACTAAAAAATCACCAATATACACACTAATAATAATCAATTCTAATACTAGTAAAATAATAAAATAGCGGGAAATAAGGTTTTTATTTTTTTAGAATAAATATTGTTTTAATGAAATGTTTCCATGGATTTTGAAGCATTTGATTGGGTACTTTGTGCTTTTATAAGCCTGCCATTTTTCATTATCTGTCGTTTGCTTTATTGTGAAGTAACTTTATAGCTGTTTGAATCCACATTATGAATTTTTCCTAAGATGAAATGGTTGATATGGTTTTAGTTCTGGGTAAGTCACATAGAGATTATTTGTTGACAAGTAGGATTTATGCATAAACTTCATCTGACAGACGGCACTCAAAAATACCTTGTTTCACAAAATTGCTGAGTAGATTTATGGAAACTGGTAGTGTCAAGTACGTAAAATGGGAGAAACAGAAGCCAGTTATAAATGAAGATAATCAGTTGTCGGTGCTGCTGCCTGTAACTGAAAATCCCCACGCATCCAATATGATGTTGCAGAGACAATTGATATCAGTGAAAGATCAGTGCAACAGATTTTGAAGCAAAACAAAGCACATCCTGACTAAAAACATCTCAGTCAAAAGTATGATTGACTTGACAGTGTATAATGAACGACTTAGGAACACGGTGAAAGACACAAAAGTAATGCGCGGATCGGAGTGTGGATCGGAGCACTTTTTGGTTGTATCGAGAGTGTGTTTAGGGCAAACGTGGGTCTGGAGAAGGAAAGCAAACGTAGTGCGAACGTTCAGGATTAGGGTTTAAACTAGTAGATAATGGTGCGAAAATGAAATACGCAGATGCTGTGAGTAAAGAGTTGAATGTGAACAAAACAGTGTGGAACGAACGAATAAAAGACACTGACGTTGAAAGTGCATGGATAAGCTTGAAAAACTGTGTTGTCAATTGTGCCGTGCGGATATGTGGAAGAGCGACTGTAGGTAGACAGAAAAAGTGAGCTTGGTGGAATGAATTGGTAAAAAAGGGAGTATGTAAGAAACAAGATGCGTACATGGCAATGATTGCTGCAAAAATGAGACTGAGCGATTGTATGAGGTGTACAGATTAAGAAACAAAGAAGCGAAGGAGGTAGTGAGAATAAGTAAAGAGGAAGGAGAGAAAATGCAGAATGATTTTGAGGGAAACAAAAAACTTCTGGAAGTGGGTCAAAATCCAAAACGTGGCCCAAAACAGAACGCTGCAGGAGCGATCAATACGATCAACAAAATAGTGTGGGGCGATTGTGAAATGAGGAAATGCTGGCAAGAATATTTCGGAAAGCTGTACAGTAGTGAGGAAAGTAAGACTGAAGGGTTAAATAAGGAGAATGTAGAAGGAATGGTGAATGAAACTGAGAAGGATATTGGGATAAATGAAGTAGAGAAAACGATAGGAAGGTTGAAAAACGGTAAAGAAGCAGGCGTAGATGAAATAACTGGTGAAATGCTAAAGTATGGAGGTGCAAAGCTTATACGAAGATTGTGTGAATTACTCAATGTATGCCTTAAGTGTGGAAATGTGCGAAGGGATTGGAAGAGCACGATCATTGTACCACTGTATAAAGGTAAGGGTAGCAAGAGTGATTGCAAGAACTACAGAAGAATAAATTTGCTCGGCGTGCCTGGTAAAGTATTTGGAAGAATACTGATTGATAGAGTACGAGAAACTACACAAACTATGATTTGGGATGATCGAAAAATGTTTAAATGTAAAAAAGGGAGCTGTACTGTGCGTTTGTAGATCTGGAGAAAGCATACAAGTGAATATGTGGAAGCTGTGGGAAATATTAAATGAATATGGCGTAAATAAACGGAAGCCGGGCACGTGTTAGGGTGAGAGGAGGTGTGAGTGAATACTTTAATATTGAGCAAGGAGTGCGACAGTACTGTGTGATGGCAGGGTGGTTGTTCAATGTATTGTATTAGGCAAGCATCTACCGATACAAATGGTGTAATGGTTGGTGACATAGATTTACAAGTTCTGGTGTATACAGATGGCACAGTCTTATTAAGTGACAATGTGGATGAGTTACAAACTGCTCTGAGGAAGTTTGATACAGTCTGTGAGACATGGACCTAAAGGGAAACGTGAACAAAACTAAGATTGTGCTATTCAATCGGGAATGTGGAAAGGAGAGTGGAGTATTTACTCTGCAAAATGAAATTGTGGAACACGTGGACAAGTTGGTATATCTGGATAGAATGTTTACTGCAGATGATACAATGAATGGCGAGATTGGACGAAGGGTCAATGCTGGAAGTATGTGGACGATAATGAGAAGCATGAGGTTAGCTGCGAAACGAGCAATCAATAATGGCGTGTTTGTCCCGTCAGTACTGTATGGAAGTGAGACACGGGTATGTCAAAAAAAGCACGAAAGAAAAATAAATGCCGTGGGTATGAGATTCCTGAGAAGCGCATGTGGTAAAACGAGAAGGAATAAGATAAAGAATGGGTGTATAATGGCGGAGTGTGAAGAGGAAAAGATGATCGATAAATATAAAAGTAGTACATTACGTTGGTTTGGTCACATTGAGAGAATGAACAAGATTAACGAAACAAATATATGTGGATGGGATTATAGGTAAGGTCGGGCCGGTAAGTCGCGTAAAACTTGACTGAATGTAGTAGAATGTATGATGAAAGAAAGAAAGATAAGGAGTTTTAAAAATAAAAGCACATGTCAGAGACAATGTGCGAATCTTGCGGAAGCGGGGGAGGTATGCAGAGATAGGAAAACATTGTGAAAGATTGTGAATGAAAAATAAATAAGAGCCTACCACGCAAAGGAATGGTGTGAAGGTTATGTTATGTTTCATTACAGGTATAGGTAAGGTTGTAATGAAGAGAGACAAATGAAATTAAAGAAGTGCCGGTTATCCTTTCACAAGACGCCCCATATTTTGTAATACGTGCGCACTCACAGGTCTGAGAGACCAATTATTAAAAAAAAATGACGTATATGACTGTTACCAAAAGTATGCAGAAAGCTATTAAATGGTTCATAATTGAGTACTACAACTTAACAATTAAAAACTAACATTGATTTATTATTTTATTATACAAAACATTAAAGGAAAGAAAATTGTAAACTTGAAAAAAGTAAACATTAATGTAAATAAAACCATGATAATAGTAATGTAGTAAAGGTAATGTTATCAAGAAACATAAGTACTTCTAACAAACCCAATAGAAGTACTTTTTTTTATTTTTCTTGTGATCACAAAGTAGCATCTTCCTTTTGCCCATCAATTTTATGTTCTGGTTCTGCTTCGGCGTAAATTCTACGTACTTCTCGAAGAGGGTTCTTGGAACCGCTGCCCATGTTATGTAATTTCTGGTAATCATACGCCAGTGCCATGTAAAGTTTTTGATTGAAATCTCTACGAATCAATCATATTAGATGTCCAGGGCCGTCCTGGAACCTATAAAGTGAGAGGGATACTTATGCCTGGCCGGCCCTTCATGAGGTCTCGTGCAGAAGGGGGGGGGGGGGTACATTTAAATAATTGTTTATAAACAATTTTAACCTAGATTCTAGAGTATATATTTTCTACTTTCTGGATAGTAAATTTTGATAATAAAGAATGCATAATTACAGAATAAGCGTCTTCTTCATCAAGTCACTCCTGCTCGCCACGTTATTAATTATGCCCTCTGAATAAATTTTTTTTTTAAATGTTCTTTTCCCAAGACGTTAGTAGTAAAGTTGACTTAATTGATTCCATTAGCGAGACAACAGACTGAGAAATTTCTACAGGTAGAACAAGATTGCACCTGTTTCAGTCTCATCTATTACAAATGTTGACCTTCCATGGTAAAATCGGTTTAAATCATCCCAATTTAAAACGAAATTTTCTAGCTCCGCGCGAGGTTGATCTGGAGTTGCATCCGCATCAAATTTAACTAAAACCTTGCTTAGTTCTTCCAACATCGGCGACTTCAACTTTTCTTTAGATTCTTTAAATTTTTTTGGATTTAGCAGAGATAAATCGGCAAAAACCCCCCGTCTTTAGAAAAACGGGTTTCCATACTAGTGTTTGTTTTGTCTAACATGACGTTAAATACTGAGAACTCGTAAACCTTTGCTGGATCTTGTAAAGCTTCATCGCCAACCTGCTCATCTGGCATAAGTTTCTTTTTTCGTGTTCAAATAATCGGGAAACCACTTTCCACACAAAGATCGGGCCAATCACTGTCTTCTAACTTGTCCTTCATTAGTTCAACAAATTTATCGGCTTCCCCTTGAAGCCAAAAAATCATTTCGGTAAACCATCAATTTTTTCATTGTCGAACGAACCACGGAAAAAAATGTTTAGAAATTCGAATCCGCTAGTATGAAGATAATTAGATAATTAACTTGTCTCTTGAAAAATTAGTAAATAAACGTGTGCAATTACGATAGTTTCATATTGTAAAGTCCATTTAGATATCCATTGGCTTTAGCTCGAATGGTTGAGGTCATGGTTTTTTCCATAATATATTTTAAAGCGATTATCACTTCTATCTAAAGGGCATGGTTTTTATTTGAAAACGAGCCGAATATTTTTTTGAGAGCCGCGTTCTTAGACCACCCCCTTGTCTTTCCGATCATAACGTATGTCTCAAACGTTTTGGCACAAAATCCAATGGATATAAAATACGCGAGAATGATAAAATATTAGGTTGGCTTTGGAAACAAAAATTCTTTGAAAGTTTGTCTTCACTTTGACAGTTCAGTTTTAGAAAGGAGTTGTACTAAAATGTCTTACAAATTAGATCTTCATAAAAGTATTTACAGTCTAGTTGGGCATGTCTAAGCGTGAAATAGTTCGCATATTCGAAAATCAAAATATTTCCCGCAGAACTATTTATCGTACAATAGCGGATTGTGAACAAGGTATATTATGTATAAATCTCCCAAAAAGTGGAAGACCCAGACCTTTTACCCAAGCCAGAGCAGACAGATTAGTAAGAAGAGCAAAAATAGAGTTGGAATGTCGGTCAGGAAATTAGCAGATGGCACAGTATAGAACTTCTAAGGAAACAGTTTGGAGGGAATTGATTATGAATGGTCAAGAATATCGAACAAGAAGAAAATGTCCAAAATATACACCAAATCAATAAACACGGATACCACGATGTTGTCGGGAATTAAGGCGGATACATTTTGCCAATAACAAAGTCATTGTTATTGATGATGAAAAATATTTCACTCTAAGTCTCAGAAATTAAGGGTGACGAAGGTTTCTATACTGATAACATAGAAAACTGCCCACAGAATGTTAAACATGAAGAAAAGGCAACATTTAAGAGGCGAAGCACTGGATAGTCAGCGCTATATTCAGAATTGTCTGGACAAACTGATATGATTTCATTAATGAACATCATGCTGAAGACGATATAATGTTTTGGCCAGACTTAACGTCATGCCCTTACGCCAGGGAAACTCAGAATTGGCTCAACGCTCATAACATACCATTCGTACCACTAAACGACAATCCCCCTAATCTACCTCAGGCCCGCCCTATAGAAGAATTTTGGGTACTTTTGAGTAGAAAAGTGTATGATTGAGCATGGCAAGCCGATAATGAAGGACAGTAAAGACGGAGATAGATATTACAGCCGCCGAATACCTTATGCGAGATGTTCGTAGAAAATAGCGTCTTTTTGAAATTTTGTTAATTATAAGTCTATTAACTATGTTTGATAGCTATAAGTTTAAATAAAACATATTTGTTTATAAAACTGAATATAATATTTTGTGCCAAAACTTTTGAGACATACGTTAGCTAGTTTTTTATATCGAGAATCTTTTACTGTTTCTTCCCATATATCGACTCGCAAGTAAGAGTCACTTATAAAAACTGCAATATCGCTCATTAATGAAAAAAAGGTAGCACTTGTAATTTTTATACTGGTTGCATCACAGATTACAAGGTTTAAAATAGTAGTATCAGTTTGTGCGCTAAACGTTCTGGCTTCGTTTACTTCTTTAGCAATAGTATATTGTTTCAATAACTGAATTTAAGCGATTTTTTGAAAGAAACGTTACTAGAAAACCTTTGTCTCTTTGTTTGCTCCGATCGTAGTGACATCTACTTTTAAATTATCCACACATAATTTTTTGCAATGCAGAAGGTACGCTTTAGCACAAATTGAGTGTAAGTTGGAATATTCGTGCTGCTTGACTCTATCATGAAAATGTTTTCTATCAGATACGCCTGTGATAAAACTACTAGAATATGAAAACTTGCCAAAGGCCATACACACAAAACAAAACAAAGATTTATTCTTCTCATTAAATGTTAGCCACTGACGATTAAAACCTCCTTTTCGATAATGTAACCTTTGCAGAACAGGATCTGTAGAATTCTGCTGAGGATAGAACATATAGAAAAATATAGTGAGATCCTCTGATTTTGGTCATATAAAGTAATCGTAATTCGGGTGCTCGTAATCTGTATCAAAATGTCCATTCCTGATATTTTCTTCATTCGAAATCGGGATGACCTGTTTCCATTCACTCTTGTTCGCGTCCGACACGGACGAAATATGGCCGCCTGAAATCCAGTTTTGTGGTTTGCCATCACCTTTTTGATTTTCTGCAACTGTTTCCATTTATTCTCATCAAAATAATGGCGACTTTTTTTCGACTCCTAACCTGCAGATTCCTCTTTAGAAGAAGATGCACCGCCACGAAGAGAAAAAATATCAGTTATTTTCACGCACTTGTCTCCGCTACTTGCAATAAGTTTTCGTTTTTTATCCCGTATCGGAAAAACACGAATGACCATGGTCGTACGTCTACCTTAAGCCTTCCCTCTTCTGAGGGGTTAATTAATTTCATTCATCAAAAGAATAAAAAAAGTATGCAATTACGTCACATCCTCCAAAATGAGATTTAAATTTCAAACAGTAATTAAAAATGCCCTGTTTACTAATTTAACCACTATACAATTTTATATTCATTGCTGCCACCTCAAAACTTCAAATATCTGTCAAAATTGTATCTTTTCTCACTTACTCTCCACAGAAGCAGCCATTTATTTGCCGTCCGTCGAAAGGGCAAAGCTCACCACTTAAAAACTAAGAAAATTAATTTCGCACCATTAAAAATGAGGTTTCGACTAGAAACATATGTCCAAAAATTTTCGCCCCTTGGACAGGCGGCAAATGATTGGCGATTTACGTAGACAATATTTAGGATAAGCTAAAATTTTTGACATATGTTTGAAGTTGAAACCTCTGTTTTTAATAGTGCGAAATTAATTTTTTTAATCTTTAAGGGGTGAGTTTTGCCCCTTGGACGGGCGGCAAATAAATGGAAATTGGTGTGGACTATATGCGAGATAAGATAAAATTTTTGACATATGTTTGTAGCTGAAACCTCGTTTTAAGTTTTAAGTAGTGAGCTTTGCTCTTTCGACGGATGGCACATAAATGGCTGCTTATGTGGAGAGTAAGTAAGATGAGATACAATTTTGACAGATATTTGAAGTTTTGAGGTGGCGGCAAATGAATGTCAAATTGTATAGTGGTTAAATTAGTAAACGGGACATTTTTAATTATTGAAATTTAAATCTCATTTTGGAGAATGTGACGTAATTGTATCCTTTTTTTATGTTTTTGATGAATGAAAAGTAATTAACCCCTCAGAAGAGGGAAGGCTTAAGGTAGACGTACGCCCATGGTCATTCGTGTTTTTCCGGCGCAATGGCTGCTGAATTCTGGCTTCTAAGTTCACTCCGGTCTGGTCCCTGGGTAACTAAGCAGCTAAACAAAAACGGAAATGATATATAGCATAGAACACTGAATTTTTTCGCAAATTGGACGATGCCTACAGGGACATGGTCACATAGATCGGGACTACGGGGTATTCCTACTTCCTTTATCTTTACTATTCCTTATATACAGTACTTCCGTGGTAAGTACGATAGAGCACGAATACCAGAATACAGAAATTTAAATGGTCAACCTGCTAATCACTACCAAAAAAATAATTTAGAAAATGTAGAATGTAGTCGACTGTACAATTACGAGTGCAAAGGATTAAATTGGTAAACCGAAACGCACAGTTGACTCTAATCACAAAGACTGCCGGTCTGTCACTGTCAGTCGTCCCGTCGTATTGTAAATGATGTAATTTATAATGAAGATGAAACATCAGCATAATTCCATCCGCATTTCCTGATGTAACGTTAGATAACAATAATTGTGCCTTAAACAAAACTTATAATTATTCTTTGTTTTTATGACCTACTCTTGCATTGAATGTTATCTAAATTCATAATAGGTATCATTTTTCGCTTAACACGTTCACTGTCCATATGACATTCAATAATTAAAGCGCACCAGTCCCCTATATAAAAAAGCTAGGTCCCATATTTTTTTTGTTATGAATAATGAATGGTATATAATGTCCAAGTCCATGCACCAAACATGGGTCAAACGTTTGCTTTAATTATTAACTAGTTATACCACAGCGTCCCCTTGTATATAACCTGTCTATTCTCATTAGTCCATATTTAAATCATACATGAAATTTTATACAAACGTGAACCAAATGAGGGGCACGGGACTTACAAACAACATGGGGAGTGACCCATATATGGGTCATTGGACAGCGAACGTGTTAAGATACAAATATGAACAGGCGCTGACATTAAATTCGCCTACGACAAATAAAAATTTAGTCTGTATTAATTAATTTTGCTTTTTTTTTGGAAGCAAAAGTAGTTTTATTAGAATTTCTCTTTTTAAAATTTAGCGCTGTTACCTTCCAACCTACATATACATATGAAGGTATAGAAGGTTATGCAATCTACTTTTTTTCGGCCATGATGCCTGTGTGTGGCGATGTGTACGAAAACACGTACGTACTTAAAATTTTGTATTTAAGCTTGTTTTCACTTCTCCTGGAAGTGATTAAATTTTGGAAGAAATTCAGCGGCGAAAGGGGGGGAATATTAGGAGCTGTATTTGATTTTTATTAAATATTTCTGAATCAGCAGTATATTTCAAAGGTATAAAAATAGTAATATAGATCTCAATTATACATATTGTGTTCTATATTTGATACGACGGATAATTTAGCTCAAAAAAAAATTCCTAAGGTAGAATTTAAATGTTTTTCAATATCTGAATAATGATTAATTTTATAAGAAAATGTGTAGACATATTTTTTAAAGAAAATTTAATATTCTTATAAAGTTACTTAATATAAAGCGAAATAAGTGTAACCATTTTGTAAATAACTGTATTATCGATATTTTTATAGAAGCGGGCGGCTTTGGTATTTTTTTTAAGTTAGTGTCTAGATTTCTATTAGCCTCTATCTGACATGAAGTTTTAAACGTCTGTTTGACGTAGATTATTGTTTTTGTTCTTACAGTGTTGGCTTTAAACTTATAAAAGAGGTTGCATAATTATCCTAAAAAAATTGTTATTAAAATTATTTCATTTCTTTTAATTTTCATTTTGTAGGTTGGAACGTAGTGTGTTGTTCCACACCAGATATATTTATTGTAATATATCAAACGCCTAAAATACTGTTCACACTGACTAAAGAGCTTACCGGCCCTCCAGCAGAGCGGCCCAGAGAGAAAAATTCCCCTGTTCCCAATGGCCACACCGACCCCGTAGATGTCTGATTTTGTTTGTGTATGTTGAACGAATTTATAGCTACCACATTCATCATAGAAGAGAATATGACCATAGGCCATCTTCTACATTTTCTAGGGTAATTATATTGTGAACATAATTTGTCTACATCAACTCCCCCTTTGGTTAAATCGTATAGGTAAATAATCTCAGGTCTGTTGCTGCTTCGATCGATAAAAGTAGGATTTGTGCCATATATGTCTCAAAATGCGGTAAGGGGTTAAGTGAACCGTTTTAAAGGAGTTAAACTGAGCGAAATCCAATTCCGATCTCGTTTTACAGAAGTTCAGATGCGTAGGTACGGCTTTTCACTATTTCAGTTTATATATTGTTTGATCAGCGTGAGTAACACTTTCTTAGCTGCTATTCCGTACGAAATACATGTAGGTCCTTTAATTAATTATTAATAAATAATAATAGTAGGTAATTAATATTTGATTATGAATCAAGTAAATATGTTCTACGCCCAACTTTCTAATCGCATAAAGCGCTATTTACACATTGTACCGATTACTGAATAAAATTAGATTCAAGTGGAAAAAGGCGCAGGACAACAGGAAAAGAATGATATACGATCGTTACGGGTGAATTATTTACAAAAGTTGACAAATTTTAGAGATTGATAATGATTATTTTATAGTTATATTTAAATAAAAATTGTATTGGTTTTGCATGCAGCACTAAAAATCATAGCACTCAAGGGCGAAGTTACCGGTGAAAAGTGTCCGCGTCGCCTGCTCGTTCTTTCTTCAGACAGAATGACATAAGCTCTAACAAAATTTTTTCGGCGTACATTATAATTTAATATGTATTGATTAATGATATTTGATAATATTTAACGATGTCTAGTGCCAATTACCTTCAACGGGAGTTGTGATAGGTTAGCTTTCAACTAATATTTTACAGGACTGTATGACAATTATTTAGAATCAAGAAATATTAATAAAAGGTTAAATCGAGAAGTAAATTTTTTGAAAGATCAATATAAAAATATAAACATGTACTAACATAAACAGGTTAAATGACTCCTTTAGTAATTGTATCTAACAAGATAGTATGTTAGTATTTCAAAAATTTCGAGTGTAGAAACTAAAATTTTCCAGTACAAGCGAATCTACTAATAAAGACGTTCCAGAAACGCATCCTAATAATGATGATGGTAACTCACGCTATTAAAATTGGTGCACGTTCAAATGTTGGTGAGTCAGGGGGCTAGTTGTTCCAGAAATGTGTTTATATCAGGGATGGTTGTGCAAATTTGAAAAGCAAATTTGATACGTATAGGTATTTCATATTATCTGTACCTGCAGAAACCTTGGAAACCCTTATGAATTAATACAACTGGCCTCATGGTATTTTTTTGATCAGCCAGAAACGTTACCAGTCCAGGCATAGGAAATGGCGGCACAATTGAATACTTTGGTTTGTTACATCTAAACATTCAATCTTTGCTATATGAAGTACTAGAGCTAGAACTAATACTTGACAAACACGATAGTTCTATGATCGTGTGTGTAAATGAACGTTGGTTGTTAAACGATGAAGTTCATTAGGTAAAATCAAACTACCTTGAGTTGCTATATTTTTGTACAATAGTCGCTGTTGTACTATTGAATGTATTAACAATTTGTCGAGCGACACAGACTTTGAAATTGCTTCTGTGAGAATTGTTAGTTTTAATTTACCCCAATTCACCGATTTTAAGTTCACCGACATTTCATAAAAAGGCTTTGAATGGTTTG
This sequence comes from Vesta saturnalis, assembly GCA_036346205.1. Lineage (NCBI taxonomy): Eukaryota > Metazoa > Arthropoda > Insecta > Coleoptera > Lampyridae > Vesta > Vesta saturnalis. The sequence continues at coordinate 3,090,323 of JARFJB010001813.1, read as the reverse complement.
ATTATTTGAAAAACACATAAATGTTTATGAAGTATAAGAACACATAAGACAAAATATTACTTAATACGATAAATTATAAGCTATGCCTCTAATATAATATATATATATATATATATATATATATATATATATATATATATATATATATATATATATATATATATATATTCATAACAGGACACATAGTATTCCAACGAGACCATGCTTTAGTGTTACACCGGTTATCTCTCCAAGGTTAGCATTATGCCAGTTCTACCCAGGAACCGTTTTACGCCTCCACTACATTTACAGGGACTATCCATCAAAATATGCTACATTTTAATTGTGAACTGTCCAAATAAAATACACGAAAAATAAAATCAAGAGCCCTCTCTACATTGAATCACAAGATTGTGATGTAATATTAACTTTCAAATTATCATTGATATTAATTTATATTAGATGAAATAATCACTCTTACCATGGTATTGTAATACTATTCATATACAAATTTCAAGTATTACCTAGTTCAATTTATAAAAGAACCATGTATCTTCAAATCAAGTTATATTAATCTTACAATTAAGTTACCCTTTTGTTGAGATCATAATATTATAAGCATTTACTGAAAGAAAATACAATTAGTGAATATATAACATTACCTTTTCTCTTCTATGTTATAAACCAAAAAACATTCATTTTCTTTTAGAAAATCAAAATCAACAACCCTACATTATTTTCCTAGCCACATATCCCTAAGCATACCTCATTTCTACTATCAAACTATACAACAGCCGCCCATATTTACTAGATAGTTTCAATTAAACCCGCCCTCTAATTTACAAAGTAAAACAAACAAAAATGCACCAGTTGTGGTGTACTGCCTTAAAATGTTTTTGAGTATTTAATCACAGTCGCTAAACTTTTTCTTTTTTTGGTTGAGGTTCAAATTCGCTGATATATTTCTCGATTCGGATTTCATTCAGGCATTTTTCTTTTTTTAAACAATTTATAAACTTCCAGATGTTAGGGTGCGTCGCTCCCACCTGCGCTTCAAACCCTCGATGCCATCCTTCGGCGGAATTGTTTGTCCTCGGCAGATTTAACGTCCTCTGGTAGACACTCCACATTATATAATAATATAGTGGGAAACGACCCACCCACGTATCTTCGAAATAGTCTACAACTTCCTGGGATTCTTCTGGAAAAGCCTCACTATCACATAGGGTCTCAAAGGCCTGGTCTACTGTATCTGGTGGAAGAAATGCGAGAGCTGGCAATATTTTCAAATGTAAACCAAAATCTGGATCGGTATCATATCGTTACTTTCATCCGTAACTTTGAATAGTGCGAAATATACTTTGAGTAATCTGAAAAAAGCAGTCATACTGTTCCCATTGAGGAAATTCTACTCTGAAGGCATTTATCAAAGCTCTTTCAAAATCTGTTGTAATTATCCTCGGAGCCAACGAAGGCTCAATGTTATGGAGTTCCGTAACAAACGCACATAGGTTTTATTAGGCAACAATGCGTCGAGCAGAGGCAAAGACACATTTTGTTTCAAACCGTGTATGGTATACAATTGATGAAATCAGCACAGTTTCGAAAGTTCCGCCGGAATACCAGTGGTTACTTTGGACTAGACGCGTACCAAAAGCAACAATCCTATTTTCTTCTGGGCCCGAATGAATCAACAGAAAATCTTCTCCATTACACAAGTCTGTGTGTATTCTTCGGGAAATTGAATATAGTTGGCCATGATTAGGCAAAGCAGGACCAGCTTCTTGTTGTATGTTATGGATGGCCCTTTTCATGGTATCGATCTTTGGCAGTTTTTGGAGCTGCATCTTGACCACTGACTGACGAAATTTGCAATAATAAATTGTGCATCATTTGAGGTTTGTGCGCGTCTTTGAGTATCTTCCTATACCAACATGGTTATGGTCATTGCCAAATTTGTCCACGTCATCGTTCACTGTCACTAGCGCTGTACACTTAAGTGGTTTTTGGATAATTTTCACATTTCCAGCGGATTTTTTCGTTACTTCGCTTTTCTGTAAAAAAAGACATGATCATCAAAAAGCAACTTTTGACGACGTTTTTCGGATAATACAAATTCAATAGGCATTGTAGTGAAACAACTAAGTAATAGGAAATCTTATAATGAAATTAGAGATAATCAGGTACCCTTAATTTATGTGGCATACGAATTACATGTTTATTGTAACTTGCAAATGATGCAGTAATTAATGGTAGGTACCTGTTATATAACTCAATTATTTTTTGGGCTAATTACGACTTAATCATTAATTTAAACGTTTTTGGAGTAAGAATTGAAAATAACATTTCTACCCACTGTTCCCTATACCTTAATGTATTACTAAGTATTTGTCGGGCACTCAAATTATAATATGTGTGTAACAGGAGATTTCAATATTAATTTTGGAGAAAATAGTAATTCTATAATAGATATGAAAATGTTGCAGCTATGTATCGTGTAGTGTAACAAATTATAAGCCTCCAAGGGTCACTTATACCAGTTCATCCTGTTTAGACAATAATTTTGTATATTCTGATATGTCCAATTACTAATTTAAACGTTTTTGGAGTAAGAATTGAAAATAACATTTCTACCCACTGTTCCCTATACCTTAATGTATTACTAAGTATTTGTCGGGCACTCAAATTATAATATGTGTGTAACAGGAGATTTCAATATTAATTTTGGAGAAAATAGTAATTCTATAATAGATATGAAAATGTTGCAGCTATGTATCGTGTAGTGTAACAAATTATAAGCCTCCAAGGGTCACTTATACCAGTTCATCCTGTTTAGACAATAATTTTGTATATTCTGATATGTCCAATTACTAATTACTGAATTTAATTCTATGTATATCAGATCACAACGCCTTATTTCTAGATATTGTAATGCTGGATCTAGTTTTAAACAAATTTACATTAGCAAGTAAATGCGAAATTGTACCATTAACACAACTTATTCAGTTTTTATTGCCTATTGTCCAAGATAAACTAGTGGTTTACAACACACCAAACGGGACATACTTCATCTCTCTCATTCAAGAAATATATTTGATTAATAATGATGTACATTGGAATTTCAGATCTAATGGAGTTCGTACAAAAAAGCAATAGCAAGACCTAAGAAATCGTCATTTTCAAATTTCAAAATAACTCTAGCAATAAATCCAAGGCAACATGGCAAATTATAAATCAAGAAGCAAATAAAGTCTCCGTCCAAACAGACAATACAAACTATAATGCCTGTATAATAGACGGTGAGGATATAACGTAAGTCAACCTCCCCTATTTCTTAAACCATTGGAGATTTCAAAATGAAATTTTGGATATATAATAAACAGTAGGTTTACGACTGTTTTATGCTGTTTTCACAACGTCAACATTCCAGGTGGCGCTGCGACGTTAACGGAATGCAAGGGGGTAAATTGAGTTCATTCGAAAAGTATTTCACTGTAGTAAACTCCCCTAGAATATTTTTAAATTATTGCAATGTTTCTAGAAGTTATAACCATTTCAATTGTTATTTCTTTTGCGGGTGCATAACATAAAGAAGGTTTTGCAATCAAGTTTAAAACAAATTATTGATTGTCAAACCTACTTTGTTTTTTAATATTTAAAAAATTATTAAAAATTATTAAATGCCACGAAATCTGGAAGAAAAAATACAATTAATCTTCTTATTCTTTGAAAATAATTGAAACCAGACGTATTTTCAATGAGGTAAACCCAGTAAAATCGTGTTTGCTGAAGATTCGTAAGGAAACTGGTAACAAAGTTTTTGAGAACTGGATCAGTTTAAAATGAGCACTGTTCAGGTAAGATTCCAATTTGTGGAAACGTTTTAATTAATAGTGTTGAAACTCTTAATTTGCCAATGCGCGTTATCGCTGAAAACCAAGAAGTTTGTAAAAAAAACAGTTGGAGTTCTTAAGCAGGTTAAGTACCACCCTTACAAATTTAAATTGGTTCATGAACTAAATGAAGATGATCCTGATCGAAGAAAAAATTCTCAGAAATAATTATCGAAATCACAATTACCAGGTCTTTATTCTTGAATTTCGTGTGCTTCTGTAATGAAACACCTTTTTTCTGAACAGGGAGGTAAATACACAAAATTTGTGGTATTGGAGTGATACCAACCCATTATGAGTTCGGGAGACATCCACGCAGTTATCCACAAAAGCTAAATGTTTGGGCTGGCATTCTTGGTGACCATATTATTGGTCAATTTTTTATTGAACAAAATTTGGACGGTACACTGTATTTATAATTGTTGCAAAATGAAATTGTGCCAATTCAACCAGTAATGGCGGACAATCCAGAAGAGTTCCATGAGGACGTATACTTTCAACAATATGGTGCTTCTCCCCACTATTTTCGACCAATGTAGGATTATTTGTCCGAAGTTTTTCCAAACAGGTGGATAGGTCGCAGAGGCTCAATGGAGTGCCCAGCTCGCCAACCCGATTTGAAATCGAAACTCGTTGCTATCAAGCCATACGGTTTACAAGAATTCAGGCAAAGAATAATTCTGGAGTGCCAAAATATGCCACTGGACACATGTAGAAATATGCGAAATGGAATGATGCGGAAGCTTTGTTTATGTCAGGAGGATCAAGGTGGCCACATTGAGCAATTGCTTTGAATGTCAAAAAAGTTACAAATAAAGTTAATAATGAATGTATTGTTAATTAAAACAAATAGTTTTTAATATTCAAATGACAATATCTTCTAGAAAAATAAAACTGAAATTTTTTGTATTATACATAGTAACAGTAACACCTAAAAGAAGCAAATAAGAATATTACATTAGCCCTTATGTTTTAAGACATGTTTTTGATCTGATAAGTGCTCCGATAGCACAAGTTATTAAAGTCATTTTTACAGATGATTATTTTCCTGATATCTTAAAACTAAGTAAAGTGATTCCTGTTCCAAAGAAGAAAAAAAAGTCTGGTATCGTAAATCTCGGTCCTATATTGTTAATACCAATTTTCTCCAAATTAATAGAAATTCTATTAATAATCGCTTGCAAACGTTTATTGAAAAATTCTATGTAATATCAAATCACTAATTTGGTATTAAGCCAAATATGTCAACAAACCATGCCATTCAATCATTTTAATATATTATTTTGGGAGAACTAGAAAAGGAAATTATTAGCACGATGTTATGCGATTTATCTCAAGCTTTTCATTGAGTTTGCATTAATCATAGAATATTATTACAAAAGCTCGAATTTTGTGGAATATGCGGAGTACTGTTGTAGTGAGGCGAAGTTTAGCCAAAAGTTTCTCTCCACTTAACCCATTATACACTTACAAAACGTCCGTGCTCAAACCCGGGACCGCAGTCAATTAACCAACCCACTGGTTTACGCCGACTATAATCTATATGCGCTAAACAAAGGAACATAGGAAATAAAGGAATACATTGAAATGTTCTACCAATGATAAATTGCGCATGCGTTATCTACATAAATAGGCATTTTTATAAATGGTTTAAATATCATTTTCAATGTCAAACTGCTAGAGCGCTGGTGGTGTGGTGGTAGGAGTCGTCTTCAACGCTTTTGGTGCGGGTTCGATTCCCGTCTCGTGCATTTTCTTTCTCTTAGGTTACAGTAGTTTTGTTTTTCTTATCTAAAATATATGACGCCACACATCGGCACCATCCTCATCCTTCATCCTATATTACTTTGTTTAGCGTCTCCTGAGTCATAATTTAGATAACTGTATCTCAGTTCTCTAGGCAGATGATATGTCTATTCTGCAAATGGACATAGTTGTACGTTATCTAGTGACCAATCAGTTGCGATTAGTGTCGCAAAGGAATGGTTTTGGTAAATATGCTAACCTAGAATTATAGTAAAAATCAAAATATTGTATTTACTCTAAAGCATATCCTTAAAAATGAATTTAGTAGTTCTGTTAATCTAGTTATTTTGAGAATTATGAACAATCTAGAGAAGTTAGAACATTGTAAACCATTATTTATTAAGTATCCTATATCAACAATGCCACCTTGCTGTATATTGGAGAATTTAATGTGCGGTAAACGTAATATCGATAGGTATGTCACTCTTCATCATATGCACAACCATTTTATACAAAACGTTAACAAACTAATATACCACAAAGACGACTTCTAAGATCGCATAAGGGTTAAAATATTGTATCGGTGAAATTATATAACAAGCTTCCTCTATGTTTAAGAGACCTAATGATTGATTTCTTTAAAGGAAGAATAAAACAAATATTATAAATTATTATTACTATTAATTAAATACTTATCTTTTGGGCATAAATAGTGTATTTTTATTTTTATATTCATATAATTCCATACGTTTCGATAACACTTACAGTTATCGTCCTCACTAGTAGTTGACTAAGGTGTTAGAACAAATTTATGAAATATGAAAAAGTGAAAACGCAACATAAGCCTGCTATTAATATAACAATTTAATCAAGATTAACTAGATCATTAGTAAATTAAATATTATTAAACTGCCTTCAGAACACCCTCTAAAGGCCGAAGGGTAACAATGACAAATGTCATGAAAGAGCAAATTTATCAATATTTAATCAAATTATGATGTAAGTATAAAATTGCGAAAAAATTTCATAGGAAAGTGATAAAAGCATTCACAAATAGAAACTTGACATATCAATTAAAGATCTAGTCAAATCTAACAAAAAAATAAATTTGTTAATAATTGTAGGTGTTATTTTATAGCATTTACTTTAAGGAAAACACACAGCTAACACATGCCAAAAGCTAAAATTAAAATTAAGACGCACCATTGTACCTTTTTTTAATTATAAGATGCCAGAACCTATCTAAATGGAGATTTTTTTGTTACCTGTTAGGATGTTTATATATCTCGATAGCTTCACGTTGTAAACGAACATAATGAGTTTGTCTTGACAATATTTCTTTATTATCAAATTGAATATCATGATTTAAATTATTTAAAGCATGTTCAGGTACCGCAGATTTCTCATATGTTTGAAACATCTTTAAGATGAAATGTTCTTTAAATTTTTTGGTATGATTAAAATCATTCTTAATACCATGATTAATTCGGATTTTTTTCAATTCTATCTGTAACATTAGTTATAAAAGGAAGAAAAGCAGTACCCACATTAAACACTGGGTTTTATTTATGGTTATGTCTAGCAGGTGTAATAACATTGTTAATATCTTTAAGTGAATATCCATTAGCGGGTAGTGATTTTGTTAAATATTTATATTCAAACGAAACGCAGGTTCTGGACAAAGGCTTGAACTATGGGATAACACCGAGGTATATTCCGAAAGTAGATTTAATAACCGCAGTCGAAGAAACGGCTATGATATTAGATCCTGAAGAAGCCGAAGAATACAGAAGTAAGGTTAGATCAGTCCTAGATTTATCTAGGCGAACTAAACCTAGCCTCTCTAACCTAGAAAGGAAAGCAGTCATTTCCCTTAAGAAAGACCCAACGATCAAAATTCTCCCGGCAGACAGAGGAAACGCGACTGTGGTAATGGATATGGACACTTAAAACGGTAAGATCCAAGAACTACTAGACGGGGACGAGTACAAACAAATACCAAAAGACAAAGACCGAAAGACGGATATGACGGATGACGCTGGCAAAACATAAGGGGGAGTTCTCAGACTACCAGAAAACTAGACTTACCCCACACTACAGCAAACCTCCGCATCTGTACGGCCTACCAAAGATTCATAGGCAAGGAATTCCTCTGAGACCAATTGTGAGCTCGAGAAATTCACCATGTCACCCATTAGCACACTATCTGCTAGGTATCATCACACCCTTATCGGGAAAAACCGAGTCTATGGTCAAGAATACCCAGCACTTCGCGGAAACCATCAGAAACTTTCAACCAAACCACGCAGAAATACTGGTAAGCTTCGAAATTGTGAGTCTATTCACAAATGTGCCTACCGATAAGGCACTAACTATCATAAGAGACAAGCTGGAAAAGGATGAAACGTTAGATGAACGCACGCAACTCTCGGTAAACACAATAATGGAACTTCTGACAATATGTATTAGTTAGAACTACATATTTACAGGTAGAAGATATCGGAATTCACAGAGAAACCAAGGATGTGGCTTAGATACGTGGACGATACTTTCGTAGTTTGGCAACACGGCAAGCATAAGCTAGATGAATTCCTAGATCATCTAAATAGCCGCGCACCCTCCATAAAATTCACAATGGAATTGGAGTCGGAACAAAAACTGCCATTCCTGGATGTACTTGTACACAGGAATGACAACACTTTCACGACAAGTGTATACAGGAAACCTACCCACACGGGAGGTACCTACACTACAACTCCAATCACCACAAAAACGTGAAGTTAGGTGTGGCAAAATGCTTGTACGATAGAGCAAAAACAATATGCTCAAAACAAGAGGACCTGAACAAAGAAAAAGAAAATATCGCTAGAACACTCAAAGAAAATGGCTACCCCGATCTAACACCTAACCTAAACAGGAAAGGGTAACCGAAAAGAAGAACCTAAATATACAGCGATAATACCATATATACAAGGTACCTCAGACAAAATACGAAGGATAGCAAATACAAGATGCGCACTGCCTTCAAATCGACCAGAACGCTCAGGGAATACTAACCAAAACCAAACCATACAATGAAGATCAGAATTCCAAGAATTGTCGTATATAAACCTACCATGCGAATGCGGCAGAGTATACATAGGAAAGAGCAGTAGACCACTCAAAGTGAGAACGCAGGAACATAAGAACAACGTGCGCAAGGGCGAAACAGAAAGATCAAGAATCGCCGAACATGTCTGGAATGAAGACCACCGCATATATCCCACTAGTAGAAAATCCAATAAGCCAAGCTAGTGTAGAAATGAAACCCATGTGGATTCCAATAATACGCGAAGAGCTTAAGCGCAATACACCTGCGCAAGAAGTTGCTGCGCAACATGCGCAATAAATTTCTGCGCAACCACGAAAAAGTTATATATATATATATATATATATATATATATATATTTGGATTACTCAGTGGCTCAGCGGTGAAGGTATCAGACTAGTAAGTGAAAGGTACCAAGTTCGAATCTGAGAGTAGTCAAGTGCTTGGGAAAAAATTATATATAACATATGAATTCGACTCAAGTGCGAAAACAGTCCTCAGGACTAAGCCTGATGACGTAAGCAGAGTCCGCTTCCGAAACGTCGCGCTCAAAAAGCATAAACTGTGGAAATAGGCCGATCAACTCCACTAATTTATATTCATCTTTCGAAAATTCAAGATCTCTACACCAATTTTTTGACGTGGATGGTGGTTTGATAATTTATGAAGGTATTTAGCAGTGTGTGTCAGCTTTGTGCAAATCTTAAAAGATAATCAGTTAATAGTTTTAGATATTAGTATGTCAAGAAATGGTAAACTTCTGTTAAATTCATGTAGTGCTTCTTCTCCATGTCTCCAAAGAACAAATGTGCTATCTACATATCTATACCAAACTAAAGGATTTTCGGTGTATTTTGTAACGCTAATGTTCCAAATTTTTCAATGTAAAAATTAGCTATAACAGGACCTAAAAAACATAAGATTTTGTAGATTAGGTCAACCAGTGAAATCTGCGGTAGCTGAGCATGCTTTAAAAAATTTTAAACATGACATTCAATTTGATAATATGGAAATATTGTCGAGACAAACTTATTATTATGTTCGTTTACAACTTAAAGCTCTTGAGATATATAAACATCCTAATAACTTCAATTGGCAAGAAGAAAGTCTCCATTTAAATAGGTTTTGGCATTTTATAATTAAAAAAGGCACAATGGTACGGGTTACTTTTAATTTTACCTCTTTGTATGTCTAGGAGTTTTGATGTTTTTCTCCTATATCTTGAAATAAATACTTTACCAATTAATAAATTAGGTATGTTAAGTAAGCAAAGCACTATAATAATTTAACATATGTACTTGAAATTAAAATTAAAAATTATATTAAATGTATTACATTGTGTTTTCACTGTAAAAAAAACAGAATTATTAACAAAGTTATGTCTTTGTTAGGTTTGACTAGATCTTTAATTAATGTCAAGTTTTTATTTGTGAATTCATTTATCAATTTCACAATTTTTCACAACTTTACAACTACATCATAATTTGATTAAATTTTGTTAAATTTGCTCTTTGATTATGACATTTTTCACTGTTAGTCTTCGACCGTTAGGGGATGTTCTGGCTTGTCATCTTCAAGGCAGTTTAACAATATTTAATTTATAAAGGATCTAGTTATTGAAAAATCTGGAACACTGGAACTGTGGCAGTATCTGTAACAAACAAAATATACCCACGTACCACACAAAATTAAAAAACACCGAACGCGTTGAATAGCCACGCTATCATCATCAGCGGGTGAACTAAAGAAAATTTGTGATATATATATATATATATATATATATATATATATATATATATATATATATATATATATATATATATATATACCATCACAGTAACGCTTCGTTACTTGTCTGGTGAAAGTGAAAGTTATGAAAGTTTAATGAGTTCTAAGTAGCCTAAAGGTCCTTGATCATCATTATTCATTAGAATTTGTTTGTTTTTGAAGATCTCTAAACTTTCATAACAATCAAGTTCGTGCTTATTACTAACATGTTTGATTAAGGATACCTTATCTACTACATGATTTTTATCAAACATATGTAGGGCTACGGTAGACTTGTCTCAGTGTTTGTATTTTATGTGAGCTAAATGTTCTTTAAAGCGAATTTTGATAGGTCGTTTGCCCCACATATATTTGTTCACAATTTTTACAATTAATTTTATAAATTTCCGATCTATCCTGCTTACCCACTTTATCTTTTGGATTGCCTAAAGGAGTTTGCAAGCTATTATTTGAAGTAGTGACTGTTTTCAAATTAATTTTGGAAAATATTTTAGATAGACCTTTTGTATTAGCAGGATAGTTTGGTAACTTTACATACTTTGCTTCTACTTGGTCTCTATCGTTACCTAATGTAGTTACGTTCTTAACCCTCATCCTATGTGTTTGTTTCCTAACTATATTCATAACCACTTCATCTGAAAACCCATTGTATGCAGCAATTCCTTTAATATTGCGCAATTCTTTATTATAATTTTGAACTGAAAGTGGAAAATTAAGCAATCTATGAACCAAAAAGTTAAAAGCCGCGAGTTTATGCTGTCTACAGTGATTTGAGTCTTTGGTTATGAATCTTTTAGTGCTAGTTTCTTTTTGAAAAATATCTATATCTAGTTTTCTACCATTTCTTGTTACCAGAGTATCAAGGAACGGGAGACTGTCACTCTATCTCATAGGTAAAATTGATTGTTCGAATTTGGAATTATGAGGTAAGAGGCAAAGAAATTGCTGCATACAATGGGTTTTCAGATGAAGTGGTTATGAATGTAGTTAGGAAACAAACACATATGATGAGGGTTAAGAACGTAACTACATTAGGTAACGCTAGAGAACAGATAAAGGCAAAGTATGTAAAGTTAACAAACTATCCTGCTTATACAAAAGGTCTATCTAAAATCTTTTCCAAAATTAATTTGAAATCAGTCACTACTTCAGATAGTATTTGCAAACTCTTTAGGCAATCCAAAGATAAAGTGGATAAGCAGGATAGGTCGAATTTATAAAATTAATTGAAAAATTGTAACAAATATATGTGGCAAACTAAACGACCTATCAAAATTCGTTAAAGAACATTTAGCTCATATAAAATACAAACGTTAGGACAAGTCTACCGTAGCCCTACATATGTTTGATAAAAATCATGTAGTAGATGAGGTATCCTTAATCAAACATGTTAGTAATAAGCACGAATTGTGATTGTTATGAAAGTTTAGAGATCTTCAGAAACAAACAAATTCTATTGAATAATGATGATCAAGGACCTTAAGGCTACTCAGAACTCATTAAACTTTCATAACTTTCACTTTCGCCAGATAAGCAACGAATCGTTACTCGCTGATGATATATACATTAGAAATTTTCTTTAGTTCGCCCTAGTCGACCGCTGATGATGATAGCGTAGCTATTGAAACGCGTTCGGTGTTTTTTAATTTTGTATGGTACTTGGGTATATTTTGTTTGATCTAGTTATTCTTTACTAAAATTCTTTTCCATATTTGGCTTTATACGTTTATTAAACTGTTATATTAATAGCACGCTTATGTTTGCGTTTTCACTTTTTCATATTTCATTGATTTGTTCTAGCACCATAAACAATTCTAAAAGTTTTTAATACTAGAGACGACGATAACTAGAACTAGACTTAACTTAACTAGAATTAAATAAATATAAAAATACCTGTTTAAACCCAAAGGATAAATATTTTAATTATGTGTAATAATGCTGAAAGCTTACATTTTCATATTATTACTATGACTATTATTATTATTATTATTATCATTACCATTATTATTATTATTTTTTGTATAACCTGCTTCAACTGCGGAGGCACCTTAGGTCACATTGTTATCTATATATTACTTTTAGAGCCCTTTTTATTCTGCCATATGGGTTTATTGTTTTTAGGTACTGTATTGTATTTTTTATTGCATCAGTGCATTTAGATTTGCTCTTAATATATTTGATATAGAAAAGGTATTTCTTATGATAGGGTATTCTGGATGGATGCAGATTATATGTTCCACTGTGATGCGCTCTTTATAAATTATGCATATATTTCGTGGTTTATTTTAGAGTATAGATTGATGAGTAACAAACGTGTGTCGTAATTTGAGACAATGAATAATGCTACAATCGTTTTAATCTGTTATAGGTAGTTTCCAATTTTTAATGTAACTTTTTTATGGTTTTGAGATCAGTGTTGCGCCTGTCCCAATTTTGTTGCCACAAATTGTTTACTTTGGCTTTCAAAAAATTCACCAGGTTTCGGTTGCTATACAACTGTGTTTCGTCGTTGACTGCTAGATGGACAACCATATCTGCTTTCTAATTACCAACGCTTTTAGCATGTCCTTGTATCCATACATATTTAATTATATATTTTTGATCAGCGAGGTGCTTGATAGTACACATGATAATTTGTGTTGAAATTCCTTAAATGGGTTTAGAATGCTAGCTAGAGAGCTTTGTGAATATCTAGCTATGAATATCTTTTTATCATTTGTGGCTAATTCACAAAAAGCGAATAACTTGCCATAAGGCGTATAGTTCGGCTTCGGAGTTCGAAAAATGTATGGGCATCGACCAGCTATGTTCTACTCTATTTACTGAAAGAGCCACCCCCACATCTGTAATGGCTTTAGATCTTTATAAGTTATTAAATAGTATCGATGTTCTTCCAATATTTTATTAAATTCGAGTTGGTATACAGGTGGGGTGTATTTTCTTTTGGAAATTGCGATAGCGTCTTAATAATAATGGGTGGTGATACTAGTGGTCCTATATTAATCATGGGGAGGAATTTTGTAATTTATCGTTTGAAGTGTTCGTGCAATATTTAAAGGTAATGACTTGTGCAATCATTGCTAGTTACTAATGAGCGAGTTATTAGAAAACAAAATATACTCTATGACATAAAAAATGCAACACCAAGATGGCGTTGGAATTTTTGGACCAAACTTGCCAGAAATGCTTAACTAGTCAAATGTAGTAATTAATTAAAATTTCAAAGAAATTAAACAAAAGATAGACATTTTTTATTAATAATGTGTTGGACCACCCCTATTAGTTTCGCGCTACCGCACCTTCTTGGCATGGATTCCAACAGGTGGTCGATTTCTTCCTGAGGTATGCATCCCAGGCAATCTGTAATTCATGCCGGAGCGCTTCTAGTATCTTGGTGTTGCATTGTTTATGTCACTGAGTATATATGACGGTTTGGATTATTTTCTTGGGCTTTAATTTTCCACGCATACCTTATGCTTTTAGTTTGTCGATGCAATTCAATGGGTAATAAGATAGATTCGCATGAAAGGATTACGCATGGACGTGTATAAAAAGCGCCTAGTGCATATATATATATATATATATATATACATATAGAGAGAGAGAGAGAGAGAGAGAGAGAGAGGGAGAGAGATCATAAATTTCGATCTAATAAATTATTACAGCACTAATACCAAAATATCTTTCAGCAACAAACTTAGTTTTAGAGAAGTTTCGTTAGATGACATTCATTATTTCGAATTCCCTAAAGTCTAAAGCTACTGGTTGCGATGAAATTAATGCTAAGATGCTGCAAATGTGTTGTCCTCATATTCTATTTTTTATATTTCATATTGTCAACTTTTGTGTCCGCTATTCAGTATATTCTTTTTGGTGGAAATTATCTAATGTAATTCCTCTGCCTACAGTAGCTACTCCTAAATCTAATTCGGATTTAAGTCCTACCCATATATTACATGCAGTATCAAAAATTCTTGAACGTGTGTTGGGGTCCCAAATTAAAACACATTTAGAAAAATTTCAAATAATTCCTGAAATACAATCTGGATTTAGATCAGGGCATAGTTGTTCTACTGCACTTCTTAAAATTACTGATGGCATAGTTAAAGGTGTAGAAGATAATTTAGTTACAGCATTAATCTTATTGAATTTCTCAAAAGCGTTTGATGCCGTACATCACATGTTACTGCTTGCATTCCTACATTATATTGGATTTGACACTAACGCCAAAAATTTGATTAAAAATTACCTCTTTGGGCGACGTTAGAAAGTCATTCTTAATAGTGAAGAAACTTCCACATTACCTCTGATTTGTGGAGTGCCACAAGGCTCAATATTGGGACCAATGTTATATTCCATATATACCTTTAACTTCCCCTCAGATGATTGCCAAATATATGCGGAAGATCATTGCCTTAGGGTCAATGCTAAAAAAACCCAAATAATATTTTTTGGGCCTAAACCGTTAAGAAATTACACTCAAGAACGTATTAATATTTATAGCAATAATACACTTCTAAAATCAACCAACGAAGTTAAAAATTTAGGTATGTTTATAGACAATGATCTCGCATTTGAAAGACGTGTTAATTATTGTCTAACTCGAGCATATGGACGCCTAAAGCAGCTGTATCCGTACAGAAATCTTCTACCACAACCAACAAAGACTATACTAACGGATGCTCTTGTATTAGCTCCTCTAAACTAAGGAGACGTTATGTATGGATCAGTTCTACCAAAAACCGTTATTAGCAAAATCCAAAAATTGCAAAACTATTGTTTACGGTACATATTCGGAATACGAAAGTATGAAAGGATTTCTTATAAACTGCGTGTAGGTGGTTGGCTAGATATGAAAGGCGTAAAATGTATACTTTAACATTATTTCATAAAGTCCTAACTACCTATAAACCTAGCTCCCTCTATAATATAATTCGCTATCGCCTGACATCCATAAAATTAATATCAGAAGACGTAATCTAATCACAGTACCACTTTTTAAAAAAATCCTTTTCACAAAGTTACCCGGTCATTTAAAATCCATTTCACACTTAACGCTCCTTTAAAACCAGCTTAAAGCGATACCTTTTACTAAGATAATTAGTTATATAATAATCAACTATGAAGTCATTGAATTGTGTGTGTGTGTGTGTGTATATGTGTATATATATATATATATATATATATATATATATATATATATATATATATATATATATATATATTCCTTGTCTCTTTATTTGCATTTCATACACTAGCAGCGGTTGAGTGGAAGAACAGTAAACACTAGTTCTAGTTCTAAAGTTGTAAAGCTATTTATTACCTTTTAACTTTAATTAAGTTTATACTTTGCAAAAAACAAAGATGGTGAGTAGGTAATAATAAAGATTATTATTATTATATGAATTGTTTCCAGTGGTTTTAGAACGCTTGGAGTAGCTGACGAGTCTGCTTCACAACCGTAATCGATTTTGCTTTGTATTAGGGCTCTATATATCTACAACCAGGTCTCAGGATCTGCTCCCCAATGTAAATGGGATAAAGTTTTTATTACGTTTAGGCCTTTTTTACAACACGTGGTAACGTGCTCTTTCCATGAAATGGTGCAATTCAAGGTTACCCCAAGGAAGTCACTTACACAAAATAGGACTGTTAGTCGTGGTGTGTAATGGCATGTTCTGAACTTGCAGAAATGCATCGTGTATGTTTTATTTAGTGATAGTGTGAAACCCACATCTCGGGAATTTAACATTAATTGATGTATAATCTACTGCACTTTTTTATTTCTATCTCCTACAGTAGGAGCGGAGTATAAAATTGTCAGGCCGTCGGCGTATAGGTATTTATGCATGTCTTCTGGTATAGAGGATACTAAGGAATTATTACAAATAAGGTAACACTTGAGGGATGCTAAAACTTTGACATTTGAAAGGAAATTATTTTGGTTGATTTCCCCTTAGACTCCAGTCATACAGGTGTTTTATTCCACCATACCTCATGTCTTTTCAATATCGAATAAAACGGCAACAGCACGACGTCTTTCAGCAAAGGCTTTTATACATCTTGTAGATAAACAAATTAATATGGTGTACATCTATGCTTTCTGAAACCAGTCTGGCTTCTGTTAGATATTCCTTTTTTTCAAGTATCCACATTAGTCCAGTACTAACCATTCGCTCGAGTACTTTAGCCATGCAGGATGTCAAGCTTATAGGTCTGTAACTGGTAGCCAAGTACGGGTTTCTCATTTTTAAGGATGGGTACAATAGTTACTTCTTTCCATTTTGGCGGATACACTCCTTCAGTCCAGATTTTATTAAATACCTTTAGGAGCAGTTTTATTTATATTCTGTTAGATTACCTAGCATTTCATACGAGGTCAAGCCGAACCTGTGAGCGGATGATTTGTTAAATTTCAGAGCGACGTTGAGTTCTTTAATCGGAAATGTAGTATTATACTCATATTCGTTACTATCTAAGAAATTTAGTTTAATCTCCTGGTTTGATTTGGTTCTAAAGAAAGAAGGATTATAATTTTTCCAACTAATGGAATATTCAAATTGGTCTTGCAAAAGCTCTGTTGTATGATGTGCATTGCTGGTAATACTATTTCTGTTTGTCTTTGACTCTATAGAATGTGTGGCGTGCTTACCTTCTATTGATCCTATTCTCCTCCATACCCCTCTGTGGTATTACGAGTATTGTTAGTGACAATTGTGCCAGAAGTCTCTTTTGCTCTTAAGAGTAAATCGTCGCGAAAAGGCTCTAGCTTTATTATATAAGATCAGGTTTTCATATGTCGGATGTTTTCGAAAGTTCTGCATTGAACGCTTTTTGGCTTCTATAGATTCTTAAACCGTTTGATTCGACCACGGCACTTTGCGATTGATTAATTTTCCACTAATTTTTGGATTTGAATCGCTAGCTGCTCTAATTATGTCATTTGTAGCTATGCATGAAGATACTATTGTTAAATCTAGTGCTGGAAAAGATTAAGATCTGGCGCATAGATTAGTATTTTTCCCGTGTTTATTAGAAATAATATATATATATATATATATATATATATATATATATATATATATAGACAAGCACGCCCCACGCACACACAATGTGTTTTAGAGCTTTTTCCACCCACATCTGAGCAAGAGAGATCGCATAGAGGTGATGACAATTAACGGAATCCTTAAATTTGAGTAAGTATAAATAAATTTTAACAATAACTTAAACAAAACAGTAGTAAATTAGTGATGTAAACGTCTCCCACCCCTTCTTTTTTAGTTTGAGAATCTTGTTGAGTAACGTCATCCTCAGATACAGATATGCTGTCAATAGATTCGCGTTTCCTTTTCTCCAAAGAAGTAGTAGGAGAAGAAGGAAGTGGTTTTACAAGATTATCACCAATATTAGGCTCAATATTTGTATTCAATAGAGGTTTGAGTGCTCAAATTAAGAGTGGGAGCGATTTCTTCGCAATATACATCAGACCCAGACTCAATAACTGTCGGTGATTAATTTTGGGGACAAGTGTAGAAATTACTACTTTTCTCTTAGTTTCTGTGTAGGTTAATTTTTCTTTCACCCTGATTTCTTGAATCGCTTTTGAGCGGTACGTCACCTTGCCGACATGTAGGAATTTTTCACAATCCTACAATCGTTCTTCTACATACATGTAGATCAAATATGGCCAATTCTATGACATTTAAAACATTTGATAGACGGAGGTACGTACCAACGAACATTTAAGGAATAGAAAGCAACGTTAATGCTTTTTGGCAATACCAGGCTATTGAAAGCTAAGAAAACGCTTTTGAGCGTCTTGAAAAGAATTAATCGGGATTTTTTAAATTTTTGTCAGTGCAACTGACTTACGGCAATTCACAAAAAAACTTTGATCAACCTTGAGTCCAGGTTCTGAAATTATGTGAATTAATTTCCACTATTTTTGTGACAAGTTGTTGTGTGGAATATGCGCTTTCTGCATTGAAGAGAAACAATTTGATGAAAAATTCCATATTAGCGCTGCTGTGTATCGAAAAAGAGTTAGTTCAGAAAATATCACTTCGGAAACATGTTTATGAAGTAATTCATGAGTTTTCTAAGAAAAGTAAAAGAAATAGTTATTTGTATCTGATGTATATTGCGAAGAAATTGATCCCACTCTTAATTGGAGCACTCAAACCTCTATTAAATACAAATATTGAGCCTAACATTGGTGATAATCTTGTAAAACAATAGTTTTGCGAGTATGGGCAGGATAGCAAGCTAAGGTCTGCAGTTCGGAATACTCGCAAAATTATCGTTTGTGTACTAGTGATACACAAGCATTATTAATTCATTCAAAATGTTTTTGAAAATTGAATCAACAGAGGATCTTACAAGAATCTTATCAATACACTCGTAGAAATCTCAAACACAACATATAGTTCCGTCACCGTAAGGTTTTATGAACAAAAAAATCGAAGTATCTTAGGTTACACGTTTATTCCCTCTTCGAATGTGTAAACGAACTTTTGCGTTATAAGAAATTATAATAAAATACCGGTATATTTACAAATAATCACTTTATTATTAAAATTTGGGGACAACGAAAAATCAGACTTTAAAAATTGGTCTCAACTACCGGCCAGCAAACACATGACTATTTATACTATACAATAATCGCAAGTATATTGATTTGACAGCTCTGATATATTGGTGCAAGTCTCGTGGACCCGAACCTTGCAGTTTCCATATTAAATCCAATACTCTTCATGAGATTTAACGCATAAAGGACACATTGTCTCTTCTTCAATCGGTCTGCGGGGAGGAGCCAGGTTCTTTTTGTTATTTTTCTTGGCATTCTTGCAGACATCTCTTCCAGAAATTAATTTCGTACCTTTCTTGCTGATATATTTTTTTGACAGCAAATTTTTCGTTTAGTTGAATCAAAACTTATTTTATATGCTCTTTTCTCTTCCAGCATGTTTTTGTATGGAGAACAGGTTATGATTTCACTCTTTTCGGATTTGCGATGTCGTGCAGTAACTCTTTTTTCCGATACATCGGGGACAGGTGAGAGTTCTGCAATTACAGTTTTAAAATTTTCAATGGGTTGGTCATTGATAGCTTCTGTTTCATGTTAGGATTACTGTGAAGAAGCAATTCGAGATTCGGCGTTAGTAGCACAGTTTGAGACTAGGATTGTTTAGAAATTATAACTTGGCGTACGGCGTTAGAGGGAGCAGTTGCAAATTCAAGAAGCTGAAGATGTCATTTCTAGCTTTTTGTGACGCTGGAAATATCTGTACTGATAAAATCTAAATTAGTAAAGACATTTTTATTTTTGGCTGAACTTTACGTACACTCTCATTTGGTGCATTAATCACCAGGACCGTAGAAATACAAAATATGGTGGTAAAAATTGAACTCCAGCGCTCATTGCAAAAAGTAGTCACGTTTTTTCCACGTTCTGCAGAAGTCAGTTTTCCAACTTGTCTTTGGTTTTTTAGTAGTTAAAACTTCTAAACAATGCTAACGCCAGTCTCATTACAGTTCCATATTTTATATGGAGTGAATAAATTAAACCTTTCTCTTAAATCATACAGGTATCATTAAACTTGTGGATTCAACTGTCCTCAATGACAAGCCATTATGTCTGTTGATAGCATAATAGTTTTTCCTTGCACGTTTTTTCTCTTTATTGAACTAGTGAGGTAATTATAACTTCTCGGCCAGTTGAAATGCAAGACTTGCACATTTTTGTCTGTTTAAAGGTATTAACCTATTTGTGATGTATTTAACATGTTCTGTCAATACTTTCTCGTGTTCAAATAAAAAGGTATTGTTAAAACGACCCATAATTGGCATAATGGACATCTCTTTATCATTTTTAATAGCACTAACTCTGTCATTCAATGTACTACGTGGTACCTAATAGCGATCTGCGGCTTAGCGTGCACTCATTTCATTACTAAGTACTTTTTTCACGGCTTCAAGCATGCTAGCAGCATTCCAAGTGGCTTTCTTTTTTCACTTTTATCGCCTGGCATCTTTGTGTACCTGTAAGAAAATTAAAGCACTAAAATTGAACCTAAACAATGGCCGGTACTGGAGGATATATATATATATATATATATATATATATATATATATATACATATACAGTGGCGCACCATATACGCGTCGATCGTTTAAAGCGGAAATGTAATAATTTGTGAAAATATTCAATAGAGTCATATAGGGTCTTTATGTGCACAGTTTAAAATTACTTCGGTATATACAGGGTGTGTCAACAATAAGATACATATCAAACATATGACTTTCAATTGAACATCCTGTATTTTTCTCATTTTTGAATTCTAGAGACTGAAAAAAGTTTAGTTACTGTTATGGTTCCTATACCTAAACCTTACCGTTCTCGAAATATTTCAATTTTGTAAAAAATACAGACTCAAAATCAAATGTCCCGTACGCCCAGTAGATCACAAATTTTCATTCGCAGCTAACGTGGCTGTTTTACCATAAGAATAAGGTTTAAATGACATATGAAAATACTGTAAAAATATTATACAGGGCGTTATAAAATTTACTTTCAACTTGGTAAACTTTTATGTGAAATAACTTTTTTATTTTAGATAGAACTTTTAATCTGTATTAGGGTTCCCTACACATATCTATCATAGTTCCTGTGTAAAAGATCATTTTCTCTTTCACATAACATGTACTAAAATTAAGCAAAAAAAAAGGTGGCTGGGAAAACAAAATGTTAACATTTATTGCCCGTTAGAAAATAAATTACAAATGTCAGTTTGACTTGCATTAGTTGATTAGAAGCACATTGTAAACAAATTTGAAATTTAAAAATGAAAATTTATTCGCAACAAGAGCGTGTTGATATGATATTAGTACTTGGATGGTGTCAAGAGAACTGTCTCTTGGCATCGAGGGTTTACTCCCAAAAATATCCAGCTCGAAGTCATCGGGACAAACGTTCATTCGCAAAATTACTGTTTCGAACAACAGGAAGTGTGGCTTATGCCAAAATTAACAGGAGAAAACCAATTCTTGGTGATGAAGATAATGAATTTGCAGTTATTGGAAATATAATAGAAAATCCTCACGTAAGTCAACGTACTTTAGCCAATGAGACGGGAATGAGTAGACGAAGCATCGGCCGAATTATAAAAAAAAATACAAATTTCACCTGTATCATATCCAACTACATCAAGAGCTTTATGAAAGAGACTGCGTCACCCGGTTTAACTTCTGTCTGTGGCTTTTGGACAAAATGGGTAAAGACAATAACTTTTTCGACTTCGTACTTTTCTCCGATGAATCCACTTTTCATAATAATGGCTTAGTGAACAGGCATAACTTTCATTATTATAGTAACAATAACCCATATCTTATTCGTACGCTTGATCGCCAAAATAGATGGTCTGTCAATGTATGGGGAGGAATATTTGGGTGTCGTGTAATAGGCCCTCATTTTTTCAACGGCAATCTGAATGGTGAAATGTTAGGAAGATTTATCCGACAAATACTTCCAGATTTATTGGAAAATGTTCCTCTCGATATCAGGCACAGGATGTGGATGCAGTTGGATGGTGCTCCTGCACATTTTCATGTGAATGTGCGGCGGGAACTAAACAGATGTTTTCCTAATAAATGGATAGGAAGAAGGGGCGCAGAAGATTGGCCGCCAAGGTCCCTAGATTTAACATGTGTAGACTTCTTTCTATGGGGATATGTTAAGGATATTGTTTATGAGACTTCGCCAACGACACCTGAAGACATGATAGAAAGAATAAGCTTTCCACACAGTTACTCCACACGTGTTAAGAAGTCAGACATTCTTTTGAAAAAAGGGGTCGTTTATGTATTGAAAAGAACGGTCGTCATTTTTAGTACTTACTAAAACTTCAATAACTTGGGTTAATTTTTTGCTTCCAGTTTTTGTATTAGTCGCTGACATTTGTAATTTCTTTTGCAACGGACAATAAATGTTAACATTTTGTTTTCCCAGCCACCTTTTTTTTTGCTTAATTTTAATACAGTAATGGGCGTAATGTTATGTGAAAGTGAAAATGATCTTTTACAGAGAAACTATGATAGATAGGTATAGGGGACCCTAATACAGATTGAAAGCCAACTTATATCCCCATCGAACTGTGCTATCAAATACAGGGTGTTCTATTTAAAATAAAAATGTTATTTGACATAAAAGTTTATCAAGTTGAAAGTAAATTTTATTTCGCCCTGTATAATACTCTTGCAGTATTTCCATATGTCCTTTAAACCTTATTCTTATGGTAAAACAGTAATGTTTGCTGCGAATGAAAATTTGTAATCTACTGGGCGCACGGGACATTTGATTTTGAGTCTGTATTTTTAAAAAATTGAAATATCTCGAGAACAGTAAGTTTTGGGTATAGGAACCATATATATATATATATATATATATATATATATATATATATATATATATATACGCACCGCACCCCGCACACGCACGCTGGCACGCGCACAGATAAACACACTTAAAACTGTATGTTACATTCTCCAGTTATATTTAGTTTATCCTCTGAGCATACTCATAATTATTTGGTATTGGTACATACTTTGTTATACCTCTTTTTTTAGAATAGTTACTTTCATTGCAAAAGTTCTAGGATTTACGTTTTTAGTATTCGAACCGTATCTACATATATACCGGGTGCCCAAAGCGTCACGCGACGGAAGATTGTGGCTTCGCTGTTGATTTTTCATTAAAATCCAAAAATACAAAAGTTATATGGTTCCAATACGTACACAACTTAAAAATATTTTAGCACCTACAGGGTGTATCAACTTTTTTATTTTAAATGGAACACCCTGTATATCATTACATTTTTGGATAACCTAATGAATAAGATTTTCAACGATGTATACATTTGTACATATAAAATGCAACGTTGCCAAGTTATTTAACAAAAATGTATTTTTTTTTAAATGTAAGGTTAGCGATAAAAATTTATTCTTGGTTTATTATCTAAGTTGAGACAAATTAGTTCAGGGATATAATTAAGCTAGGTATAGGCTTTTAAAAGATGTAAACGTTTTATTGATATATTGAATAAAGGAAAGAAGTAGGCTCCGTGTATGACTTCAGCATGTTCAACGTACATCAATTTTCTTACTTCAAATGGAACACCCTGTATATTTTGATATGGGCGAATAGTACTCTTAAAGACCTAACTTTTATCTAATTTCATTGATACCGCTAAAATTTATAGTTTTTAAAATATTTCCACTTTTTTAATTTTTCTATAATTATTTTATAACGTAACGATTTAATAGAGTGCCATGATTTCAAGTCGCAGTACCATATTAGTAATAGCAATAATTAATTGTATTACATATTTTTAACAATAAACTAAAATATGTAATATTGAAATAATAAACAAACAATTAACAAGAACAAGAAGTAGGTAAGTCAAATGTGCACTTACAAAAATTATAAATAAGGTTCAAACAAGCCTCCTCTTTTCTCAATGCACTGATTCAATCGTTGTCTTTAGAAACGTTGTAAATTATGCAATATTTGTTGGTTTACATTACGAAACGCTTGTTGAATTCTTTCACTCATATTTTCTGCAGTAGGCGGCGATGTTCTATAAACTTCATTTTTAATGCAGCCCCATAAAAAATAGTCCATGAAAGTCAGATCGGATGATCTAGCTGGCGACCTGATAGGCCCATAAGGACCTATCCAACGATCAGGAAATTGCTGATTTAAAAACTCCGTCACATCACGAGCCGAATGTGCAGGAGCGCCATCTTGTTGGTACCATATTTCCTCATTAGCGAATGGGATGTTCTCTTCAATCCGTGGTAGCACATTGGTTCGCAATAAATTTAAATTGTTTTCCAAAAAACAGGGTCCTAATAATCTGTTGCCAATAATACCAGCCCAAACATTGAGACTCCATCGATGCTGATTGTTTCTGTATCTAATTATATGTGGCTCTTCCATGGCATAATAATGACAACTATGTCTATTTACAAAATAATTGTTATGAAAAGCAGATTGGTCTGTCATCATAACTGTATTAAAAAAATTATGTGGTTGTTGCAATTCCCAACTACAGCAATTTAATCTATTTTCAAAATCATGTTCATCCAATGCCTGGTGGAGTTGGATCTTGTATGGATGGCATTTATATTCATTAATTATATTGTGTATTGTTGATTTCTGTGAATCATGTTCCACTGCAGTTTTTCTAATACTTATTTGAGGGTTTTCTTGTATAGCTGGAAGCACCACTAGTTGAGTTTCCTCGTTGTTTACAGGTTTTGGACAATTGTTATTTTTATATGCAATCGATCCTGTTTCGTCAAATCTACTTTTTAAATTTTTTAGAACTCGTTCATCTGGACAACGGGCTTCGCGAAATTTTACGAATCACCCTGTAGGTGCTAAAATATTTTTAAGTTGTGCACATATTGGAACCATATAACTTTTGTATAAATGATTTTAATGAAAAATCAACAGCGAAGTCACAATCTTCCGTCGCGTGACGCTTTGGACACCCGGTATATATATATATATATATATATATATATATATATATATATATATATATATATATTGTGTGTGTGTGTGTGTGTGTGTGTGTGTGTGTGTGTGTGTGTGTGTGTGTGTGTGTGTGTGTGTGTGTGTGTGTGCGCGCGCGGGTGTGTGTGTGTGTGTGTGTGCTGGTGCGTGCGTGCGTGTGTGGGTGTGTGCACGTATGTGTATCTTTATCTCGATATATAGTTCAAAAGGTATGTGTTTCTATGTGTACATCACAACACTATGTATAATCTAGTTTTTCATCTATAATTACATGGTCAAACTGAAATGTAAAGTAATTGCTAGTTTCTTCAAATTTTTTTTTTGGTTAGAATATTTATTTCCGCGTTAAAGCAGTTATTTTTAAATTAACGGATACGTTTACAATTTCGCCGAACGTTCTTAAAATTCATTTTCTTTGTGCAACCACTTGAAAAATTTCTAATTAATTTTTTTTATTATTACAGTTAATGTATAATTAATTATTAATATTATTATTCTTAAATGTACATTGACAACCTACCCAAATTTGGTGTTTAAAAATAGATTTAAAGTAATATTGAAACCACCATTTTGAATGATTCAGTAATTTCAAATAATCAGGTTAATCACTTTGTTATATTTCATGATTATCGTAATAAGCTGGACAGTGCAATACAATATGACATTGAAATTAGAATGGAAAATTTTTCAAAAAGGGCATCAAATATACAATTTATATTCGTAACCGATTTTTTAAACGTGATAAATTTCGCTATTGTTTTAAATACTTATTTTTGAGGTATTTTAATCAAAATTGAATACAAACTTTAGTATAAAAACTTTACTGTATTACAGTTTTCTTAAAATGTGCAAAAAAATATATCTATCCCCTGTATATTAAACAACCAATTTTCAGTTTAAAAATTTAAATCTTTGGGATATTACTAACTAAATCTATCTAAATCCGCATGACAAAAAACTGTCATTTAATTAAGCTAGAATTCAAACATATTTACAGTAATGAATAGACCTAATACGGTGTGAATTTATTAATAAAATTTTAAGTCTGACAGTAAGAGTTGACACATGAAATGTTAAAAACATTTTGTGCTTTTTTTTTCAAGGTTCATTATATAACTGTGCATTTCATATGTTGACCTTCTCGGTACATTTAGTAACAATCGATTTTTTTTTATAGATTATACGTTGATAACCTGGTTTAATGAAGTCTTATTTTCATGGCCATAATTTCATCTAACTTTATTTTTAAAAATTTTGGTTAATTTTAATGACACGTTGCGTTTAATTTAATCAGTGAATTTATAAGTTAAAAGAAATGTGGTGAAAAGCGGTAGATACACAGTTCGCAACATTGTTGTGTAGGGATACATTGCTTAGATATGAATATCTAATGCTACCTGATATGGCTGATTATTTTATCACCTTATGATATTAATTACAATACTAACCCATTATTTTTTTTCCTGCAATACTATCGAAAAACCAAAAGTGTAAAATATGCATTGTGATCATATTATATACCTACAAAGCGTGCCACTGAAATAAATAAGAGTTCATAATTATTTTAATTATAATTTTAATCCATTTTTAACTCATTTATCTAAAGAGGAAAAGTTTATGTAGTCGGCCAGAAAATGCTAAATTGGGCTCAGACAAGAAGAAATCGGTTTTGATGTCTCCTGAATCCAAAAATACTGAAAAATTAAGAAACCTCTGTGTGTGAGACATCTGTCACACTATCCTAAAAACTTAAAAAAAATTTAATTCATATTTGACAAGTATTTAAGAGTAATGTCTAGACCATAGCGAAATTTAATGATGGGTTCTAATTATTATGCAGAAAATTGTATTAAATTTTGAGCGAACGAAAATAATATGCTTAAAACATCTTAGTCTTCACGCAAGCATGTAATTTGTTAATTTGGAATTCACAATAGTTCGGTTTAACAAATGATATTACTATTTTAATTATTTTTTAGACCATAATCTACATAAATTAAAGCAAGATTTTGTTATCGTCTTTTTCCTTGTCAATTGTCATTTAAGACGAATCATGAAAGAGATCTAACACATGGCTCTGCTATCTCAGTGGGTTACAGGTAAGTATAACAAATTTTATTCTTCAGAGTACTGTTCAGGTCTGTATCCAGGCTTTGATTTCAGAGTGGACAACTACAGTTTTTATCTGGGGCAAACTTATTTTAATTATATAATCATTTAAAACAACGATAAGGCGAAAAATCCTTATTTTAAAAATAAAAATAAAGCAACTTAACAAAAAGTGAATTTAAAACACAAAAATAACACTAATCAAATGTAAAATAAAACTTTACAAATAATAGTAGTAAAAAACTTGATACCGTGATTTAATATCTTTGCAAATCAGGATTTTAAAAACGAATGGCACTATCACTAGCACTATCCTTTTAGATTAGCAATACAGACAGAAAACACTGAAAATATATTAAAAATGTAAACTCAACAATTGCAATATACATTATATTTTGGGGTGAGTGTAAAAACGGCACCGTGCAAGCCGATCGAAAGTTTTTTTTATGCGAGAATTATTGAAATACCCCTTCTAGTTAAAAAATGAACTATGGTAGATAATTTATTATAAGTTTTGTTATGAACGCATAATTACATATTTCCTTTTGAACTTATTCGTTCATAACAACACTTATAATAATTTAATATTAATCAAGTTGCTTTGGTATGTATGAATCCTTGCGATATTGCAGACTCACATTACATTAATATAAGTACATAATTTGTCTGCAATCTCATTATATTTAGAATTTACAATGCCAGTTCTACGTACATAAAGACAAAATTTACATCGATTGCGGCTTGTACCTCGATAGGTTAGATCGGTACTCTCGCAAAGTACATGTCCTAGGTTCATATCCTACTCGTGGTAAACATTTTATTTATGTATTTAATAAAATTAATAATAATTTTTAATTATATGGTAGATAATGGTTTTCTGTATTGGGCAGTATTTTCATTAAGTTCTGGCCTTGCCCTGTTCTATGTTCTTGGTACTGATTCACATCTTGTAAGACATAAACTTTTTTTTAATGAAACTATCCATTTTATCGAAAAGTTGAAGTTTTAAATTCTGAAAATTTGGTAATATCGATGGGGGCTGTTCCGCCAAAATATTTCGAAATGGTGAAATTTACGTTCTTATCATGTTTAATGAAACCCCCATTTTTAATGTATATTTGCATTTATATTTCGTATAACATATCATATGGCTCACTCCAACGGTTTTCAATTTATTCAAAAGTTTTCGGTAAAAAATAACACTGGTGGACGTATATGACATTTTTTAATAAACGGTTAATTTAATTAATTACTTAATTATGTTTTTTTAAATATTGTGGGTATAGGGGTTTCCCTCTTTTTAACGCTGACTACAAAAATGACAAATGAAAATTGGGCCTTCCCAAAACTGACTTTTTTGGGATTGTTAATATAAATATTATAAGTCGAGCATCATGTATAAAAAACGTTCAAAATTTATTTAGTAACGCTTACATCCACAAGGATTTCATTGATTCATTATTGTTTTTTTTTTCTAAACATGTAATTTGTAACTAATCTATCTATAAATAAAGGTAATGACATAACCCCACTTCACTTCATTCACCCCATGATATTTGTTATTCTAAGAACAGCACGCAACAACCTTAACTCTGTATTAGGCTGCAAACCACTCGAACTTGCACATATATACAATTTTGCGTAAAAAATAATTGCATTTGTTTAATTATACTTTAATAGATTAATTTTCGACCCTCTTAAGGCCAAAACGACACAAGTAAATTATTGGTTACATATGAAAATGTAAACTTTCACCATTATTACATATAATTAGAATACTTAGCCTTTGGGTTTTTATGTTTTACATAAATCTATACGTTACGATAACAATTACAGTTATCGTCCTCAGTAGTGGTAATATCCTTAATGATTGTTTAACCTCTTGTATACCAAGAGTATAAAGTGTCTTTAAAAAAATTATTTATTCGTTTTTTTTTTGTACACTTATGACCTCATAATAGCATGTAATCAAAAAATTTATTTTTTCAAAATTCTTTTAAACAAAAAAACGGTAAGTATCATATATGTTACAACGGTATTTAATATTACAGATGCATCTGCATAAAGCAGTTTCTATTTGTATTGAAACATAAGTATATTTGACACTTTACACAAAAAACTGAAGTCACTGCTTTACATGAAGGCAATTTACATCTTTGTCGATCATCTTTCATTAGTGGGAAGTGACTAACTCCATCACATCTGATTTGCCTTTCAGGTAGGCAATTTACATCTTTGTCGATCATCTTTCTTTAGTGGGAAGTGACTAACTCCATCACATCTGATTTGCCTTTCAGGTATTGGCTTTCTCGGACCTCGCTTTTTTTTAGCTTTATATTCATTGTCAACCTTTCCGCTTGAAGGCCGTCCTCGTTTCAGCACATTTTGTTGTCCAAGGCAGAGTACACTGGCAACTTCAGATTTGAAAGCTAACAAGTCCATAATTTCATTTTTATTATAATTATGACTTTCACAGTCGCGTTTATATAGCAGCCAACTATTTACTAGTGCCATATCAAGGAAATGGAAGAAAAGCCTCAAGTAATACTTTTTCGATCTTATTTTTATTCTATAGTAGGAAATGAGCCCATCTACTAGATCGACGCCTCCCATGAACTTATTATAGGTCTTGACAATAGCAGGGCAAGACACTGAAACATGTTTTTTATTTTTTCGATCAAACCTTCTGATATCAGCCTGTGGAAATCCAGATGAAAAGGTAGATACAAGAACGACTGATTTGTTGTCCAGCCACTTTACAGCTCTTAGATTTACACAATCTATTTGTGCTTCTTTTTCTTCCATACATCCCCTGCCCTTCTTTTTCATTTCTTTGTCTGAAGAAAAGTTTAGTCCTGGAAACCTGGTTAACCGAATCGTACCTAAACCACCAATGCCTAATTTTTGAAGCACCACAAACAGTTCAGGAGACGAAAACCAGTTGTCAAAACACCAAATAATTTTTGTTACGCGGAACAAATTCTGCCATATTCAACACAACATTGGAGCTTGTACCAATGTCAGGCATGTTCGGATTAGGAGATACCAATTCCGGCTCATGATGTCAGCGATTTTAGGTACCCTTGTAGACGATGCCCAATACATATGTGTACGAGGTAAGCCCTACATTGACATAAACATGCAGATTCCAATGAATTGCTGTATGTCTCCTTCGGTTACACCAAGAGGTTTATTGGAATTTTTTTGTATTGCATACAAGTTTGTTTGTTCGACTAAATTGCTGATAATGTTTTTATCAAAGAAATTCTGAAAATAAACTGTGGGTGTCTCAACTTCTCCTCCTGCAGGCAAAGAATCTTGCCATATAGGAATATCTTTAGGACTATTTTCTTTCTTCACATCTGTCCAGTTAAATTTTCTATTTCTATTCTTTTGGGGTTTCTGTACCACGTCATTGGAAGCAGAATCCTCACTGCTGCTTTCGTTTTCGCTAGACGTTTGAGTAGTAGAGTTGTCACTTAGCATGTATGTTGGATCATCGTCACTATCCTCCAGACAACTGTCTTCGCTGTCGTAGGGAGGCACTCCAGCTTTATTTCTTTCAGTTTTGTCCATCTGTAATAATTTCATTTGAATATACCACAATATACCACTGTGACAAACTTGATACAAAACAGAAACGTTATGAGCCACTGTATCAAATGTGATACAATCCTAATTTCGGTTAGTTGAAAAACAAAATAATAACACATAACTTTACAAATTGTCACAGACAATCAGTAAGCATGTAGAAAGGGCTGTATATTTTTATTTCATGCAACACTTACCGTATTTTCTCAAATTTCACTGCAAAAGTTATCAGTCCAACACATAAACTAACCTGTCACACGCCATCACTTTTGTGGAGTGTTCACAGAACTTTACGGTAACATTTGTAAATGGTGGTTTCACATACAACTTGTGGGGTTGTAACGCACACGATACAACGGTTTACAAAGAAACAAATTTTTAATATCGCCAAATATGCATGTTAAAAGTGTTTGTATCAAATATGATATATTGGTACAAAAGAGGTTAAGGTTTATGTAAAATATAAATATAAAAATACACCATTTAAAAACCCAATAGCTAAGTATTTTAATTATTGGTTGCGTGAACTTATTTTCATAACTTTTAATCTCATAAACTTTAATTCAGGTTTGAAAAAAAGAAGTTGGCGGCTTAGCATCTGGTGTTTATAGGGCCGGGCTATAACACCTTGAAACGAATCTGACATTTTGTTTATTTCTAGTCTAGAACACTGGTCTTGGACAGGTCTGTCTGTCAATTCTTAGATAACATTTCTAGGTCTTGACCTTGACATATTTATGCCTCTCTCTTACACATGTAACTGTTTTTAAATTACTTAGCTTTTTGGGGTTTTTAATGGTGTATATAAACATAAATACAAAACTACAACATTAAAATATCCAAACAGCTAAGTATTTTAAATACGTGTAATAAGGGTGAAAGTTTATGTTTTCGTACAATTTTTTCTTATTTATTGCTGTAACACTGTTCTCCTGGAAACTAGCATTTGCCTATATAAACGTCAAAATAACACATTCTTTCTACCCCCCTCCCCGATTGAAAAACGATGTTTCCCAATTTTCATATCGATTAAACACACTTTTCTTTTTTATGTTAGGAAGTGATTACATATGAAACTATTTTTTCTTTTAAAATACTTAGCTTTTTGGGTTTTAATGGTGTATTTTTATGTTTATATAAATCTATACGTCTCGATAATATTTACAGTAATTTTTTTTTATTGTTTAAGTTAGAACAAATTTATGAAATATGAAAAATACACATGTTTGCGTTGTCATAAATTTGTTCTAACAACTTAAACATTTCTAAAAAATTTCACCACTACTGAGGACGATAACTGTAAGTGTTATAAAAACGTATAAGCTTAAATAAATATAAAAATACACCATTTAAACCCAAAACGCTTAATATTTTAGTTAATCACTAAGACAATCAAGTTAAACCATCGGTTGAAATAAAAGGACATAAAACAGTAAAATCGTATAGTTAATATTTTTTAAGCTTGTGCACATCGGATTATTTACGTTTGAGTGAGACCCCATCCCTTAACAGACATAACACTTCTGTTTTTTTTATTTCGTTTGTTAATTATGTATGTCAAGAGGAATTTAAAAATAAGTTTTATGTAGTCGGTTAAAAAGTGTCACGAGAGAAATTTTAGGTTACATATAATCTAATAAAAAAGGTTATAAAAATGAAATATATCAAAAAAACTTAGTAGTAAAAAATAAAGTAGCTATGTTAAAAATCAAATTTTGTTCTCGAAACTAAGGAAATAGGTGTAACTATTAATAAATTGTTGAAATTCACGTTTCTTATTAATAGAATTTTTATTTTTAATTATTTCAAACATTTCTAAAATTAAACGTTTATGATAATTATTTTCTAATTGTAAAATTTTAATTTCTGCAAAATTTGGATAATGAATTTTTTCAATAGAGTGTTCACTTAGTGCACATGAAATTTTGTTTAATTTGATGTCACTTGTATGTTGTGTTAAGCGATCTTTAAGAACTCTACAAGTTTGTCCAATGTATTCTTTATTACAATTTAAACAGGGAATTTTATGTACAATACCAGATATTTTTAATTTGTCAATTTTATCTTTTGTTTTACTAAATATTGTTTTGATATTATTATTATATTTGTAAGTAATAATAATAATTATATCAATTCTTACTTTTTGAATCATCATGCCCTTTATAAACGATCTTTATAATTTCCCTTTCAATATTATTTAAGACATCATCTGTAATTTTCTTTAATTTGCTTCTTATAAATTTTAGGAAATGGCCAATGTGATTGTCACAATCTTTTACCTTTTGTTTTGCAGTAAATTACAGCTTTATATTATTAATAGCTTTATAAGCATTTTCCAAAAACATATCGTCATTATTATGCCTTCTCTTTTTAGTAGGTCTAAGTTTTTCAACATCACTGGTAAGCTAACTGGTGTTGAAGATTGATAGTGATGATCAACCAATGCTATATCGCTTTCACCTACCAAATCATTATGTTGCTCCTACAGAAATTGATTTTTTATGACATGATTAAATTGAAAATATCTGTAAACGTACCAGACTGGATACATAATGTAAACTTAATAGAAATTATAAAATGTATGGCGATATGTAATATCTTATTTTACATCATCCGAACCAGCTCCACTTTTTATAGATGCTACATATTTTCTATTTTCATTAAGGAAATTTGTTCTTAATGCGTTAAATTTTACCTTGACTTTCCCAATTTCTTCCAGTGTATAATTCCTAGCATTTCTCTTTTTATATAATGGTGAATGAATATCTTTTATAACTTTCTGATTACTATCCAAATCTACTGCGGGAAGTATTCGAACCCTTCAAAATGTGGGATGAGACGCTGGTCGATTTTCATTAATTAAATAATTTTTTAGACAATTAGTAATAGATTACCCATTTTTCGGATAAATCAATTTAAAAAAAAAATTATATAATTAATTTTAGCATCGAAACTCTTTAGAAAGGCATGGTGCATGTTGAGAGCTATAGGAGAACTATTTTGGAACTCTTCAAAATATTTATCGTTGATACTTTAAGCTATGCGATTTGGAACTATTGGAACTCTTCAAAATATTTATCGTCGATACTTAGAAAATTTAAGCTATACAGTTTTTTAAAGTCGAATAATTCTACAAATATTAATCGGATCGCTTTCGATCATTAGAATTTTTTTCAGAACCTTCCGAATACTATCCAAATCTGCTGCGAGAACTATTAGAACACTTTAAAAAAAAATTTTAAACGAAAGGGCTGTAAGTTTTTCATTTTTTATTATAATTTTTTTTTATTACCGAGAACTCTTAGGAATGAATAAAAGAACATCAAAAGTTGATTGGAACTATTACATATCAAAATTGAATTTTCAAACATTTTTAATTTTTTTTTTTATTTTCAAAAATTTTTTTTCGTATCAGGAACTCTAGAACTTTGCAAAATATAGTAATTTAGCTAGTCAGAACTACTGGATCTCGATTTTCGATGTGAAGTTTCACCCCAGTTTTCAAATTAAAATATGGAACCGTTAATGAGCGGAACTCTTTTTATTTTTTATAAAGTACTTTTAAACTCTTTAAAAGGAGGCTAGAACTATAATCAGAACTATTGGAACTCTTTGTCGGGGTGCTAACTTCACACGCGTCTCTACATTAAAGGCTCATTTAATACAACATTTTGATACACAGTTTTTATTGTTTCGAAAAAAAAATAACTTAATTATATGTACATGTGTGTATATGGTGTTAATAGGAATGCAAAATTAGATCATTTAGATAATGAAGGTTTTTAGATTTGATGGTTAATTACTGTACAATAAAGGCGCATTTAAGAAAATAAAATTTTGGTACACGACTAATGAAGGTATTTATTATCCATATTTAATCAACACAATAAATAATGATTTACGATAATAAAATTTTGGTCTTTTTTTTTTCAAAAAAAAAAAGTAATAATAATAATAAACTTTGGATACACATTTATATCTATAAGGTTAGTAACAATCCAAAATGAGGTCATTTGGACACAAATACTAAAGATTTTTTACTAAGATCCTATCCAATAAAGGCTGATTTAGACACATGTTTTATGTTTTTAGAAAAAATTAAGCTTGATTATGTGCATACTTATATTCATGTGGTTAGTAAAAATCAAAATGAGGCTATTTGGATACAAATAATGAACCTTTTTACCATTGATGGTTAATCCCTATGCAATAAATACTTAATCAAGATACTAAAATTTTGGTACATATTTTGAATTTTTTCAGAACATTGTTTACATAATTAAGGTTAAAATGAGGTCATTTGGATACAAATCACGAAGGCTTTTGTTTGTATTGTTTAATCCCTATAAAAGGTGACTTAAGATAATATAAAAATTTGGTACAATTATTTATTTGTTCGAAAAGGAAATAAACTTATCCGTAAGGTTAGTATGAAACAAATGAGGTCATTTGGACACAAATAATGAAATTATTTATTATTGACATTCAATCGCTATTCAACAACGCGTTAATGCATGGCGATTAAATATCAACAATAAAAACTCATTATTTGTATCCATATGACCTCATTTTGGATTTTTAGTACCTTATGGATGTAAGTATTCATATAGCGAATTTAATTTTTTCTGAAAAATAAAAAATATGTACCAAAATTTTGTTGACCCTGTGGTATAGATATTAACTATCAAAAGTAAAAACCTTTATTATTCGTGTCCAAATGAACTCATTTAGGCTGTTTATTAACCTTATGGATATAGTATGCATGTAATCAAGTATAATTTTTTTCTGAAAAAAAGAAATTTATACCAAATGTTATTGTCTTGAATGTGTGTTTATTGTATAAGGATTAATCATTAAAATACTATACTAACCATACATACGCGTACACAATTGAGTTTCCTTCTTTCAGAAAAATTTAAAAATATGTACCAAAATTGTATTGTCTTAAATGAGTTTTTATTGTGCATGGATTAAATATCAGAAATAATGCTCTTAATTATTGGTGTCCAAATGACCTCATTTTTGCATCATACTAACCCTAATTGCGTTTCATTTTTTTTTCTCAAACTATAAAAAATATTTACCGAAATTCAACTTTCTTAGCTCACCCTTTATTGTATAGGATTTAAATAAAAAGAATATTACTCGAGTCCAAATGACCTCATTTTGGATTCATACTAACACTATGTACCGGTTGGGCAAATAAGCGAGATAAGCGGCTGTATCTCAGGACCTATCAATCTGACAATAATCGGAATTTTTTTTTTATTATGAATGTGGTCATTGGCGAATGCTGGAAATTAGTTTGAACTTCCGTATTTCACCACTAGGGGTTGCAATTAAAAATTACACAATCGTTCCTAATAAAAGTGCTAGAGGGCGCAATTTGTTATAATATCAGTTTTGTTCATTTTACCCCGAAAATTTAAATCACACGGTATATTTTTGACATGGTACTCGAAAAGTAGATTAAATCGCTAGTTGATATCTTTTCTCGTTTTACAGTTATAGCGAATGAAGGTTTTTTTTACCCTTTTATTGGCGAAGTTTAGTTTTGCTGAGCCGAATTGGATAAATGTTGGTCTCATATTCAAGTGATAGGGGGCGTAGAATACAAAAATAAGGTTTTTACGCTTTTTCTTTAAAATTTTTAATATTATTGTTAGTTTTGGATTAAAGGTTAATTTTAACATGGCTCGCCCACTAAGTTCAAACAAAATCAAGAATCCGGTTTTAAACCCAAAAATATTAGGTATTTAATGCCTCTATAAATGTTCAAACTGCCTTCCGTCACATTCCAAACAGTCTTCCAACCTTGTTCGGGTGTATAAAACTGCTGCTTCGATTTCCGCTTATTAATCCCTCACCTTCTTTAAACTAATTTTATTAATGTTACACAGATATAGTAGGTAGCAAATATTACATTTTACATCCTTTTTTAAATAAAATGCACTCACTCAATCACTACTTCAATTAATAAAGACCGCCATCTAGCACTTTGTCTTGGAATGTCTAATCAATGTTTAGTAGTAGACTGCGGAAACAAAATAAAACTTTTAAACAACATTATATAGAAACGTCAAATTTTTATTACACGTAGTTTAATTCTTGTCAGTTTGGTTTCTGAATATTTTTTAAAGTGCCTTTCACAAGTAATGAAGCCGTTGATATGATTGCGGTCTATTTCGAGTGCTTTCAAAATGCAGCAATAGCTGAAATACAGTATGCGGATCGGTACCCAGATCGCCATCATTATGGAATAAGAATTTTTCCACGATTGGTACCACGACTACGCTATACTAGTACTTTTCGTCCCATCTTTAGGAGGCGCCGCATTGGGGAAAAAATATTATTAATGTCTTAGCTTACATAGAATTTCATAGACAAATTGGAACTAGGGTGTTATCTTTAGATTTGGGAATAGCTCAAACTATTGTTCGAAACATATTAAAAGGCTACAGGTAAATAATTGCATTAGCACATCCTTTTTATTAGACACACAATTTACTATATGCGGTACTTTTTATTTTTAGACTACATCCCTACCATATACTTTTGCACCAGGCCGTAAACGAAGCTGATTTTGATCACAAAATAAATTTTTGTTCGTGAAAACAGGAATTTTTTATCACAAATTCAATGGATCGACGAAGATACTTTTAATAGTGATGGTAGGGTAAACATGCATAATATGCATTATTGGCCTACTGAAAATCCATATTGGACGCGAGAAGTGCAGCACCAAGGCCGCTGGAGGCTAAACGTGTGGTGTGGCGTTATAGGCGGAAAAACTATCGGGCCTTATCTTTTGATCGTGCGCCAACTGGTAATCTGTTAGAGTTTTTAATAAATGAGTTACCAGTCCTGTTAGAAGATGTGACATTGGACATTAAGCGAATCATGTATCTACAATTCGATGGGTGTCCAGCTTATTTTCCTTTAACGTGCGACACCATATTAACAAATATTTTCAAGAATACTGGATAGGAAGAGGAAGCCTATTTCCTTGCCCGGTCAGCTCATCCGATTTGACATGTCTACTTATGGGGTCGCTTGAAGAACATTGTATTTCAAACTCCACCGACAATAAGGTTTGACATGGAAAACAGAATCCGAGATGCAATTAGTCAACTACCAGCTGCGGAAATCGAAGCAGCAGTTTTATACACCCGAAGAAGATTGTAAGACTGTTTGAACATTTATCGAGGCATTAGATACCTAATAATTTTGGGTTTAAAATCGGATTTTATTTGAGCCACGTTAAAATTAAACTTTAATTTCGCTATAACTGTAAAACTAACAACAATATTAAAATAAATCTTGTATCATTTTTATGGAAAATTTAATTTACTTTTTTATTTTGATATTATGAATACCTACATCATTGCAATTGAAATTTTAAATAAAAAGTGTAAAAACCTTATTTTTTTATTCTTAAAGCCCCCTAGAGAAATTTAGAATTTTATTATTTAATTTTTAATTGCGCCCCCTAGCGGTGAAATACGGAACTTCAAAATAATTTCCAGCATTTTCCCATGGCCACATTCACAATAAAAATGTTTTCCCATTGTTGTCAGATTGATTGGTCCTGAGATATAGCCACAGCCACTTACCTCGCTTATTTGCCCACCCGGTACATATCCGTGCATACTATTAAATTTAATATATTTCTGGGGAAATAAAAAATATGTACCAAAATTGGATTGTCTTAAATCACCCCTTATTTTGTAGAGGTTAAATGTTTAAAATAAAATTGTTTGAAATGTGTGTCTAAGTAATTTGAATATGTATTGCTGCAAGATATTGCTAATTTCACACTGAATATGAGCGGTAGGAAGTTAGCGATAAAGGTTCAGCAATAGAGTGTGGATATTGGTGCTATTTAGTGAGAAGGTAACAGTAACTTTTCTGCAATAAATTAGGAATACTTATTTTCAACCTGATATAAGCAAATTTTATTATTAAACAAAAAATACACCTCTGAAAGCATAATTTAAACAAAAAGTAATGGTTACATTTTTTTTGTGAAATCAGTGGACTGTCCTATACATGGTCATATATTACATATCATTATGCATACACATTAAGCCAAAATAATGTCACCTATTTTTTATTTTTTTAGTAAAGTTGGTGAAAAGTCAAACATCGGATACGGTGGTGAAGTGACACCTTTTCTCTATGGAGGGGTGGTTTCCTAAAATGACATTTTAATGCGTATACATTAATGATACGTTATAAAATTTGTCGAACCAGCCTTCCAAAGAGAAAAAGCGTCAGTACATTAGCCTATCCTTGCGTTTGACTTTTCAGCGAACTTGACTAAAAAATAAAAAATATAACAAACTTTTTTTGGTTTTTTGGTTATTAATGATATGTGATACAATTTCGTTATATCTACATCGAACCAACACTCCATAGCAAAAATCGTTATTCATCGCCAAATCACTGTTTGGCTTTT
This sequence comes from Vesta saturnalis, assembly GCA_036346205.1. Taxonomy (NCBI): domain Eukaryota; kingdom Metazoa; phylum Arthropoda; class Insecta; order Coleoptera; family Lampyridae; genus Vesta; species Vesta saturnalis. The sequence goes on along the minus strand of JARFJB010001813.1, from coordinate 3,051,093 downwards.
CACCGACTTTACCAAAAAATGAAAGAATGCCTTACATTCCACTTTAGTACGCATACGTTAATGATACTAACAACATTGGCGATATCTACATCAAACCACCCCTTCCATAGGGAAAAAGCTTCTCTATTGCAACACCTTATCCTGATGTTAGATTTTTCACCATTTTACTAAAAAAGAAAAAATATGTAACAATTACTTTTACCTAAAATTACACTTTAATTTCCGGCAAGGTTTGTGGTCTAGTACTGTATACCCTCCTCTTCAGAAATCCCCAAAGGAAAAAATCACATGCTGAAAGATCAGGGGATCTTGAGGGCCACGAAATGTCACCATGTTTGGAAATGAGTCGGTCCGGGAAAAGTTCCTTTAAAGCAGTCATAGTCACGCGAACAGTATGACTTGTAGCCCCGTCCTGCTGAAAATAACTGATGTCCGGAAACCTAGGTCACTCTTCCGTCACAAATGTTCTGATCATGTGTGTATAGCGGTTTGCCGTAACAGTTATGGTGTTTCCTCTATCGTCTTGGAAAAAATATGGCCCAATAATATCAGATGATGAAATTGCACACCACACTGTAAGTTTCGGTCTATGTAATGGCTTTTGGTGTATCGCTTCCGGGGGTATAGTCGCAGAATAGTCGCAGTAGCGACTATTCTGCTTGTTTACATATCCGTTTAAATGGAAATGTGCTTCATCTGACATAAACATGTGGTGAATACAGTTTTCATCAGCATGTACACGTCGCAATATTTCTTCGGTAAAAATCCTGCGAGCAAGCATTTCACCATCTTTCAACTCTTGGACGACTTGAATTTTGTAAGAGGGGAAAAATAAGTCTTTATGTAAAATTCGTCGTAACGATGTGTCGCTAATGTTTAATGCAGAAGCATGTTTAACTGCAGAACGCAGTGGATTACGTGGTAATGCCACTCGCACTTTATCAATGTTTTCCTCCGTTCTTACAGACCTTATTTCCCCTTTATGCTTCAAGTTTAATGTGGAGTCAGTTTCTTCAAACGTTCTTACCCACGATATAATTGCATGAGCGGAACATTGAAATTATTACGAAACAATCGTTGTACCGAAGTCACACACACACACATACACACCATTTTTATAAAACGATTTTATGCTCGGCATGCGATTTTTTCGCGGATTTCTGAAGAGCGCGGTATAGAGTAAATAGACCACAAACCTTACCGGAGTTAGCATCGAACATCAAATAAGAAATTGAGCGAATTCAACCTGTCCTGCTCCGTCGAATAACCCAACATTTTCAATCTAAGTTAGAAGAGTGTTTACAAAGACATGGTTCCCATTTGAGCAGAATTATTTTTAAGACATAAAATGGCATACTTTCCTCTATTCAAACCTGTAAAAGAAAGTTTTGAAAATAAACATTTTCTGAAAAAATTGGGTACTTCAAAATTTCCCGCTTCACTGACGGACCTTGTACTACACCTTAATACGCATATATTAATGATACTCAATAACGTCTAACGATTTCTAGATCAAACCACCTTTTTCTAGAGAAAAAGCTTCATTATACCTTCGTATCCTTATATTAAACTTTTCATCGACTTTGCTAAAAAGGAAAGTATGTAACAATTTTTTTTTTTTTTATAAAATAATACCTTAATGCGTTTACGGTAAGGATATGTCATAACATTTAACGATATCTACATCGCACCATCTCTCCATGGCCAAAAATTATCATTACATTAATTACACTTAATAACATTTAACATTTTATACATCGAACCATTTCTCTGATTGTTGGCTCTACTAAAAAATTAAAAATAATGGATCTGTAAACAGGCACATAATGCATTATTATGCTACAGAACATTCATTTTGGGTAAGAGAGGTGCAATACTAAAATCATTGGTCAATTAATGTTTGGTGTGGTGGTTCACCGTAACAAGGGGAATTACCTCCACTACTTTAACGCTTTGAAAGGAAAGAGTACGACAATATGTGGTTGCAACAAAAATGGCACGTTCCACACTACCATAATAAATTGGGTGCTTTTTAGGAGCAAACTTTTTCTTAGAGGAGGGAGTTTCATTCAGTGGCCGGCATGATCATGTGACATCACTCTGATAGATTTCTTTCTGTGGGGTTTTATAACAGACAAAATGTATGTTAATTCTCCGACAAACGTAGAAAATATGCGAAATAGGATTAAAGATACCTGCAGATCGATTACGCCTAATGTTGAGGGTTCGGGACAATATGAGAAAGCGACTAAACGCATGTATTTAACAAGGGGACCATTTATTCTAAAATTTATAACGAAGAAATAATTTAGTAGATATTGATAAATAATTAATTATCCTTTATAGTTCGTATCATCAATATGCAGTTCAAATCTCCACTTACGGAACCAAACGGGCGAAATCCACATTCTTCTACACGACTTTTGAATGATTTTCCTAGTTTCTGTTTCCTTCTCACGAATGATATGAAAAAAATGTAAGGTAGCCGTTCAACGACATTTCTTGGTAATATCTTTCTATCCATCCACATAAGTGTTCCGCTGAGTTCGGCTAAACTTAGCTTGTTCAGGATCACAATTATTTAAAAAAACTATTTTCTTGCAAAAGAATATATTCAAGTTTTAAAAATTGTCCTTTTGTAGAAAAAATAACACAAAGCAATGAAAACTTATGGTATGGTACATGCTGTATAAAAATTACTTTCATTCATATCTGGATTCCAGTTATGTTTAAAAGACAAAAAATGTTATTGACCACGGCTACATAGCACATCCTGTATATTGCAAATTTTTGTGTTATACATTATCTTCCAATAAAGCAACTTTTTTCTGAAACACTCATCTCTAGTTTCTATAATAACAGCGCTATTCTACTCATCGTTGACTCACCCTGTACGTATGTGAAAACAACCCAATAAAGAGTACCAAATGTGACTTTCTCTGTTTCGAAGTTGGCAAGAATTGTCTTATAATATCGGCCCTTTGGTTCCACTTTAATCATAACCAGTGTCTTATGGCAAGGTCTGTTTTTGTTGTTAAGCCATATTACCAATGCACAGACTATGCAAAATGTTCATGCGAATAAAAATAATAATTTATGCGGGGGTTTCAGATAGCTGGTTCAATAAGTACAGTGAACTTGTCTGTGTCATTGTCAGTTAGAGAACATCGATACGCTGACATTGAACTCGATACTCGTCTGATATACTTTGATGTGTCGAGTAGCAGAGTTGAAGAAGAAAATAGCAAACTGTTTTGTATTGGTTGGTATGGACAATGATGAAACAATCGTTTGAAAACCTTTTGAGAAGGAACTGTTTATTGAGAGATGTAATGAGTAAGAGAGATGGAGAATAGTGCGAATAGGTGAAAACGCAGGACAAAGTTGATACATGGCTGGAAGCAAGAGGTTTTGTAGAGGTGAAGAGGATATCATACGATCGAGAGAGGTAAAATTAATGCACAGAGCCTGCATAAGCTAAACATTAATGATATTATATTGCATTCGGTGTGTGGTCTAGATTATTACAAAATATAACTATTTTCATGAAAAAATTCGAGTGGTTAAAGTTTCTTTGGTTCAATCGTATTATTATAGCTTGTGCGAAAGCGCCCAGGGATGCTTTGGACTACCAAGGGATGACTATGAACGACTACCTTCAATGTTTTTTGCCTACCGCGTTAAAGCACTCAGGAACACTGGGGAGGATGGATAGCGGGATATTGAATTACGAAGAGTTGCGTATGAACGGCTACCTTAAATTTTTCCATATCGTAAGTGAGAGGAAACAGAAACTAGGGAGATCATCCTAGAGTTTAGAAACCGTGTAGAAGAATGTGGATTGCGCCCGTTTGGTACAAGTGGAGATTTGTACTGCATATTGATGATGTGAATGAGCGAACCGCGCATTCATAGCAAAGGTGGCCCGATATGGTATCAAAGAATGTAATTTAGCAGCGCAACAGCCGTTGTAATTTCGATAATATGAATGAATACGGTCAAGGACATCGAGAGCGTATTGGGATCACCAACCTGGGGGTGAGAATTATGTTTTAGATTGAGGTCGGATTTGGGTCTTATACAGCAGAAAGAGTTGTTGGGAGGAAAAGAGTACTACTTAGATCTGTACAAAAGACGGTCAACCCATGATAGATTTGAAGATACAGGCATTCCCAACGTAGTAATAGAGTTTGAAAACTTAAGAATTGAGCCGTTCATGCTTACAACAAGAAATGATTGAATTTTGTTGGCCGTGCACAAGCCAACACCGAGTTTTATTAGCATTAAATTTAACTAGATGATTACTACCCTCATTATAGGATACGTTGAATGTCTTTGTTGATTGAAATTGACGTTGAAGTTTTAATGTCTTCATTTCATTTGAGATAGAAAGTGGATTACCATTTTGAGTATACTGAGATGAACTACAATGAAGAGTGCTGTCGGCAGCAAAGCAATGGACCAGGTTAGTGGTTGAAGAAATAGGATCATTTTTTATGTATAGCAGAAAAAGTGTAGGCGCTATAACCGATCCCTGTGGCACGTTCGCGTTAATGCTAACTTCTTTTGAAAAAACGCCATCAACTACGGTACGTATTCGTCTATTATCTATTTAATCCAAACGAGGTGAGTTTGACAAGTAAGCACTTATGCCAAATTTGGTGAAAGCGACTATAACTGTTTAACTGGATTATTCTGATGTATTATTCCAAACTTGGGTCGCATATGAAAGAAAATCACATGTTGTACGACTCTACCTAAACCGATATTGGTGGCAACTGAGGAGTTTCAAGGAAACAGAGCAGTTGTTGATTGATAGGTTTTTCCATGATTTTAGAAAAAATGGAAGTGATGGCAATGGGCTTTTAGTTCGAGGGATTAGTCTTATCGCCTTTTTTGGGAATAGGTTGAACATTTACTAACTTCCATGATGCAGGACATTCCGTAGAAAAGGTAGAGATCGAATACAGCTTAGATAGGACTGGTACTAGTTCGGGGGAACATTTCTTTAAGACAATAGCTGGGATACCGACTGGGCTAGTCGCCTTATTGAGAGCAAGCGTACTGATAATCCACAAAAAGATTTGATTTGTGTCCAGAATCAGCAACTACATATCCGTCTAAAGATGTGGGGGAGAGACCAATATTTACGACTGCCCAAAGGATATGTGCTAGTTCATTACATTGGCATTGTTCAAACAACTTTTTGGCTTTAGTGATAACACTTTTGCATGTATTTCTAACACCAACGCAATCTGCATGACTTTCGACTGCTTTATTAGATTTCCATTTAATATAAGATGTATTTTTCAAAGATATTGCATCAGCACAATCTTTATTGAACCAGGGTTGGGAACGTGAATGTCCTATAGTCTATATGCCGATGAAGATGACTTCGGATACTGAAAGAGCAATGTCCGAAGAAGAGGACGACTTAAAACAATATACACGCCACAGAAAGGTTAGAAGAAGCGTCTTAAATCACTCCATTTAGCAGTTGCGAACAACAGAGGAATTAGAGACAATAGAATTTATTTCTATTAGACAATGGTCAGATATACCTAGAAGGGAAAGAACTGAAGTTTTATAAACAAGTGGGTTTGATGAAAGAGATCTAGAAGATGTGGGTTATCAGGCATTCTTGTGCGTTCAGAAATCATTTGCGTGAGATCACATGAAATAGCAAATGTTTCTGTACTATGACATGCAGGATTAGTAGTAGATGAAATACGGCGACGATTTCTATGCTAAATCTCAATCGATACGGTCGTTAAGAACGAGAACTCTACATAGAAACGTTAATTCGTGTACGCGCTCTTCGTAGACGTAAAAGAACTCGACGTGAGCATAAAGTGGTCTCCACTTTATAATCTACAGTAAACCGGATTTGTGTAGTTTTTACTACATAGATCCGGTTTCCAACATGGAGATAAACATGGTAGAAGCGCTAAAATTGCAGAACGAGGCTCTGATGCTGCAAATTGAGAGCCACAAGAGCACAATCCGTTTGCAGCAACAAGAGGTCAAATACCTACAATCCGAAACTCAGGACATGCAGAAGATGATCAAAGACCTAAATCGGCAATTCCAGGCGCTGAAGACAGCCCCACCGGAGGCAACACTCAACACTACGGAACCTGCAGAAGAAAACGACAATGAAGATCCCCCGCAAAAGAAAAAGAAGAAGAAGCGGAGTGCGAAAGCAAACAACAAAGAAGACAAGCAAACCCCGATAGAAGAAAACATGGAAACCGGCACGACGCCTTCCGAACAAGAAGCCGAAAATACAAAACCTGAAGAGAACGATGACTTCACACCCGTCCCGAAAAAAGGCGGTACCAAACGTCAAAGGGTGGAAGCGTAAGCAAGAATCCCGGACGTACAAGAAAGAAAAGGAATCCCCCGCTTATACTACACCGGGAAGAAGATTATTCAAAGGCGATGGCCACTATCCGGTTTAAGAATACGTCCCAAAGCAACTAGCACCATGAGAAGCGGTGTAAAGATCCTACTAAACTCAGCCAACGAATATAGAGCGACCACAAAAGCCTTCGACAGTGAAAACCTACAATTCAACGTATATATGCCCGAAGCCGCTAAACCCTTAAATATAGTAATTAAGGGGATCCCGCAGGACGATGTCACGGCGCAAATAGTAGGAAACTACCTACAAGACATGAGGTACGTAATACAGAAGATGACAAGAATGCATGCAGGACCAGAACGAAGAAAAACTTTCATGCTCCTAGTTCACCTCGAGCGAAATGAAACTGCAAGCGAAATATACAACGTCACGTCAATCGGCTACCTGAGGGTCAAAATCGAGGCAGCACACAAGAAAAATGGCACGGGGCAATGGCACAACTGCCAGCGCTATGGCCATTCCACCAGTGGGTGCCACGCTTCTCCGAGGTGCGTAAAGTGCGGTGAACCGCATCACATTTGCGACTGCTGTCTCACACGCGAGAACAGAAGACCAACATGCCGCAATTGCAACGGTTCGCATACCGCAAACTACAGAGGATGCCCCGCTCACCCGAGGCACAACAATACCACGGAAACATGAAGGACCGACATAAGACCACCAACAAGGAAAACCGACGGCTCCAGCTACGCGCAAGTAACAGCAGGCAGACCGAAAATAACACAAACATCAGATGACGACTTAGCGCTGGTTATAAGGGTCGTAAAGGCTCTACGCGCCGAAAAATGAAATTAAATTCACCATGAGAAGAAAACAACGCCGCAATCAACACAGCGGCCCACATCACCCAACACAAAAGGGGACAAGACTCGGCGACGTTCAAACGAGATACATCTCCCAGAACCACAAAACAACCACAGGTATAGTCCATATACCGCAACTAAACAAAAACGACGAAGGTATAAGGGACATGTCCCGCACATACCGTGGAGAATTACCGTTCAATGTGAAAAAGATGAGATACACCTGCTTTGTATCGAAAGTTAGAGTGAAGATTGTATTGGGGAAATTGGAAGTCAGGTGAATCGGATCTTTCAGAGGAGACTTGTGTTTCAGATAGAAACAAAATGTCAGGTTGTAATTGTTCAAGATGTTGATGAACAGCATTAAGATTAGACCTGCTACCGCGGATGTTGCAGTAGTGGATCAGAAAGTGAGCACTTTCGACGACCGCGGTCGCTTGGTCCCTGTTCTCCCGGACATCCGAAAGGGGCAGAATTTTACGTCCTGTATTTATTACCCTAGAAAACACAACCATCTTTTTTTTTATTTTTAGACTTTTGGGAGACAGTGAGGGCAAAAAGGAAGAATAAGGATGAGAATAGATTAAGAATAAGGAAAAAGGTAACCGGCAGCCCTTAGCTAGCTCAGAAAATTGGAGAGCCAATATTAACGAGCCTATTCTAAGAGTGGTGGTACCTCTACGGCTGGCATGGAGGGTACATATGCCACCTATGTGCCAATTGTATCCTTATCAAAGGTGCCTGAGATTTTTTTTTGCCTAAAATTATACTTTAATACGTTTACGTTAAGGATATGTCCTAACATTAACGTCATGTACATCGAACCACTTCTCCATAGAGAAAAAGCGTCACTACAACACCGTATCCTGTTGTTTGACTTTTCACCGACTTTATATGGATTAATGATATATAATAATATTTAATCATCGAACCATCCCTTGATAGTGATAATCGTCTCTTTATTACCGTATTTTATATATAGGACAGTACCTATCAAGAAAATAAAAAAATGTATAAATATTTTTTTTACTTGAATTGTCGTTCAAAAGGTATATTTTTCGTTTAGTTAATAAAATGGGCTTATACCAGGTTCTAAATAAGATTTTCATGGTTTATTGTTGAAAAGTCATTGCTAACTTCTCTAAATATGTACCCATATGCACATTCTGTTGCTTAACTTTTATGACTAACTTCCTACCGGTGAATTCGTTTTAATTTTTTGGATTTAATATGATTACTTGCAAATCACTGACTTGATGTATAGATAGCATAAAGTATCTAAAGTGTGGATCGAGAGGAAGACTGATAAGATTTTTAAGTAACGAAATTGGGGGAATGAAGAGCACGTAGAGAAAAAGAATAAAAAGTAACAAGGAAAGCAGGGAGATTCCAAACTCTAATTACAAAATTAGAATTAGAAAGCACTACATCGGCTCGTCTGTTGATACTCTTAAAATTTAACTGCATAATATAGCTTACATTCAAGCATGTCGAAACAGTTTTGCGCAATTAAAGTCTTAACAGTTTCCTATTCGTTCCATGTTCCAATTTTAATTTTTGTGTTTATTTGTAAAATGAAGTCATGTTTATGTTTTGGTAAGTATTTATAAAAAAATTACGTTTTACATCATTTCTAATTTTGACCAACTCAAATATAGGAAGTCGAAAAGACGGTATTAATTAAAATATTTTATGCGACTTCAATTTATTGAAAGCAATAAACTCTAAAAATAACCGCACAGACTATACATATTCAAAAAATTTTTATGATTGCTGATTATTTTTTTAAATAAATTTATACTTGTCATAATTGTTTCTAACTTTCCGCGTGAACGTGTTATTTTTAGAAAATGTTCTCTGTGTATTTGCCAGATTTTGCTTATCATTATTAACAATTGGGGAAAACATAATTTTTGCTTTAACTGTAATTTATTTTTGCCATATGCTTTAGTATTGATTAAAGAACTTTCAACCAATGAAAATGGTTACATTTTGAGTTAGACTACGCCTACCGCATGCGCACTTATGATGTCGTTGAACTACTCAATACTAACGGTTAAAACTATACAGTGCGTTTTCAAACTTTTTTTATTACATACTTTCATTTCGAGTTCAGAAAACTTTTCTACCATTGCGAATAATTAGTAGATAAAGGCTGGAGAATTTTTATTTTTTGTTTGCTCTTCTTGGACCGCCACATTAGTTCTAATGAGCTTCATAGTTTTAATCGATTTTATTATTTTTATCTCTTATATCCAAATGCTTGCCAATTCATATCTTTAGCTCTATATTCAGATTTTGTTTCAGTTTAATTTTGCACTTCTCCGTTCTCAAATTGTAAAGGTCAATTTCAAGATCACTTTACGACGTTGCCGTAATCGTGATTATTAGCGTGTTGCATGTAAATAGCTTCATTGTTAATAATTTTGTTCGCTTCCATTACCTTACATAACCGAGCTAGGTATTTTAGAAATATTAAGAAGTGTTATTTGCGTTTACGTCTTTATTATATTTTTAGGTAATGGTTCATTTTGCTTTGATTTGCGTGACTAACTGATGTTCAATTTAGATTTTGTTTGACCTGGTTTTGTGAAATTTATGTCGTTTACTCGATTTCTCTTTCTTCAGTATTTTTATGAAATTAAAGTTACAACAGCTCGAAACGCGAAACTTTATTCAAAATTATCTAAAAAGCGAAACTTTTTATTACTGATGAAGACGAGAATGCAATAACCAAAAGCTCTCTGCGGAAATATTCGTTGATTTTGTCTCAGTAATTAGATTAATAATTTCAAAACGACCACACTTATTTGCAGCTGGATAACGATTTGCAATTCTCCATCTCTCTCATTTTTCTAAACGAAACAACCATATGTTCTTCTGTCTTCAATGATTAAGTCCGATCTCTTTACACTACGTCAAATGTGCCATTCATAAAGTTTCGTATTTCAGATGAAAGTATCTCGTATTTAGTTAATGAATTTGTTTCATTCTATCATTAATGGTTGTGATTTTTTGTTCAGTGTTAATTTAATTCGTTTTTTTTTCCAATACTCTTTCTCAATACTCTATATTTCCTTTACGTACAGTATGAGGTAATCATTTGATACGCTTCTTTTTGGTGCAGATCAACTATACATTTGTTGTCTGTCATGTTTTTTTTTTAATATTAGTGGTCCTGAACAGGTTAAGTTTAGCCTAACGTGTTAAGGCACTCAGGAACACTAAGCAAGAACAATAGGGGAGTTTTTAATTGACAAGAGACGCCTATGAACTGCTATCCTTAATTTTTTCATATCGTAAATGAGAGGAAAATATGAACTGGGAAGATCATTCCAGAGTTTAGAAGTCGTGTAGAAGAATGTGGATTGCGTTCGTTTTGTACGATAGGTGGAGAATTGTGATACATATTGATTATGTGAATGAGCAAACCGACTATTTCTTGCAAAGGTGGTTTGAGATGGTATCAAAGAATGTAATTCAGCAGCACAATAGCTATTGTAATACGGATAGTACAAAGAAAGAATTGAAACTATTCTTCTATGTTCAAGGGACGACGGTAGTTTAGAAGTTAACGACGGTTCATTTATAGCCTAATCGCTCTTCTTTGAACACGATATCAACAGCGTATTGGGGAGCGCCAACCCACAGGTGAGAATTATATTTTAGATCAGGTCGAATTTGGGCCTTATATAGCAGAAAGAGGTATCGGGAGGTAATGTACTGCTTAGATCTTTACAAAAAGCCTATTTTCCGAGCAGCTGCTTTAGTAACTGACAGAAGATGGTTAACCTATGATAGATTTGAAGATAGTCATTCATACTTACAATAGGAAATAATCGATCTTTTTTGGCGAGCATAAGGCAACACTGAGTTGTGTTAGCATTAAATTTTACTACATTATTACTTCCCCATTCTAGGGTACGTTGAAAATATTTGTTGATTGAAATGACCATTCAGCCTTAATGTCTTGATTTGAGATAGAAGGTTACTATTATCAGTAGACTGAGATGCACTACAATAAAGAGTGCTCTCGTCAGCAAAGCAATGTATCGGGTTAGTCATTGAAGAAATAAGATCATTTATGTACACGAGATGCGTTTGGCAAGTAAAAATTTATGGCAAACTTGGTAAAACGCCTTTGATAAATCTAAAACGCCTCCAACTGTTTCACTGTTTCTAATGTAATGTTCCAAACTTGAGTCACATATAAAAGAAGATTACCTGTTGAAGCCTAAAACCGTATGGGTGGTCACTAAGGAGGTTGTTGGATTCAAGGTAATAGAGTAGTTGCTGATTGATGGCCTTTTCCATAACTTGAGACAAAATGAAAGTGATTGCAATTGGTCAGTAGTTGGAGGGATAGGTTATGATGAAGGAAATTCCCCAGAAGGCATAGAAATCGAATGAAGTTTTGATAGGACTGGTAACTAGTTCGGGGAAACATTTATTTATGGCAATAGCTGGGATACCGTCTGAGCCAGTCGTCTTATTGGGACCAAGCCTACTGATGATCGAAAATGAATTGGTTTCATTCCGTATCAAGAGCTGACTAGGGGCTCATCTTTTCCAGAACCATTAAGACACGAGTTTGATGCAAATAAATCCACAAAAAAATTGGCTTTGTCTACAGAATCAGCACTACAGTTCCGTAAGAATGTCATGGGAGGAAATGAAGATGAACCAAAGTTTTTACTGATGGATTTAGCTAATGACCAAAATTTAGGACCTCCCAAAGGAGATGTAGCTAGTACATTGCATTTTCGTTGTTCAAACAACTCTTTAGCTGTACTGGTAACACTTTTGCAGGCAGTTCTAACACCAACGTAGTCTGTCTGCGTGACTCTCGATCGTTTTATTAGATTTCCGTTTGGTATAAGATTTATTTTTCAAAGATATTGTATTTGCACAAACCCTGCCGAACCAGGGTTAGGAACGAGAATGGCCTAAATGATTTTGTTTTTTTGCGGATATACAATTCCATTCCCATGAGGATGACGTCAGATACTGGAAGAGCAATGTTCGAAGACGAGGAGAGATGTTAATTGAAATATTCACGGGGTATTTCATTTTTTTACATTGAAACTGTAAGAATAGTTAAATTAATAATTAACTGTTCTTGTCTAAGAAACATTATAATTTAATATTTTTGTACTATAAAAAAAAAATTAAACGAAAATTGTTTTGTATATACTTCTCTTACATCTCACCTAACATTAAATATCAGTAGTAAACCACTAGGAAAGGATTTGTTTTTATACAGGGTGTTCGGAAATTGCGTGTACAACGTAAAAGCAGAGATTCCTCTGCTTAAAATAACTCCATATAACCCAACATAGCTTAGTCCACAATTGGATAGCAAGGCAGATAAGCGGTGTTTAAGTAAACATTTTTTAAAAAGTTTGTCTCCGTAAGGTTTAGATCGTATTATTTCAAAGGTATTTTTGTAGTATAAAATAAAATAAAAATTTAACAAAAATTGTTTTCTTATATGCTTCTCTTACACGTTATAGTAATATTCAATATACTAATAAATCACTACGAAAGAATCTTTGTTTTTTATCGTATAATCTTGAAGATTATATTGAAGTATTGGGGAGTTTTGGAGGGGCAAATTGGATTTTGGTATGTTTTACTTACCGTATAGAAGGCGCCACCTATCGGAAGTTTGATGTCATGTTCATTCTTTTTAAATCAAATAACGCCCAGAAACGATAGGTGTCGAAAAGAAATGTTTTTAAACGTGCCTTTAAATTGAATGAAATTAGACTATTCTTGGGAAACGAAGCAAACCACAACGATTTAAAAGGTAAGATCACATTTGAACCTTTTGAAACTGAAATCCAATTTGATTTCCCTCAATCATAATTAGATTTTCAGAGTGAACAAAATGCATTTCTTGTATTTCTGTCGGTTGTCCCTAAGGAAGTGATAATTCATTTTTAGAGGAGTTTTAAGTAACCGTTCGAAGGGCGGTATATTTCGTGAGAACTCTCTGTCATACATATTAGAGCCGTTTGACATGTTGATGTTCAATGCTGCCAACACAGCTTAAAATATGATCACTAACATTTTTTGTGTAGTAATGCAAGTGCAAATGATCGAAAATGTTATGTGAAGCAACTTGCCTAGAAACCCCCATGAGCTTACTTTCATTATTCTGTGACAAAGTGCCTGAGAGGGCGCTTTTTAAATCAAATAATAATGAAAATGAACCAATGACGTTCCTTAATGGGAACTGATTTGGAATACAAAGTATGCAAAATATATTTATTAGACTATTTTGTTTGAAATTTTTTAATATTGTTGGTTAAAATGAACAGTCAAAAACATTATTAATAAATTAAAGTCGGCACAAAAAAGGTGTATCGCATGTTCAGAAACGATAGTTTTGCGAGTGGTCGCAGTTCGGGCCTCAGCTATACCTGTAAAACTATCGTCTCTGACCTAGTGGTCCAAACTATTTTAACCCAGGAGTACTAAAGTTATACACTTTTTTAGTTTCTTTAATAAATCCTTGCCCGCCTTACCACTAAGCCAGCAGCAATAAGTATTGCCCAAAAAAACTTTTCCGAAAAAAAAGCCAAAACCAGTTATTTTTATTTTAATTTACAAAATTGATATTGAAAAAAATCAAAGTTATATATGTTCTTTTGGACATATGTGGATATATATATATATATATATATATATATATATATATATATATTGGGTCCACGTTGATTGTCCTCCTTTCTGGTTTCGATGACGTTTCGGCAGATTCACGTCTTTAGTAACTTTGCTCCGTGTAATACGAATAGAACTGCACGACACACCGTACATCGAAAGGAGACACACACCAGTGTCACATCACCATCCAACTCAACTACAGTCGGTGGTAAAAACTCTAATAACCAGTTCGAAGGCATTGGTAGGCAATGACAACTTACATCAGGAACTAAAGTAAAAACATGTCCATACATAAAATGCACTACTGACAGAATAAGTAAGGTCCTAAGGAAACACAAGATACGAGAATTGCAAATATATTACCAAACACAACAAAACTAAATCTAGAAAACCATAGAGTATACGAAATACCATGCCGAGACTGCGAAAAAACATACGTGGCCCAAACAAATAGTAGGATTAATGTAAGAAAAGAAGAACACCGGAACGTAGTACATAAAAATCAAGCGACATCATCATTGGCTCAATATGTTAACAGCACAAGACATGAGATAGATTTCGATAACACGATAATTATTGCCAATGTTGAAAACACAACACGCTGCCTGCATCGTAGGAGAAAGAATAGAAATAGGGAAACGACCAATGAACTTGAATACCAGGGAGTAGTTGTATTCGTATTATACGTAGCAGAGTAAAGTTGTTAAAGTCTTGATAATAGCAGATGTGATTCTGCTGAAACGTCGTCGAAACCAGGCAGGGCAGAATGAATCAACGTGGGACCTATATATATATATATATATATATATATATATATATATATATATATATATATATATATTGTTTGTATGTGTTTGTGTGTGTATAAAAAGAGATGTAACGATAGCTAAGCGGAGTAGTCGCTTGGATAGTACCTAATTTTATCGAATTAGAAAAAAGATGTTTTGCCTTGATACCATTTCACTATGCTATCTAAATAGAAATTTAAATATTAACGGCATCCAGTGCAGAATCTACAGCGAATTTCAAGTAAAGTTGATGATTATCGTCGGCAAAAGACTAGCTTCTAAAACTTACTAAACATTCATACAAGTCGGTCATGTATAAATTAAATAGAATGGGACGTAATATAGAGCCATGAAGAACACTTTAAGCTACCAGCAAAGAATCTGAAAGATGGCCAAGACCCATATTATCTAGTTTAACAGATTGATACCTGTTTGTTAAATAACTAGTAAACCAGTCTACCGCAGCATCACAGATATCATAAAATTTGAACTTTGCAAGTAGTGAGGTGTGATTTATACTATCAAAAGCATTTCAATAGTGAATTAAATCGTGTACCAAAACGGCAAGAACTGTAATAGTGCTATATCTCGATAAGCAGATTGCTTTAACGGAAATAAATTGTTACTGTTAACTTGTTCAAGAAGCTGTAAGTACGCGGGTATTTCAAGAACCTTATAAAGAAAGGGTAGAATGCTAATAGAACGTAACCCATTAAAGCTCGTCGGAGATTGGTTTTTAGGTATTGGGCACACTAAAGCATACTTCTGCATATTAGGTACATATGAAGTAGTAATGGAAAAGTTTTATAACATGAACAACTGTATCTATTTAAAAAGGAAGAAATAAAGTGAGCATATCACGTGATATTCCATGAATACCCACTGATTTAGTGCACATTATTGATTATATTTTAAAATGTTTTCATGTGAAACAGGTCGAAGTATTAAACGTAGATGTAATTTTACTGCTTGCATGGGTAGAAAAATGCTCTAGTGTCGTTAGGTACTTTGCGTTTGAATTTTATTACAAAAGAAACTATAAAATATATTTGGTGAACAACTGTATCTATTTAAAAAGGAAGAAATAAAGTGAGCATATCACGTGATATTCCATGAATACCCACTGATTTAGTGCACATTATTGATTATATTTTAAAATGTTTTCATGTGAAACAGGTCGAAGTATTAAACGTAGATGTAATTTTACTGCTTGCATGGGTAGAAAAATGCTCTAGTGTCGTTAGGTACCTTGCGTTTGAATTTTATTACAAAAGAAACTATAAAATATATTTGGTTGTGTGAAATTTCCGGTATATCTGGATTTGCCATGGTATTGTGGATTTCAAGTGATTGATTGTATTTCCAAAACTTTTTTTTGAGTCGTGCTTTGAAATTTTTAAAGAATACTGAACAAATGCCCCCTTTTCTCTTCTAATTGATGCAGTACAACGTTGCGCAATTGTTTATAATAGTCTCATTTAGCGTGTGTTTTGTTGTAACTGCAATTAATATTACGAAGTGTAATTTTGTAAGAAGTTTGTTGCGAAGTCCGATCATATCTATGGTAAGTTAGATTTGATTATTTTAATTTTTCTAGTAGGAGTTAGAGTGTCAAGTAAAAATTCAACTTTTTCATCAATTGTATCTATTGTGTTTACTTCTTGCTGAAATTATGCATGATTAACATTATTAATATTTCTGTAATTGATAAGTAATGATTCAGCTTTTGGAGAAAGAATGTTATAAAAACAATAAACTAGTGGTCCGATATTTCAAGTAAGGAAACTATTCCACTGTTACAAGCAAGTTCAGGTCTACTGATTATACATAAATCATTAATTTTGAGCTTTTATATGTTATTATTAATTATTTGATTAAAATTGTACGTTCGAATGAATTTTTTTAGATGCTTTGTATCAGCTCCGTAGCTTGTATAAGCAATATTTAAATCACCAACATAAATAATACTGTCAGTTTGCGGCAAGAGTTGAGTAATGCAATTCCCAAGCAAACTACTAGTGGTATGATCAGTGTTTGGTGGTATATGTATAACACCACAGCGTACCGTACGCTTATTTATAGGAAAAATCACCCACAATTGTTCTTAAGTCTCATCCATTACCATTTCTATTTTCTTGTATGTAATATTAGCCTTTGTATAAAAGCAACCACCACCTCGTCGACCTTCACGATCTTTCCTAACAATATCATAACCGGGAATATGAATCGTTTCA
Source organism: Vesta saturnalis (assembly GCA_036346205.1). Lineage (NCBI taxonomy): Eukaryota > Metazoa > Arthropoda > Insecta > Coleoptera > Lampyridae > Vesta > Vesta saturnalis. The sequence goes on along the minus strand of JARFJB010001813.1, from coordinate 3,034,175 downwards.
TTTGTAATACCACTATTGGGCCATTTTTCACTTAATCCTAAAACATCTATATTTTGAGTTAAAATAGTCAAATAAAATCATTAAGGATCTTACATTAATATGATATTTTAATATGATATCACTGTAAAATACGATAACTCTATTTCATAATGAAAATATGATGGCCAATTTAAAATAGTATCTAAAAGACTAAAAATTTGAACGTTTGTGCACTATAACAACATATTTTTTCTTTAATCGCACACTCCAATTGGTCTCAAATACGATACAATTATAGAATAATTGTAATAAGAAATAATGAAATATAGTGTTTGCCTAGTAAAACGATTTGATTAATTTTGGCAACTAAAATATACCATAAACCAAAATATTTAATATAGTGGATTCGAAACTATCCTCAATAATATAAAGTTATAAAGTTCGATATTAACCAATGAGCTCGCCTAAACATTCACACATGGAACAACCATGTGTAGTTTGGTAATATTAAAAAAATGTGCACAGATCGTAATTCAACATACATTGGTCAAGCAATTTTGAAAGTTAAAAATGTTCTTTTATGAAGGTAACAGAAGCATCGTCATAAGTACAGGGTTCTTTAATAATTTCTTCTTCGTATTACTTGCATGGCAGGATTTTGGAAGGGAAAAAATTGAAGCCTATCGAAAGTTTCACGTCATTAACACGCTGAAGCCTTTTGACCATATCTTACATACAAATTTTCGTAAAAAATATTAGGCAATAGACATGACCACTAAATAATTGTATACTAATTTATTAACTAACTAACCGTACCAGAAATTTTCGCGGGAGTGTACTTAACAACTTCTCAAAGTTTTATGGCGATCGGTTGAATGGTTTAGTAATGCATAAAGAACAAACAGACCTACATTCGTTTCAATATATATACAGGGTGCGGCATTAGTGCGTCGAAGTACGATATATCCGTTATTAAAGGAGATATCAAAACAGTTATTTACAAAAATGATAGGCAACTTCGAACTTCACACTATAAAATTATTTTCGTATTTACAGGGTGTTACATATTACCAGGGTGAGCCAAACATACTTTTTTTTAAATGCGACACCCTATATATTATTTCAAATTTAGATTAAGCTCATCTCCCCCATACTTCCAATATAGGGTTTCATTACGTTATACAGGGTATTTCAAAAGTTATGGACAATTGTACAGGAAACTCATTCTCATGAAAAACCTAACAATTATTTTTTCCAGGCATAACTTTTTGACATTGGTACAGTGTTACGAGAAAGTGCTATTTCTTTATTATTGCACCAATTGAATATAGAGCGAGCCAAAACTCGAACACATAATTTTTTCAAATGAATCACCCTGTATTTTGTTTTAAAAAGTGAAAATACACTTGATGTTCTTTCATTTTTATTAAGCACTCCCCATAGCTAAAAGCGTTAATTTCTGAGATATTTTCAATTTAATAATAGAAAGATTTTTTTTTTTATTTCTATTATAACAAGTTATCCGTGAACAAATAAAAGTGTGACAAATTATTATAAAAAATTCAAAAAACATCGGCTATTAAGACAAAATTCTTATAAAATTAATCACGGCTAACTTGTTATAATAGAAATTTTTAAAAATATCTCTTTCTGTTATTGAATTGAAAATATCTCAGAAATTTACGATTGTAGCTATAGGGAGTGCTTAATAAAATGATAGAACATAAATATATTTCACTTTTAAAATAAAATACAGGGTGATTCATTGAAATTACAAATCATGTGATCGAGTTTTGGGTCGCTCATATTCAATGAAAAAACTAAATGTTAAAATTTTGTAATTCTTCTAGGTATACAGGACGTTGAAATGAGAATGATTTTTGTCAATTGACATAATGTCTTTAAAGTTGATATAATAAATAAATATGTGTATATAAAAAATTGATTGATTGGTTTTTAATGACATTTAAAATTGTTGGTTTAAAGTCAATAAAATAAACTATTGTGATACAAAAACATATATTTCGATATCGGTAGATATCTTCGTCACTGACAAATTAAAATTAAACGACAAATTATACACACCTACTTAAATTTGTTAAAAACAACGTCATATACTGATGAAAAATTGTCCAGGTCTCTTATAAAATTGCAAGTACTTTTTTCAATAATTGTGATATTTAACATTTCCAATAATAAACGTTTCTCATAATTTTGTTCAATACATAGAATTTCGGTTTTTCATAATCAAAACTGTGACCATAATCAGTCAAAGCGGTACTTTTTGGTTTCACTCTTATATCTGATCTATGTTGAATCAAACGATTCTTTAAAGGTTGCATGGAAGTACCAATATAATTTTTTGACAATTATTACATGGGATTTTGTAAATGGTATTTATTATTTGTTCTTTAGGCACTGAAGATTTTAATTTAGAAAATAAGAAATAGTTAACATTTTGTGATTCAAATGCAGGTTTTATATTAAATTTAGTTAAATTCTTAAATAAAATTGATTTTTTTATTTGAATAAGGAATTGAAATGTATTTGAAATTTTGGTTAGATACGTCGATGTTTGTATAATTATTGTAAAATCTGTGAACTCTTCTTAATAATGTTTAATATTGAAAATATGTGGTAACTGTTATTTTCAAAAGCATAAATAATTTTTTTAAATTGATTTTGCCTAAAGCTTAGATCCGAAACGTTACTAATTACATTAATTTTTGTGTTAATAAGAATGGTTAGAACGAAATTGGGAGTATCTCCAACTATGTGTGTGTTTATTATACCAATCAAATTTTAAGGAGGTTCCATCTCTGATAACAAGTGTGTCTAAAAAAGGTCTTTTGTTATTTTTTTCAAATTCAATGGTAAACTGTAATGTAGGGTGAAAATGATTAAAACAATCCCTAGTCTCATTAATTTTGAGGATATCATCAACATATCTGCAATAAAATGATGGCCAAAACTTAAATTTTGAAGACGAATGTCCTCCATTAACTCCATTATTAAAGTAGTAATTATAGGAGATAGTGGGGAACCCATAGAACATCCATAATTTTATTTCAAAAATTTATTTTGAAATTAAAAAAACATTGGGTTTAAACAAAAATCAATTCCTTCAATAAATTGTTTTTTTTTTGTTAACTTAGTTAAATTTTTAATATCTTTCCATTTTTGATTATAATTTTGATACCTAGATCTATGGGAATATTAGTAAACAAAGAAACCACATCAAGTGAAATGAGAATGTGGTTGTCTGTAATTTTGTTGGTTTTAATTTTGGTTTTAAAATTAAAGTAATTTGTGACGGAAAATATTATTTTGCCTAAAATATTACCCAGAATATTACAAAGAAATTTAGAAAGGTAATATGTAGGGGTTACCGATGATATTATTGGACGAAACGATCTTCTTTCTGAATTTTAGGTAAAAAATAGATTTTCGGAATTTGTGTGTTTGTTAACAGATTACATTCTTGTTCAAAAAGTGCGCCTTCATTATACCAATTTTCTGCAATTGTATTGTTGGCTTTTAATCATGATTGAAGTTGGATCCTTTTGAACAACTGAGTATGTAAATGGGTCTGACAGATGGAGTTTAGTTTTACGATCATATTCATCTTTATTTCAAGTTAATGTTATCTGTCTCTTATCAGCTGGTACTACCACAATGTCTGCATGTGTATAAAATTTATTTTGTTTTTGAAATAAAGAATTTTCCTTGTGGTTAACCATCGTACACAAATTTTTAATAGTAACATTCCTAAATTCTTTTTTCTCTTCTGCATTATGTGAAGATATGCAGTGTTCTAGATTTGAAAAACATCTTTTGTATATCCAAGTACGAAAAATTAAATTAAATTGTATTGCCTTAGTTTAGGTAAATATTTCAATTTTCCGAACTTAAATGGGTATAGAAAAGATGTTTTTAAAGTTATAACAAGTCAAGAACACTGCATATCGTCACATAATGCAGAAGAGAAAAAAGAAATTAGGAATGTTACTATTGTCAGATCTACTTGTACCGCAATCTGACGAACACTTACGTGAGGATTTAATACAACTGTTAACTCGTTTTCTTCGTTTGTAACTGTACGTTTTTCTACATTTCTTTTTTTATTATTTAACATTTCCTGTGTCTTCAAATCGTTCTGGAAGAAGTTGAAACGATCAGGTCTTGGATGTCTAGCTAAAGGGCACTTTTGTTCATAAATCCTGGATGCCAACAAACAGTTCCTTTCAGCTTCTCCTAAAGCATAGTTCTTCTTTTGAGAAATTCATCGCACACTAAGTAAATACCCAGTTATTAACGAAGTTACTATGCAGATAAATATCTGACAATTCTTCACAAATTATTTATAATAAATGGCTTTCATTTGTTAAGTTGCTAAGAAACAGAAAGAGGCAAGCCAAAACAAAGCTACTATGATTCATTGTGTTCTTTAATTCCATTTTAAAGTGTACAGTTATGCTGTTCTACGAGTAAATAATTATTAAGCGTTACTCTTTTATAGTCCAAAATGTTGTATTGTGTTAGAAAACCTATAGCTTCACAGTTTTATTGCAATTGTTTCATTTTTGTTTTTCTGTGAATTATGACGTTGTCTTAACACGTTGAAGGACAGTACCGAACTGGACTACCGCTTGTAGTATGACAGTAGTATTATTTTGTACTTTTAGACAGATAACGTCTATGTATTTTATGTAGTGGGTATAAAATACAAAAAAAACTCCTACTACATGTTTTTAAAAAAAAATAAAATGACGCCGATAGACGTCCTGTCATTTTTTGGTATTCTGTATTGTAAGACTTGACAGGACGTCGATCTGCGTCATGTACGCTAAGTATATAATAGTTGCAGTTTCGTATAAAAAATATATGTTTACAAAAGAAAACATTATTTATTGCACATGCTAACAATAAATAAGTAAACAAAATAAAGTAAAAAAAATAAAAAAACAAGTATATAAATGACATAAAAGTTTCAATTTGCATTCGTTGATGCCATTCTTCAAAACATCCGGGACAAAGAGGTGGTTTTAACACACAGCCTTTACAGCGAAAACTCGTTTCTCTACATTGTTGTTTTTTGGTACACAATCTACATTTTTGAAAAACTGATTTTTTTTGAAGTTAGGTCCCGGATTACCTGGAATTTTTTCCGGCCAATGTCCTATAACCGAATTTGCCATTTCATTTGATAGAACTTGAACGGTTTTAGGTTCTACTTGTCTGCTATCATGTACTTGGCGCCGTATTAAATCCTTTCCTTCTAAATTAGAAGGTAAATTGAGAAGAGATCTGATCAGTTCTAAAATGAATTAAGCGGTACTTGGAAGAACCACGTTTGCAATATTTCTTGTAAATAAGGAATGCATTCCAAGTGGTGACATCTAAAAGGTACAGTATCACTTTTTTCTACCACCGAATAGTTTTCCTGGGTGTAGAATACGTTGAGGTCATTTGGTCGCATCGATCTATCCCCGACATATGAATATTATATGATGCTACTTCTTCAGGTTTTCTTTTTACCTTTCCGAACCTATTTTTGACTGTTATCATACGGGGATGATTTCGTGTGGTCATAACTAAGACGTCCCTTTTGTCCTTCCACTTTGATACATATACTCGTTTACATCGAGCCCAGTAATGCTCTCCTGGTTTAATTTTCTGGCTGACTAGATATTTGGGATTGCCTCTTCTATTAGACCATAAAGTGCCATTTGTGTGTTTTATTATCAAGCAGTTTTTCATAAAGTTCAATACTATTGTAGAAATTATCCATAAATATTTCATGACCTTTGGTTAGGTAAGGTCTCAACAGTCGCATCACTAATTCTTCGGTTTTTTCGTTGTTTTGTTTCGACTGTTCCTTATTGCCAGTGTACATTTCCAAATTCAACAAGTATCCGTCTGATGTCGTTAACTCATAGAATTTTATCCCATATCTATCTTTTTTATTTTTTATGTATACCCTAAAGACGAGCTTACCACGGTAGTGTAACAAAGATTCGTCTATGGATAGTGCTTTTGAAGGCTGCTTGATATTGATTTATTAATTTATCTATAAGTGGTTGCACTTTTTCTACTCTTTTAGCATTTGGCTCAGAACAGCATAAAAAGCGCAAAATTTGTTCGAACCTTCTGGCGGACATCACGTGAGGAAATATAGGGTGATAGTAAAGTGGATCCGTGTAAGAAAAGTATTTACGTGTATTGGCTGGTTGCAACTTGTCCCTGAAGAAGACAGAGTCCAAAGAAAGCTTTCATCTCCTCAACAGTTATAGATCAAAAATTGGCTGACCGACTGTGTTTTGTTTTTGGTCTATTTGTGTTGGAAAAAATTTGGTTATAATTATTTGTACAATCGACTACAAACCGTAAGATATCCGGCATAAATAAAAATTCAAACATTTGCATGGGTGTCGTGTCAGGTTCCAAATTGATTTTGAGTCCAGAACTGCTGTCATCAAAATTAAAATTGGGAATAGGAACCGTTGAAGTTTCCCAGCCAACCGAAGTTTCTTCCGCAGTTCTTCTTCTGCTTCTGAAGAACTTCAGCAGATACGTCACTACCATTTAATTCATCCAATTTAGAATTATTTGGTTCATAATCTATGTCAGATCCGTATTCACCTTCAGGGTCATTGTACGGATCTTCTTCACTTGAACTAGAAGGTAACTCCGCAGCGAGTGCCTGTAGCCGTTACTCTTCACATTCGTAAGAATACTTTATATTTTTATCAGCCATCTGAAGCAATACAAAATTGTAAAAATATGAAACCATAACGTACGTGACTTTGTGAAGGTCACAGTCCACGAGAAATGTCAAATGCGTTTAGTTACCAATATTTTACATTAAACTTTTAACCATTGCCCTATTACATACATTATTTATTTATCTATAATCAAACTTACCTCATTACAAGTGGTTTGGCAATTCTTGGTTTTGGCGCGTAAAACTGCAATACTACAAATTCGACACTCACTAGTTGATACTAAAGGTCGTACTGACTTTACCGACGCCGTACAGCGTTTTGCCTTCTTTGGGTGGGGTAAGTAAAACAAGTTCAGTGGTGGGATTTTTGGCGGTCCATCTCCTTAAGGAATGACACTGGTAAGGCATCACTCCTACCAAATGCGACAGTTACAACAAAATTAACATGCTGCATATAGAAAATCAAAACGCTGTGCGGCGTTGCATCTATAATAGATACAATATGGATGGACGCGGTACGGCGTTCTATCACAATGTGAATATTTCGATTGGCGCCGTACAGCGTCACTGTCCTTCAACGCGTTAATTTATTTTATAGGCCTTTATTGTGACAAATTCAAAAAAAGTAACAAAATTTTACAATTTTCAACGTTATCACTAAATAATCCAAAAGGTAGCACTTAGTGAGTATCTAATGAAAGCTCGTAAAAAATGCTATTCAAATCTGTAAGAAAATACGGGGTTGTGACGTTTAAAAAAATGAGGAAAACAACATTGAGCAAAATGGAGAAAAGAGTCTGCAGTCTGAATGTAGAAGGTAAAACAAGACACATTGGAAAAACAAATCCCAAAATTTCACTCCCATATGTTTCAAGATGGCGGAACAGGAGCCTACTTAATTGACTATTTTTTACATAAAAATGTCAATAACTTAGGAACCGTTAGTCGTAGACCCATAGCACCTTATATCAGTTTGCGCATCATTTAACAGAGAATTCAAATATATAAAAATATGATGGGCGTTCCATTTAAAAAAACACAAGTTTAGTGTAGTGCTCGAAAATGGGCCACACTGTATATGCAAAAATATTTTGCAAGGTGCTCCTCGTTGTTGACTACAATAATCTGTTATAAGATTTTTTAAATCAACAGTATAGGCGTAATCTTCCACCCCCAAATCGTTAGGACACCGTGTATAGATCATTACCCTAATTCGCAAACGTCGTATGTCCATTTTCACTAATTTTACAGGAGGCCATTAAAACTTTTTAATACGCGTAAAATTGATAGTAAAGTGTTGTGGTGTAAATTAATGGCGGGAGTTATTTATTATTTTATTAGTGTAAATAGGCAGTAATGAAAAACTTTTTTTTTATCTATTAGTGCACTTACGACTTTTGCCTTTTTAAAAATGGACTTTCGACATTTTCTTGTTACTATATTAGTATAACAAAAACGGGATTAACGCAAAATAATATTCTTTATTCAAAAAATTAAAAAGATTTCAAACTATTAAATAAAAGAACATTAAACAAAATAACATCGTTAAAAAAGTTGAACACAAACTTAATACTAAAAAAAACTTTCCCATTTAATGATAAGCCAAGTTTCATAAAAGCTATGAAAATCTGATGGAATACTTTCTTTTGATTTTTGCAAATGTTCCCATTTTTCTTTTTTGATAGAAAGGGACTTGGAATACAGATTTGGAAGTGAATTATAATCTGAAGAATTTTTCTTATTAATATTATTCATTGTGTTTCGCCTCTGCTCCAAAAGAACGTGGGCATCCATGTGTATTATTTTATAGAAGACTAGACCTTCTTTGTCATATTTTAGGGCCCTAAGGTCTGTCACCGCAGGGTCTCGCATTTTTCGACCAGGTCTAATAGACGTCAAAAATTTAAGAGAATTGAAATGTTTGAAGAAATCGAATGTTAAGTATTTTACTACAGATGAACTGGGATTTTGTCGGGATTTAAGAAAAATATTTACATAGTCAGCTGGAACATTTATGTTTATATTTTTCAGTTTCCTTTCGATTAATGAGTGCATATGATCAGCCTCCATCTGAGTGTGACCTTTTTCCAAAAACGTTTGTTCGATTGTTACTTTGTGGTGAATCGACAAATTTCTAAGAGCATTTGATAGGGTAACATTTCTGTTTTGTGAAGTACATCCGTTGCTGTAAAGATTAATGTTTGCACTTCCATTTAAGTCCTCTGTAACGTACTCTGTAAATATGGTAAAATTATGTACCGCGAGTTTCATCTTGAAATAAAGTGCAGACCTATTGAACTTTGGGCAAAGGAGTACCGCCTGCATGTTCATACAGAAAACTATTGGCAGAACTTTTGTCATTAGCTTTCGCTTCCCTTGCCTCATTCTTCTTTATTTCATGAAAAACATAAACTTCTTCAGATATATTTTTTGAACGATAACTTACACGAACATCACATTCGTCCTTTTTTGGTTTGAAAAGTGACAAATTAAGCTCGTCAAATACATATGAAAAGGATGCAATGCTCGGGCATCTAGTTTTTAAATTCTCGCAATAAGATTTATAGAATTTCTATAATTCTGATTTAGAAGTCCATCTAGGCTCCAAATATAATTTAGACGTTCTTGATCGAGAATAGTGCGATTCCATTTTTGGCTAATCCCTTCTTGTAAAATGTCTTTTCTGTTTACGTTCTCCTCATTTCCACTCATTTTCTTCTCTTTTTTTTCTTTTATTGGTTTATGAACCTGTTCGGAGCGTTCGATGTTACTATTTTTCCATTTTATGACCGATCGTTCTTTTATACTTAAAGTATTTAAAAACATTGTCTTACATACTCGAAATGTTTGTTGTTTAGAATTTTTAAAAAAATACGTCCATGAGAATTCTCTTCTTGATTTGTGATCTTCTTTTCTGTTTCTCCCCCTTTTGGCATTTTCTTTCTTTACAAGCATATTTATATAGGGTGCCGGGAAAATGTGGGAAATCTCTCGGATTTAGATAGAAGACGAAAAAATAACATGACAAGGTCCTATAAATTTTTTCCCTCCAGACCCACCCTATGTAGATGTGAACCCCTAAAGGACGCCGCTGGAAATAAGTTTTTCTTGAATAACTTTTAAAGTACTTGACATAATTTAAGAAAAATTCAGTATGATGGCCTCTAGTAAGGGCCTCATAAAATAGTATTCCTTGAAACGTATTTAGCTTGTTTAGTTTACCAGGGATGGACTAAGTTGTACACCTTAACGCCTAAATTTTTAACACCCTGTATGATAAAGATCTAAAAAAATATTTTTGGGTAGTTTGAACCTTTCTCTAAAAAAAAGGTGTACTTGTTTAATATCGACAAAATTAACTATTTTCGAGAAAAAAAAATAATAAACGAATTTATGTTTCATTTTCATTTAATTAAAAACTTCATAAGTGGGCTCAACATGGGCTCCGTGAAGTCTGATATACTCGCGAGCATGACAAATTGAGGACTGCTGTATCCACCACAATAACCCCACATTATCCTTAGCACATCACAATGAAACGTGATTCTCTGTAGAAGCTCCTCCCTAGCATCAACCGGACTGGAATACACCAAGGTGTTGAAGTGTCCCCACAAGTAAAAATCCAAAGGCGTCAGGTCGGGAGATCTAGGAGGCCAGGCGATAGGTCCACCTCTACCTATCCAACGGTTTGGATAGACGTTATTTAAGTGTTCCCGCACAGCAACGCTAAAATGAGGTGGTGCCCCATCGTGCATAAAGTACATGTTTCGGCGGGTTTCAAGAGGTAAATGCTCTATTAAATCTTGAAAACCGTTCTGAGGGAACTCCAAATAATCGCGGCGGCAATACAAATGATCCAATCAAAAAATTGCCTAGTGACTCCTGCCCAGATATTAATTGATTGAAACTGATGTTGATGATGCGAAACAATAGTTGCATGAGGATTTTCATCAGCCTATGCGTGTGAGTTGTGTAAAAGCTGCTTCATCTGTAAAAAGAATAATGCTAATGAAGTTTTCATTATTCCGTTGCTGATCCAATAGCCTGTTTGCGAACTGAATTCTACGAGGAAAATCTTCTGGAATCAATTCATGCACTTTTTGCAAATGATATGGGTATAACAGCCGTTCTTGAAGAACTTCATGAATTATCGTTTTCGGGTTATTAAATTGTGCGGCTAATTTGCGAGTGCTCGTTGAAGGAGTGCCATCTACAGCATTCAAAATATTTTCCACCGTACGCACAGTTCTTGTCAGACCTGCAGCAGTACTTTTTTTCTTAAACATTCCTAGAGTTATAAAGAAAGCCAATATTATTACCTTAGTAACCGAAATCACTCACCATTCTCTCTTAGACGTTGATCAACTCGTTGAAATGTCTTCTGCTTTGGAATAGTACGATTAGGAAATATCTCGTGATATAATCTTCTTGCTTCCAAAGTATTGCAAGAGGCAAGACCATACATGAGATGCATATCTGCATATTCAATAAAAGTGAATTCCATATTTCGAATAAGTTTACAATTCAAATCACCACAAAATTCAAAAATCAGTAAATTTAAAGTAAATTAATGTCGATCAATGTATCAGCATGTGACAAATGTCAAGTTCTAAAATGCAGGTTATTTATTTATTTCGTATCATAGGAATGTTTGACATATGTTTTTTTTTGAGTGAAGATAAATAAAATGAACAAGAAATAAAATTATACCTCGTGGGTCAATAAACTCATTTAAGTTTGCAACATTTTTTAAAAAATTCGAAAAAACACTGGCTTAATTTTTTTTAATAAGTTATTAATTATGAAACATTAATTTCTCGAAAATAGTTCATTTTATCGATATTAAACAAGTATACCTTTTTTTTAGGTAAATGTTCAAGCTACCCAAAAATATTTTTTTTAGATCTTTATCATACAGGGTGTTAAAAATTTAGGCGTTAAGGTGTACAACTTACTGGTAAACTAAACAAGCTAAATATGTTTCAAAGATATTATTTTAAGAGGCACTTACTAGTGGCCATCCTACTAAATTTTTATTAAATTATGTCAAGTACTTTAAAAGTTATCCAAGAAAACATATTTCCATCGGCGTCCTTTAGGGGCTCACATCTCCGTAGGGAGGGTCTGGAGGAAAAAAAATTATAGGAACTTGTCATGTTATTTTTTCGTCTTCTATCTGAATCCGAGAGATTTCCCACATTTTTCCGGACACCTTGTATACACTTTTTGTTGTTCCCATGTCATTTCAGACCAAAATACAGGGTTATTACAAATGATGTTCCCGATTTCAATTATAAATATTACTGGATTAACCTTTACGACGATTTCAGTTGGTACCACGGGAAAGAAAAACTCAAAGTTTTGTTTACTTTGATTTAAGTATGTATCAGCTGTTTGTTAAAGTCAATTGTTGTCATTTGTGTAATGGCTGAATTTGAAGACAGGAATGCATTTTATGTTTTGGATTATCACATCAACCAATCAGTTATTAGTGTGCAACGTCACTTGAGAACCAAGTTTAATGAAGATCCTCCTAGCAATCACCCTATTCGCCAGTGGTACTTGAATTTTAAGAGAAATTGGTGCATTTTTAAAAAGAAATCAACTGGAAGGCCGTCCGTAAGCAATGACACTGTAGAGCAGGTAAGGGAAAGTTTTACGCGTAGCCCACAGAAATCTACTGTTAAATGCAGCAGACAGCTTGGTATACCACAGCCAACAGTTTGAAAAATTTTACGTCAACGTATAAATTTCAAGCCTTACAAACTTCAGCTTGTTCAAGCATTAAAACCAAATGACAAAGCTCTAAGACTTTCTTTTTGTGAGAACATGTAGGCCTTGATGAAAAATTAAAACTATGTAAAACGTTTAGTCTTTAGTGATGAAGCCACATACTACTTGTGTGGTAACGTGAACAGACATAATGTCATAATATGGGGCTCGGAGAACCCACACACCTACATCGAGCACTTGCGCGATACTCCGAAAGTTAATATGTTTTGTACTATCACTTACAACAAAGTGTACGGACCTTTTTTCTTTGCTGGACAAACAATAAATAGAATAAATCTTGGACATGATGACGGAATGGCTTCTACCGAAATTAGAACAAGAATCCCTAAACTTCATTCTGGATGTTAAAACTGAACTTCAAAATCGGCTGCCTGGCAGATGAATCGGTCGTGCAGGTCCAAGTGATGGTGCACTCTTGAACTGGCCTCCAAGATCTCCGGACATCAGCCCCTGTGATTTTTTCTTGTGAGGATACATCAAACATAAAGTGTATACACCACCAGAAAGCATACCTGAGATCCAACAACGGATTACCAGAGCTATCGAAACAATCGACCTGAACACTCTTAACAAAGTATGGCAAGAGCATTATTACACGCTTAACATCTGTCGTATCACAAGCGGTTCCCATATGGAACATTTATAATTATTGGCACCTGAGATGAAACTTTTTGAGTTTTTCTTAAAATGCGACGATTTAATTTTTTTGTGTGATAAGTAAAACTAGATTTATGTACACTTGAAATCATGAACATCATTTGTAATAACCCTGTATTTTAAAAATTTCACTTCTATCTGTATCTAGTAAAGACTTGCATTGGAGAGATTTATTTTTTAATGAAGCTTAACAATTGCATGCTGGTCTCAACTGTCTTTGTTCTTTTTCTATTTCATAATTCCAGGTCGCGTTAGTCTTTTTTTTTTCAAAATAAACTTCCCCGTTTTCTCTCAACTTTTTGTTTTAATTTTTTGACCAGGTTTTTTGATTAACATTTTGTCTTTTCTTTCTTTTTCTTGTAGAATTATTTAAGTTAATAATCTCATTAAATGGGCTTGTACTACTAGCTGAAGTTAAACTATTTTCTTTCTCGTTATCAGAATCTTCAATGAAATTACCTTCCACTGCATCTGTACCGCAACTGGTTAAGGTAGACTCAATATCTTCTTCCTTTTTTAATTCTGAAATAATACGTAAATTACTGTCTGTAGAATTTAAATCTAGGATAACAGCATCACTTATATTGTCACAGGCTACGTCGTTTAAAATATCTATATTATTTAAGGGACAGTCGATTAAGATAATATTATAGGATTCATCATTTTCAGAAGGCTGGTGGACGAAAGAGTGCGGAACTTCTGCTAATGGTAGATCATCGTTTGCATTTTCTTCCCATGAGAGCCCAAATTCAACACCATTTCCTACATTTTGTTATTTTGCAGATTGGAACTTTCATATTCTGTTCCTTTTCACAATAATTAGGCATGGCCGTGTATTCTAAATTTTATTCAGCAATGGAATTTTTTTCGCTACCTTGATCATTGTCATTATCACCATTGAGAGCTGTTAATATTTTTCGAGTTCGACTAGAAAGCTGACCTATTTCAAAGATATTAACTGAAAGAAAAAAATACTAATTATAATGTATGTTGAATAATCATTACATATTTTGGCGTTGTAAAATATTAAATTCTAAAGTAACTTCAAAAATAAGAATAATACTTTAACTTTCTATATGAGAAATAGTCGAATGTCCAAATATGTAAAAAGGGAAAAAGTAGTAACTCCAACAGTAAACTAAGAATAATTTTTTAAATTCACGGAGAATTTCATCTTTATTTCCGTGCCTTAAAAAGAACGCAACAAAATTTTTTTCAGTACCTTCATATTATGAATAATCTTGTGAATTAATTCAGGGTAAATTAACAAACATTAAAAAACTCCACCTTTCGGCCATCAGTTGCGAAAAAGGAAAGACTTGCTACTACTTTGAAGTAAGTGAATTTTAACAAAATTTTACCTTTCCTACGTTCGTAAACCTCCGTTCACTTGACAAACCCAACGCGGCGGGAACCACTTGTGTTCGTTAGAATTCTCCAAAGAGAATTTGGCCAGTCGTGTCGGTCAAATACGTGTGGTCTCAGTTAATTACCACCACGCGTACTTGGCCAACACGGCGTTTTTTAACGTCGCGTCAGGTCTGTCAAGTGCGCGATGCACTTTATGAAGGTCGGTAGGGAAAAGTTCTGTTAAAATTGTAGGTACTCATAAGAGACAGTACTTTTGACCAACATTTGAGATCAATTAGAAGTTAAATAAAGATGTCTTCTAAGTTATTGTACGTTAAAATTCGCTTAGACCAAAGTGACAAAAAACGAAAATACTGAAAAAAATGACTTTCGTACCTTTTAAGGTGTAGAAATGAACAGTGTAATTCTCCATACTATGTCCGATTCTCGTTTGAATAAAGTTTGTTGCATCCTGTTTAAGGTCTAGGGATAAATGGTATAATTTTCCATACTGTATCCGTTTTTGGTTTATAGAATTAATCCAATGTTTTCTCAATATTTTGTCCTCATCTTCCACCTCCTTATTTCGACGAGTGTGTATCACCTGTGGGACACGCTTATGAATTAAAAAACACAAGTATGGCTCATCGGTGGATCATGTTTTATACGATACAATACTGTAAAACTCAAGAGTGACCCATCAATGGGTCACGCTTATGCGTAAAAAACACAGACATATCCTACCGATCTGTGATTTACTGCGTCTTATCGAATAAAGCGTGACTCGTCCGTGATTAAGCATGATGGTGGGCCACATTAGTGTTTGGAATAAAACGTGATCCACCGGTTTTAACGCATATGTGTGAGTCACTGGTGATTCGTTTATTAAACCTTAACATTTTCTAAATAGTGCAGGTTAAAATATCCTTTTGCATCATGTTATTACATTAAAAACGCCGCCAATCAATTTTTGATTGTGAGAAACGCTTTTGTGTTTCTTGACAGATAGCTGACAGAGCTGAAAGCTCCTCCTGTCCGATGTTATTAATAATTTTACAAACATTTTAAGACCGATGTTAATTTTTTTATTGCAGAGCTTAACAATTTTTAAATCAGGCACGTTACACTAATCCTCTGCCTCATGTTTATACATTAAAAACGCCACAAATAAATTTTTTTTTTAATTGTGTCTATTCACGGATATTTTTTAAGTAGCACTCTGTCCGATGTTATTAATAATTTTACAGATCATCTAAGACTGATATTAATTCTGTAACTGTTATTAGACAATTTTTAATAGAGTACGTTAAACAATTCTTTCTGTCTTATGTTATTACTAACAGATATTGAAAGACGCGCGCTCATTAGGACCCTGGAAAGCGCGTGCTATTTAAAATCATGTTTGTTGTCCCGTATATTTTGGTGCTGTTTTTAACAAATGCTGTAAGAAATTTGCATGCATTTTTTTTAAGAAATATTTTTTGTTTCTTTTAACCTTGACAGTAAGGTGAAAGTTGTTTAACCTTGATGAGACATCTGGAGAAGATTGGACTGATGAGAAAGAAGCCTAGTGTGCGAATTTATACAAATAAGTTGTGATAATCCTCACATTCGTAAAAATTATACCCACGGTAGAAATCGTGTCAAAGAAAGATGCTGGGCTTTTATTCTACTCCTTCACTAGCCCCACTAAGCACACTGAAACCTATATGTCTGCTATTAATACTAGATCAATTTTATCTCCTTAAACAATACCAAAGGTACACAAGAAAAATAGCGTTCCAAATTTGAATGTAAACTGAGATAAACAGAAAGGCTGAATCATCCCCACCGTGAATTAGATCATTTTTAGAAAATATTATTTCTATAACAAGGTTTAATTAGGCTCATTAAATTAGCCCCCTGCATTACACATTTTCTTGTAATTTAAGTACTAATGTTCAGTTGTTTGGCAGTAAAGTGTATTTAATTTCGGTGGGGGTAACTTAACGTTATACTAGTCTTGCCCCTCCACACGTAATTAAATGCTTTTTAATCGCACATAAAATTTCTAAGAGGTACATGCAATACTCACAAAATGACCCTCCCAAACTATCAGAACCATTATACACAAGTGCAATCTATCAGCAAAGAATGAGTTACCGTTCCAACTTGCCACTAAAGTGGATTCTTTATTGACACACTACCAAATATTAACAAAATGATCAGTTCTCGAATCAATTATTCATACCATTTCGAATAAAATTGGAGGTTTTTCTGAGTGGAATCTCAAATTAAATAAAAAATGTTGAATATTGTCGTCAGCAGAAGAGTTCTCATCTCACGCGTAAACGAGGTGCTTTCTTCGGTTTGCCATTAAAATTATTCACACACTTTAAATATTCTGTTTCCGAATTATGTGCTCTTACCATTTACAAAAAGTTGTATATTGTCGGGAGCTCTGAAGAGTAAACCATGTTGAAATGTTTTTTCACTCTCCATCCAAATTATTTTGAAATTGAGTGCTTTGTCATTTCGAAAAAGTTGAACTGTACCATGGGCAGAAGAAGCTACATCTGCAGAGTAAACTATGTTCCAACACTTAAGTGATTTTTCGGTTTGCCATAAAACGTTTATTTATACTTTATTTAAGCATCTAGTTTCCGAATTAAGTGCTCTTACTGTTCAAAAAAGTTGGACTGTGCCGTTCGCAGGCGAGCTCACCTCTCTAGAGTAAACTATGGTTGAAAAATTATGTGCTTTTTAGGTTTGCGATTAAAATGATTTCTTCATTTATATTTTATTTAAATATCCAGCTTTTCGAATCAAGTGTTTTTACCATTAGGAGAAATTGAAATGCAGAAGTACCCACCTCTCTGGAGTAAACCATGCTCGAGAAATTAGGCGTTTTTTCAGGTTCACCATTCAAAATTATTCTTTTGGTTAGTCTTTATTTAAATATCAAGTTTCCGAATTAAGTGCTCATATCGTTTAAAGTTGGACTGTACCGTTGGCAGTGGAGTCCACCTTTTAAAAATAAACTATGTTTGAAAAATTATGTGTTTTTCTACACATTAAGAGTACTTCATACGGGCAACGGATTTTTTGATAGGGCCTCAATAAAAAGTTTATTTTAGTGGCAAGCTAGGAGGGTAACTTATGCTTTGCTGGTAGATTGCGCCTATTGGGTAGTTCGAAAGGGATCACATATACTGTATGTCCAATAGAAATTTAATTTGCAATTAAAGCACGTAATTGGCACTTAATTATTTGGTAATTTTTATGTATAAAATGTTTTCGGATATTCATTTTTGAATCCATGCAAATCAAAGCCATTTTTGTGCCAAAACAACTGAATCATTAAATTTTTAAGATTAGTACCCATCTCTGAATTGTGTTACAAGAAAATGCGCAATAGTGAGAGGGATAACTTGAGCGTGATTTTATTATTGCATACTTATTTTTAGTACAGTTTCGGTCGATTAAGCCTTTATTACAATGACAATATTTTACTTAAAATGATTAAGTTGTGTTGCCCTACCAACGTACAGCTCATAATATATATTGTCAATTATTGCATCGAAATTATGGAAATAGTCAATTGTTTATTCTTTACCAAAAGTTTCATGTACTGTAACCTAGTCAGATTAAGACCGACGAGTATTTTACATGTGCTCTCAAAAATTCTAGAAAAGATTCTTTTTTCGCAGATGAAAGCTCATATAGATAAATGTGATATCCTTCCAGAACATCAGTCTGGATTTAGAGCTGGGTATAGTAGTGAAACTGCTTTATTAAAGATAACTGACGATGTATTGCGTGAAATAGATACAAATAAACAATATTAATCTTTTAGATTTGTCTAAAGCGTTTGGCACCATTGACCATGCCACACTTTTGGTAATGTTAAATTACTACGGCTTTAGTGATAGCTCTATTAACTTAGTAGCTTGGTATCTAAAGGACAGAAAACAGATTGTATTTGTGAGCAATACTCATTCAGAAAAACTGATTGTTAAAAACGGGGTACCACAAGGTTCCATTTTAGGACCCTTACTGTTCGTTCTGAATCTACACTTCTAATATTATTAAACAAGGAAAATTCTTTAAGTACCATTTATATGCAGACGACACACAACTGTATTATTCATTCTCTAAAGAAAACATTAACAAGGCTAACTGTGTCATAAACGAAGATCTTAATAACTTTATTGAATACGCTACAGAACATCCGTTGTACATGTACCCTAAAAAATGTAAATTAATGCTGTTTAGTACTTTGCACAACATTCGAGAGTAAGTTTACTTTATGTTTAATATCAAAATCGATAATGTGAAATTAACATCTCCACTATCTCAACACGCACAGGAGACATCACATAACATCGACCTCGAAAATGCTAAAATAATCGCCAACATAGAACACAAAACGCAACGGATAATAAGAGAGGTTATAGAAATAGAGAAACATCCACACAACTTTAATACACAAAGACTGCCGAAAACATGGAAACCTATATTAAAGGATAAACAGTGAAAGGTATACAGAATGAAGCAACAAAAAAAGTGAAAGTGTGTGAAGTGAAAACAGGTAGACCAATGACACGACAACTATATAAGGAGAAGGAAAAAGCAGAGGAACGAGTTACGAGAAGCAGATCAACGAAGACTTGATAATGGCTAGTGCGATGTGGCCGAAACGTTGTCGACTATATAATGGTTTTTTTTAGAACCAAGGGAATGGAGAAACCACAACGCGGGTCAACACCCGCGAAAACCTCAAAAAACTGAAAATTACGAAAGTCAAGCATTGCTAACGAGTAGTAAAACTTATTCAGTGCATAGGTTTGCCACTAGGAGCGCTAACCTGCATAATACGTCGAGCAGTCTAAGTTCCATTTTAAGGTTATGTTCAGTCTATGTTCCATTAACTGTTTGAACATTGTTGTAATAGTTTTGGTGCTGAGTTATGTCATTTCACAGTTCAACGTAAAATAAGACTGAGAAGAGTGTACATTTTTATCTGTGATTTGTGTGTACTAGTTGTCGTTCTTACTTGTATTCGTTTATGTTATTGTATTCTATTAATTACTGTTTGTGATTTGAACTTACAACAAGAGAAATATGCCGTATAAATTTACAAACTAGGAATACGCAGATATACATTTTGAGAGAAATTGGGTCATTTGTATTAAATTCAGAATGGGATAGTAACAGTCATCAACAGATATTGGCTATGATGCAGCGAAGTCCTTCAACAAGTACACGAAGATTATCTGCGCCTGTAAACATTCCACATGTAAGCATATGGAGAAGATTACGTCGTGAACGTTTGCATCCATACCATCTTCAGCGTGTGCAACATCTGGAAGAACGTTATTTTGGTAATAGAATCGATTATTGCCAATAGTTATTGGATAATAATGCATTACACATGAAAATACTTTTTACAGACGAAGCAACATTTACACGTAATGGCATTAACAACACAAGAAACAATCATATTTGGAATAATGCCAATCCTCATAGTTCTGAATCTAGCTATCAACGCCGGTTCTTGATAAACGTCGGGTGTGGTATAGTAGGAAATACTCTGATTGGACCGTATTTCCTTAATCGTCGACTGTCTGGTGAGGCATATCTCAATGTTCTTTAAAATGGACTCTCTGAGCTTTTAAAGGATGCCCCACTGATAACACGAAGACGCATGTATTTCCAACATGACGCAGCGCCAGCTCATTTTGATCACCGTGTAGCTCAGTATCTTAATGAAACATTCACAAACAGGTGGAGTGGTTTAGGAGGCCCGACAGCGTGACCAGCGAGATCCCACGATTTGAACCCCTTAGATTTCTTTGTATGGAGACA
Source organism: Vesta saturnalis (assembly GCA_036346205.1). Taxonomy (NCBI): domain Eukaryota; kingdom Metazoa; phylum Arthropoda; class Insecta; order Coleoptera; family Lampyridae; genus Vesta; species Vesta saturnalis. Next base: position 3,013,825 of record JARFJB010001813.1, on the reverse strand, counting down.
CATGAAGTCATTAGTGTGTGCTCAAAAATCTGATAATGAACATGAACTTTTACACAGAATCATGATTGGTGTCCGAGAAATAAAAAAACAGTCCACGAACGTTGGAGAATGCAATGGCCTTTTTAAATCGTCGCGCTGAAATGTATATTGACAATGGAGATGGACATTGTAATACCGTATTTATTGTAAGTTGATTATTTAAATTTTAATTGTAATTAGATTATTTAAATAACTTATGATTTTGTAATAAAATAATTTTGAGAGACATTGGCCTACATTTCATCATCAGGCGAAATCTTTCACGCTGTATATAACGCGCTAACAAAGCATTTCCGGATCCATGTTTATATGAACTATTTTCATTATTTTGATGAGAGGAATAAACTTGTGCAGTATGGCAGATTCATCCTGAAACACCCTGTATATACAGCGTGTCCAGAATAAAAATGTTCAGCATGGGGATGTCACTTATTTGAAGAGTTACAACTTTGATAAAATTACAAAAAAGTTCTGGGCCTAATTTAATAGGCGAAAAACATTTGACGTACTTGCCATGTGAAAGCTAACTAAATAGGAAAAATGCGATATTAATAAATGAAACGTCTTAAAGACACATTGTTGAAAAGAGGAAGAAAAATGCTATCAGAATTTAATACTAAGCCTGTCACGATCCATAAGAAAAAAACAAAGTTGATGTTATTTTCAAGAAAACTTGATGTACAAAAATCCTATTTTGATATCCATATTTTAATTACTCTTGAAAAAGTGCCTTAATAAGTACTACTCTTAAAACCATATTTCTCCTATTAGCTGAGTAATTAAATAAATACCAAAATCGACAATTTCAGTTTTTTTGTTAGTATCAAGTAAGCCTGGCCAGTACATCAAATGTCTTTACCCTATTAAATTAGGCCCATAATAAGGTAATTTGACCAAAGTCGTAACTCTTCAAATAAGTGAGATTCCCATGCTGAACGTTTTTACCCTGGACACGCTATAAAACTAGATTTGTTTTTTATTTTTGTTGCAGGGACGTTGTGTAGGTTCCATTAAGGCTACATTTTTAAAATAATTTCAAATATACAGGGTGCATTAAAAAAGAGTGCCATATCAAAGTTACGTTTTTTTTAATGTCTACATTTTATCACATTTTTGAATTAATTATGAAAAATAATACTTTCGTTAGGGTTGCCTATATCTAAATACAGAGCGAGTATTTTGAGTTTTCTTAAATTGCAAGGTTTTTGAAAAAAATTAATTGTTACCAATCGAAGCTAATCTTGTCAAAACTGCTTCAGGATCTCGAAAATAGACTGTTTCTTTGATTTATTTGGCAATTTAATTGCGAAAAATACTATACTGGGTGTCCAGATTTTTCGGTTGTATTATTGATACATTCAAATTATAATATTTTCCTTATCTCTAATGGAACACCCTGTATATTTTAGATGTCATGTGACCAATTCAATGATTTTCCAAAAAGTGCTAAGGTATCCCATATCTAATATAATGTGATAAAATATAGGGTGTTCAATTTAAACAAACATAACTTTGATATGCCACTATTTTTTGAAGCACCCTGTATATTTGAAATTATTTTAAAAATGTAGCCTTAATGGACCTACACAATGTCCCTGCAACAAAAATAAAAAAATATATCTTGCTTTCTCATAAAACTCCGTCGCGTCCGTCGTTACTGACCCTGTATATATATATATATATATATATATATATATATATATATATATATAATGTTAGAGCGGCAAGAAGTAATTTGAACCACTTCGTTTGAAATACAATATATTGGGAAAACTTTGGGTATTTAAAAAAATTTAAAATTCCATTATTATAGTCGATATTTCGAATTAATTTTTAGTTTTAAGACTGTTATAAAACTTTGTAATTCTGACTTCAGTAAAATTTAGGTTTAGTCCCGAAGAAGAAATAAAATTATTTCAAAATATCGGCTATAATAATGGAATTTAAAATTTTTTTTAAATTATCAGTTCCTTTTTACACCCTATACCAAAAGTTTTCCTAATATATTATATATATATATATATATATATATATATATATATATATATATATATATTATAATAATAATAATAATAATAATCGCTAAGTGATTTATCTTGACTTCACTGGCAATAATTTTACTATTTCTCAAATTAATACCTGCCTTACTTTGACTTTCCTGGCAATAATTAAAACATTAGAATTTATTTACAAGTCTGATATTTAATTACTCGCAAACCTCAAATCTGATCGAGCGAAGTGGCCATCTAGTGGTAAGTACGTTGTGCTATCTAAATTGGCTAGACTGGATGAGGTAAGTGTTGTATCATGGGCAGGTAAAAAAAATGAGACTACTCAAATTAAAATCAACGAGCTTTGCGCAGCGGTCTGTTAATGTACTATTGTGGGCAAGAACCACCAGTAAAACTCACTTTATTCAAAAACAAGTAATTGCACAAGTAGAGTATTAAATCAAATAACACAAAAAAAACAATGTAAGGGTTAAGTATATAACAAAACACCATTATATCAGGTTAAAGTGTGTACAAAATTATAACATTAAGAGAAAATGAATAAAAAGCAGTTTAGTTACACAGAGAAACACAATAATAAAAAAACACATGTAGTCACACGCACAATTGGGTCATAAATAATCAAAAATAAAAATCATAACAAAAATCGTAATATCAAACATGTGGCCCTTTAAAACGAATCATGCCGGTCTTTAAGTGAATAAGCACATAAAACAATAAAGCAAATTACGGTATACATAGAATACAACAACAGTAAAGAGCACAAGTGATAATAAGGTAAAGGCAAGGACAAAAGAAAATAGACAAGGAATTTACACGTACCCAATTGTTTAGTGACCACTAAAGCACAAAATACATAAGTCAAATTACCATAAATCGTATACAAATAGAAACCAGCTCGCAGGCAAATAATTCTACTTAAACAAACTGACAAAAAAAAACTCACTAAAATAAAGCCTTACAAGGGTAAGTTATAAATAGATCATACCATCGTGACCGATATATAAATTTGAGGGCGTTAGAAAAATACAGTGCTCCTTTCTCAGGTTACACATTCATCTATACAACAATAAAAATAAAATTCTAGGTGCTTAATGGTTATCTGATCTCGGTTAATTGCCTTTTACAATTACTAACCAAACGGTATCATGTACCCGTTCGTCAGCCCACCTCTACACAAATATAAATATAAACAAAAACAACAATGCTAATTCATTCCAATACCAGAGTTGGGAGTCATGTACTATCTTTCATTTTCACAGCTTTAAGCTTAAGGAGCCCGCGTGCTAATAAGATACCTTTGCAAGGCAATTCTCGATGTTTAATAGGTTATATAGGCTTGTAGAATCATTTGGAGCCAGCCTTAATTTATATAAAAATACCTACTTATACTTGCGTATATATTCCCTTAATTGATCACAGGCACAAATCGTTAACATACGCGTGTTAACTTCAAAAAGGGTGACTGTTATTTATAGATTAATACTTGAAAAACACATTACAACTAACCCCGGAAGTTTTGACTAATTCAAAAGAAAATGTACACGCACGAAATATTTGAAAGACAAACTGTTTACAATGAAGGTATTTAATTAACTCCAAAATCGGTCTGGTTCGATTAACACTCTAACTGTAACTAACTTTCCACCGATTTCAAACCTAACTACCTGCTACTCACCCCCCAACATGTGTTTTACAACCCTAGACAAATATAAGTTATATACATTCTCACATTTCTTACATAAAAATATATAAATAAAATATTTTGAATATATATATATATATATATATATATATATATATATATATATATATATATATATATAATAAATGCCAATAACTTCTAAACGGTATGTTTAAACCCACGTTATTATACATCGTTGACCACGTCTTTAAACCAACTATTAAAATATGTAATAATATATAGGGTGTTCCATTTGTAATTAATTAGTTGATAGTGATTGGAGAAAAACGGGCCTCTCTGTATATATGCGAATATTTTAGAAAAACTTTACCTTTCCTGAAACTTTTATATTAAACTTTTTTCTATTCCTCTTACGGTTTTTCTGATAAAGAGGTAGTACGTCTTATATTGGACACCCTGTACATATTTATATATTTTAATGGGATACCGTATGTATTATTCGATTATTTAATATTGTTAAGTTTTTATATTCCCACATAGTAAGTTAAACCGAATACTTCAGATATGAGAGGTATTTTTATTTAATATTCATGATGACTTAAATAACTAATTAGGACAGATTAATTAAACGTGATTAGGTAATCAAAAATTTTAAAATTCTGTAGGGATTAATACTAGACTCTTGCATTTTGTTTAAATGGCTTATCTTGTATAAAGGGCAGGCTAAAATGCGATAGCCACATTTTCCCGATTTTTTCAAATTGTATATGATGACGTCATGCGATTCCTTTGATGTTGTTCTGTCATTTGTACTTCACTATACCTAAATTAGTATTCGATAAATATTGATGCGAATAATTTGCGGGTGGCGATATACTTTATTCCCTTCCGTTGATAGGAAGAATTATTAATGCTTGGATGTGTGCAAAATACCGAGTGCCAACTTCAAACACACCCGAAATGTCAAATTCCTTAAAAATTGGCTAATATCAAAAAAATATTTAGTTTATTTAACTTCGTTGCACTAAAAACAAACTTGGTCAAAATGTCAATATTTGTACTTGAAAACAGTCAAGTACGGCTTCCTGAGTTGTAAACACAACATTGTAGTAAATCGGATACCATTTTCACGCTGACTGTTTAATTAACGTTCAAATTGTGGAAACTATCGGGACATTTTCAATCATTGTTTCGTTAGTTAAATTTAGCACACACTTTCTGCTACGCAGTATGTGTATCTTATTAAAGTACAAATCTGAAATAGACTAATTTTAAAGATTTCTGGTAACTCATCATTACCATTATTATTTTTGGTTATCCAAGTTTTGTGTGGGTTTTATAATCGCCACACTGCAGACATTTTTTTTAAGTCTGCGTAAAGGAATTTTCTTAACGTGCTAGTGTCTCAATGAGTTATTTTTATATGTATTTGGAGATCAATCGGGCCATGCCTTTTTTGATCTCGTGCCAATGAAAAATTTATGGCTACATTCTTACAAATCTTTAATGTTCAGTTGCTAGTTAATAAAATAGAATTGCAAAAACTGCTGTAAATTTTGTACAATTTGTATATGCTTCGTTATCCAGAAATAGATCCAGCGTCTAAAATTAAATAGATATTCATATTGATGTCTTGGGTACGAGGAAGTCTGACTTTGTGTTACGTTATTTTTCTCTATTTTGATAGTCGTTCAAACTCACACAAAGCTTTTAATAATTTTGATTGTCATGAAATGTTTAATGTAAAAAACAATTGCATTAATAAAGTTATTAGTATACAGGAAGTCTCATTAAAAATTAAATTAATGCTATTTCCGTGAATGCAGGAAGTGATAAAGAGTGTTCACAAGTTTATCCAAGACGGGTATATCATTGTAATCCAGAAATAATATCACACCTTCCTTTTAGAATTTTGTTGAATGTTTTACTACCAGGGAATATGAATAACGTATTAGCAATTACGCCTTACCACTTTATTACAATTACCAGGGTTTACAACAAAATCACATATTATAAAACATTCCGATTTTTTTTTCAAAACAATGGATAAACCCATTTTTAATACTTTGTATCAAATTCAGATTAGAATTATTCAAAATAAATATTACACATAGAAAATGGTTGACTGGACTACATTCGTTTTATTTTTAATTTTAATTTTAGTCTTATTTAACATTATATTTTAAACGGTTTCAGCTTTTATAGGTATATTATCGTCTTTTAAAATGTAAAATTATTACAGTCCGTATTAATTGCATGAAAGAGCACAAAAACATTTTACCCGATTCTTACTGCAATAATTTTTACCATTGACGATAATGTACCGTTGAAAGCATAAAAATATAAGTTAAAATATATTAAACTCGTCTAGAATTAGATATATAATAATACAGGATAAAATGGTTATTGTTAAACAAAACCTTAGTCTCTTCCATTGCACCTGGGTCATGTTGCTATAGTACGTGCTAGAATATCAGAGACTAATAAATCATCTTGTCAGCGACAGGTCAGTGGCGTACTTATTAAAGGAATATACTATAAGGTATGTAAAATATACTGACTTTTCAGGATATTATGTTCGTATAAAATATTTAAAAAAATTATACTTGTAATTATGACCTATTTATATATACAAAAAGAAAACAATATCTAAGTTAAGTTAATATCTAAGTCTTTGTCTAAGTAACGTGCAAATAATGTTTGTTAACGTGCATTTAATCTGTTTCAAGTTTCAGCAGGTAAACCGTTTGTGACAACATTATCATGTTTTTGTTTTAAATTTAGCATTTTATTTAATAAGAAATGAAGCGACTTTGAGATTGAATTAATTCAAACGTCATCTTTACTGAAGCAGATAATACATTGTACAGAATAGCGAGAATCGTCCGAAATTCCAAGAAAATTTGCATAAGTTTAGAAAGTAATCATTACACTATTATCTAATTATATGTAAATTAAAACTATGACTCACTTAATGGGGGGGATGCATTAAGATACAATTACTAGATTTGTTATTTCATAACAAGTACTTTAAAATGCTTAGTTATTTTCGAGTTTTGGTTGAAAACGGTGGTTAAAATGGCATCTTTTTTTCTCCAGCAACGTTTGAAACTTAGTTCGCTCTCTCGAAATGAAAAAATTATCATTCAAAATGTACCTAATGTGTATCAGTTGTCTGATCTTCGAATTTTAAAGGGTCGTCTTTTGTTTGCCGCTTACCTGAACCGTCTTTATTTAACACTATATTTTGCAAGCGGCACATTTAAAGCCCGGTTTGCTACTGATTTCTGTTTGCCGCTTCCGCAAGACACTATTTCACTAATAACATAATTTAATACTCTCTGATATTCTGGGACATACTTTAGTGTTTTTAATTCTCTAAATAATATATGACAATGAATAATATACAATAGTAAATATACGTAATACGAAAAAAAAAAACAATTTTTAGTAATTATAAAACATAAAATAAAAATCATTTTGAATACACCTTATTGGCATCTTTTGCAATTTTCAGATCTAAAGGAATTCTATTATTATAATAATTGACTACGTTGTCTATGCAGCTTTAGGTTTAAATTTTTGTAGTGAAATACACTTCTATATACCTAGTGCAGTTTTTTTTATGCAGGTAAGAAAGAGTTTTATTATTTATAATTCTAAGATAAAACACAAGCGAATGTAATTTTAGGTACGTCAAGTTGGCTATAGCCCATACAATAACTTTTTTTGTGCTTTTGCATGGTGTCCCATAATTACCGTTAAAGATTTTAATAGTGCACTCTACGGCTTAAAATAAAATGTCCAATAAACATATGTCTACAAATACTTGCTAACGGAGCTACAGCACCCCAAAGCTGGACCTTTAAGGGAGGTTTATTCTTATTTTCCCAGTCATTGGGAATAAAAGTCTAAAATTTGGTATATACGCTAAACTTGAAGGGATAAAACAGATTTTCTGATTAAAATATGGTTTGCGATCAGGAGCGTCTCAAATCGTGAGGAGGCAAAGTAAAAAATAACCTGCTTACGTGTGTGAAGTTTGCACCCCGACAAACAGTTCCAATAGTTCTAGCTTCCTTTTAATGAGTTTAGAAGTACTTTATAAAAAATAAAAGGAGTTCCGCTGATTAACAGTTCCAAAATGATTGAAAAATTATTTACACTGAAACAGCTCAAATGAAAAAAAATTCTTTAACTTTGGTGCTAAATCTAAATTTTTTTGTGTAACACATTAATTATTAATCGAATTGCTTTCAGTCATTAGAATTCCTTTTATAATTTTCTGAGTACTATCCAAATCTACTGTGGGAACTATTGGAACCCTTCAAAATATTGTTCATCGATACTTTAAAAATTTACGAGGATATGGACGAGACGCTGGCGATTTTCAAGAGTTCTGATTATTCTAAAACAATTCTCGTATAGTTCTGAGCATACACAATGCCTTTCTAAAGAGTTCCGATGACAAAAGTTAGTTAGATAATTAGACAATTAGTAAAAAATAGCCCATTTTTCGGACAAATTCATTTTAAAAAAAATATATACAGGGTGTCCGAAAAATGTGGGAAATCTCTCGGATTTAGATAGAAGACGAAAAAATAACATGATAAGTTCCTATACATTTTTTTCCTCCAGACCCTCCCTATGGAGATGTGAGCCCCTAAAGGACGCCGCTGGAAATAAGTTTTTCTTGAATAACTTTTAAAGTACTTGACATAATTTAATAAAAATTCGGTATGATGGCCACTAGTAAGGGCCTCTTAAAATAGTATCCTTGAAACATATTTAACTTGTTTAGTTTACCAGGGATGGACTAAGTTGTATACCTTAACGCCTAGATTTTTAGCACCCTGTATGATAAAGATCTAAAAAAAATATTTTTGGGTAGCTTGAACCTTTCTCTAAAAAAAAGGTATACTTGTTTAATATCGATAAAATTAACTATTTTCGAGAAAAAAAATAATAAACGAATTTATGTTTGATTTTCATTTAATTAAAAACTTCATAAGTGGGTTCAACATGGGCTCCGTGAAGTCTGATACACTCGCGAGCACGACGAATTGAGGACTGCTGTACCCGCCACAATAACCCCACATTGTTCCTTAGCACATCACAATGAAACGTGATTCTCTGTAGAAGCTCCTTCCTAGTATCAACCAGACTGGAATACAGGTTTTAAAGTGTCCCCACAGGTAAAAATCTAAAGGTGTCAGGTCGGGAGATCTAGGAGGCCAGGAGATAGGTCCACCTCTACCTATCCAACGGTTTGGATAGACGTTATTTAAGTGCTCCCGCACAGAAACGCTAAAATGAGGTGCATAAAGTACATGTTTCGGCGGGTTTCCAGAGGTAAATGCTCTATTAAATCTTGCAAAGCGTTCTGGAGGAACTGCTAATAAAGTTGTCCATTCAATCGCGCCGGCAATACAAATAGTCCAATCAAAACTGCCAATGACTCCTGCCCTGATGTTGATGATTCGAAACAATAGTTGCATGAGAATTTTCATCAGCCCATACGTGAGAGTTGTGTAAATTCGTGATACAATTTTTGATAAAAACTGCTTCATCTGTAAAAAGAATAGTGCTAATGAAGTTTTCATTATTTCGTTGCTGATCTAATAGCCAGTTTGCGAACTGCATTCTACGAGGAAAATCTTCAGGAATCATTTGATGCACTTTTTGCAAGTGATATGCATATAACAGCTGTTCTTGAAGAACTTCATGAATTATTGTTTTCGGATTATTAAATTGTGCTCGTTGAAGGAGTGCCATCTACAGCATTCAAAACGTTTTCCTCAAATTCCACCGTACGCACCGTACTTGTCAGACCAGCATCAGTACTTTTTTTCTTAAACATTCCTGAAGTTATAAAGAAAGTCAATATTATTACCTTAGTAACCGAAATCACTCACCATTCTCTCTTAGACGTTGATCAAGTCGTTGAAATGTCTTCTGATTTGGAATAGTACGGTTAAGAAATCTCTCGTGATATAATCTTCTTGCTTCCAAAGCATTGCAAGAGGCAAGACCATACATGAGATTCATATCTGCATATTCAATAAAAGTGAATTCCATATTTCGAATAAGTTTACAATTCAAATCACCACGAAATCCAAAAATCAGTAAATTTAAACTAAATTGATGTCGATCAACGTATCAGCGATGAGACAATTATCAAATTTTAAAATGCAGGTTATTTATTTATTTCGTATCATAGGAATGTTTGACATAGGTTTCTTTGAGTGAAGATAAATAAAATGAACAAGAAATAAAATTAATACCTCGTGCGTCAATAAACTCACTTAAGTTTGCAACATTTTTTTAATAATTAATATGTTTATGTTTTATTATTAAAAGAGTGTTTTCTCGTAAAAATTCGGAAAAACACTAGCTTAATTTTTTTTTTTAATAGTTTATTAATTAGAAACATTCATTCGTTTATTATTTTTTCTCTCGAAAATAGTTAATTTTATCGATATTAAACAAGTATACCTTTTTTTAGGTAAAGGTTCAATCTACCCAAAAATATTTTTTTTAGATCTTTATCATACAGGGTGTTAAAAATTTAGGCGTTAAGGTGTACAACTGAGCCCATCCCTGGTAAACTCAACGAGCTAGATATGTTTCAAGGATACTATTTTAAGAGGCCCTTACTAGTGGCCATCATACTGAATTTCTATTAAATTATGTCAAGTACTTTAAAAGTTATTCAACAATAACTTATTTCCAGCGGCGTCCTTTAGGGGCTCACATCTCCGTAGGGAGGGTCTGGAGGAAAAAAAAATTATTGGAACTTGTCATGTTATTTTTTCGTCTTCTATCTGAATCCGAGAGATTTCCCACATTTTCCAGACACCTTGTATAATTAATCTTAATATCGAAACTCTTGGGAAAGGTATTATGCATGTCGAGAAATATTTTGGAACTATTGGAACTCTTCAAAATATTTATCGTCGATACTTAGAAAATTTAAGCTATACAGTTTTTTAAAGTCGAATAATTCTATAAATATTAATCGGGTCGCTTTCGATCATTAGAATTTCTTTCAGAACTTTTCGAATACTATCCAAATCTGCGGCGAGAACTATTAGAACTCTTTAAAATATTTTTTGTTAACATTTTCTTTTTTTTTTAAGTAAAAGGGCTGTAACTTTTTCATTTTTGATTATAATTTTTTTTAATTAGCGAGAACTCTTAGGGATGAATAAAAGAACATCAAAAGTTGATTGGAACCATTGCATGTCAAAAAATTTTTTTCATATCAGGAACTCTAGAACTTAGCGAAATATAGTAATTTAGCTAGTCAGAACTACTGGATCTCGATTTTCGATGTGAAGTTAGCATCCCATTTTTCAACCTAAAATTTGGAACCGTGAATGAGCGGAACTCTTTATTTTTTATAAAGTACTTCTAAACTCTTTAAAAGGAGGCTAGAACTCTTAATCAGAACTGTTGAAGCTCTTTGTCTGGGTGTTAACTTCACACACGTTAACTATTTTGTATGCAGATTTGTCACTATCGCGACCTCAAATTAATAAAGTTTTGACTTTCCTCAGGAAAAAAAGGTATTCTTGTTTCACTTTGATAGTATACACCTTTTTCTTGTAAAACGCATTCAAAGATCACATTACCAAAGCGAGCATATGGATAATTCAAGCTGGCCCGGAAAACAAATAAATCACACATAGCAACCCTAAAACAAAACACTTGTTAGATCTATCATAAATACAACATTTTGCTAAATGTTTTTTTTTGTGTTATGAACAATGTAAGGTTTTAAAAAACTTCAAAATCACTATTCTATCCGATGAATACGAAATTGACTAGATGAAAATTATCCAGGAACATGGGTAGGCAGGTATGGGCCGATAGTCTGGCCAGCAAGATCAGCGAACCTGAATCCACTAGATTATTATTTATGGGGCCAGATGAAAAGTCTTGTCTATTCATCAACTGAGGTCGATAATTTAAAAGAATTGTGCCAGAGAATAAATGTAACTAGTAATACGATACGCCAAGGTCATTTTCAAATCCTTCGTGTCTTCCAAGGTATACGACGTCGAGCTAGAATGTGTTTAGAACAATATGGAAACGTATTCGAGCAACTATTATTATAGGTACATTATTAAGTAACAACCAAGAAAACACAAAATTGTGGAATCAGCATTTTGTTATTACGTACGTACTTTGTAGTTCATTAAATTTCTATTCTTATGTATAATTTTAAATTTTCCATATCGTTTGTAGCTACTACCAGTAATTCTTTTATTAAACAAGCACTATGTATGCATCTACATACTTACTTCTCATGGTTGCTATGTACGAGGGATGTCCGGTTCCTAACCGAGCTAGTGGTTGTGGTAACGCGATTTGTGTAGCATTCGGGAGGTAATGGGTGCAGTTCTCGTTATCGTCTACCCTGTATGAGGTTTTTTCAGGTTTTTTTTCTCATACACATACTTCGACATGGTCACTGTGTATACGTACAGCATGTGCGCCTATTTAGGCGGATGCTGAGTAGTAGTAACACTAACTACGTGCCTTCTGATCCTATCCTAACCGCACCTATCCTTAATTCCACCATGCATACATACTTAATGTATGTATGTTGGGAGTATTTGGCTGAAGAAGCTTGGAAAGCTCAAGCAGCCCGCCCTCCCCCTTGGGGAGGAATGAAACACATGACCTTTTCCTTTTCCTCCGGTTCCTAAGGTACATTACAGACCGACTATTACTACTTTGACAATTATCCTAACAATTGTTTTGTTTTTATGGTTACTATGTGTGATTTATTTATTTTCCGGACCAGCTTCAAAATATGAATTATCCAATGCTCGCGTTGGTAACATAATCTTTTAAGTGATTTTACTCAAAAACGGTGTATACCAGCAAAGTTAAACAAGAATACCCTTTTTCTTGTGGACAGTCAAAACTTTGTTAATTTGAGGTTGTGATAGTAAAATAAAACTGCACATAAAATAGTTAGGTTATTTTTTACTTTGTTTCGTCATGATTTGAGACGCTTCTGATCGAAAAATCATACTTTTTGATCAGAAAATTTGTTTTATCACTTAAAGTTTAGCGTATATACAAAATTTTAGACTTTACTCCCAACCATTGGGAAAATACTAAGAATAAACCTGGCTTAAAGTTCCACATTTGGGGTGCTGTAGCTCCCTTAGGAAGAATTTGTAGACATATGTTTATTGGACATTTTTGATATATTTTAAGCCGTAGAATGCACTGTTAAAATCTTTTACGCTAATTATGGGACACCCTGTATAAGCACAAAACAAATTATTTTATGGACTACATACAACTTATGAACTTAAAATTGCATTAGCGCGTTTTTATATCAATAATAAAATTATTTCTTACCTGCGCTGTTAAAATCTTTTACGCTAATTATTAATACTACTCGTGCGTTAGATATCTTTAACAATAGGGTAAGGTATGTTTGCGCGGCATGGAAAACATCCACATAAAGGCGTAAGGGCAGTGACACTCTAAACGTTTTATTTATTTTTACCTGCATACAGAATTGCACATTACATACATCATTAAAACAAAATGCGTTCATTTGTGCAAATGATTGATAGAGAAAGTCATTAGTGTGCTTTCAATCATGTATATGAAAATAGGTGATTAATTATTATAATTAACGTCTTCCTGGCGCTTATGGACGTCTTCATCTATCGTAATTGGTTTTCTGTTTCCTTATTGTAAACTTATATTTTGGAAAAAATAATAGTTATTCTCTTAGTTTGCAATAATTCGTTAAGAATGCAAAAATATTTTACCTGACTGCAAATGTAAATATAATTAATGTGTTTAAAATTGTTTTTAAAATATGAAAATTGAAAACATAAGTTTGTTATTAATATTACAGTTTGATTAACGTATAAAGCCGATTATGGGATACAATTTTAGTAAAGAATAACTAGATGCTTAATAAATTAAATATTGTTAAACTGCCTGGATGATGAAAAATCAAAAGATCCTCTAACGGACGAAGGCTCACAGTGAAAAATGTCAGCGAAGAACAAATTTAACAAAATTTAATAAAAGCATGATGTAAGTGTTGTAGGTAGCGGACCGCGAATATTTTATTATTGTAATAAACGTTTGTCAAATCGCCATTGTTACCACGATAGAAAAGATAATTAGTGGATTTTTAATATCTGGATAATACGTTTTAATTTGCTAATGTTTTCAAAATATTTTATTTATATATTTTTATGTAAGAAATGTGGGATTGTTTGTAACTGATATTTGTCTATGGTTGTAAAACACATGTTGAGAGGGTGAGTAGCAGGTGCACGCTTAAAAATTCTTTACTGAAGGGGCGTAACTAATCATTGAAATTTCGTATGCGCCGATTCTTAATGTAAAAAAATGTCACTAGGTTAATAAGTAATTGTGTCGGTACAGACCGCGATTAAAAGATATCTTTGTTTGTTACTTGGAACTTCGAGAGCTAAATGTAGGGTTGTTAGGGACGAATGGATATTTTTAAAATTAAGATGTCGTGCAATAATTAATATGAAACTGTTCCAACGGAAATTAATGTTTCTTGTTATTATGTTACCTTTGAAAAATGGGGGTTGATTTCGGGAGTAAACTTAGTTAGGTTTAAAATCGGGGCAAAAGTAGTTACAGTTAGAGTGTCAATAGAGCCAGATCGATTTGTGGTTAATTAGAAACTCCCATTGTAAACAGTTTGGCTTTAAAATATTTCGTGCGTGTACCTTTTCTTTTGAATTAGCCAACACTAATTTGTCATTTCTTTCGAGTGTTAGTTGTAATGTGTTTTTCAAATATTAATCTATAATTAACAGTCGCCCTTTTTGAAGTTAAACCGCGTAGGTTAACGAGTTGTGTCTGTGATCAATTAAAGGGATTCAAGTGTAAGTAGGTATTTTTATATAAATAAAAGTATGTATTTGTTACGTAACAAATGCAAGAAAATGGAAAGCCGTTTAGAAAGGACGAGAAAAATGTTTCTAATAATAACAATTTTAGTGCACACAGTGACTTTTTTGACGATTTCCTCTTGTTTCATCTGTTACATAAAAGCTTGTTAGATTAAATCCATTTTCAGCAGCTCAATATAAAAGAATTACAAAATATAAAAGTGCAACTAATAATAATAAAACGAGAAAGTGCACTTCCATATTTCAACGTTGTTTTTTTTTACTCCTAATTTCCACCCTTTATTATGAATAAAAATTAAATGTAGGTAATAATAAATGAAACCTTGGCAGAAAACATGTTGCTGAAGAACATTTTTTTGCCAAAAATTAATTATTTAAAAAAGCTTAAAATTAACCGAAAAGAAATTATCTGAAAAAATAAACTTTAATGAAAGTAACAAGTTAATAATGACAGCTAAAACAAAGAGAACTTTAGTAAAGATTTTGAGGTAAGATTTGATCACTCTGATCTTAAAATAAATATTAAAGTGACGTGAAAGTTCAATAAAGAATCAAAAGTAATACAATGTTCACAAAAATCCAAAGATGGGAAGTGAGGAAAAATGAAAAAAAGTTAAATAACAACTGTGCGATGTCAAAAATAAAAAGGATAAGTTATAACTTTCAGGTTTAACACGTAATTCTGTCAAATTAGGATATCTCCACTGAAGTTATTATAATAATATTTATATCATGATGAACCATACAGTCGGTGAGTTATTTCTTTTTAAACGTGCATAAAATAAAATAAAAATATGGTGAAGTTTCTGTACCTTTTATTTTTTTTTTTTTAATTTAAAATTGGAATCATTTACGATGGACAATGGCCATTTAGCTTGACATTTTGCTGTAAATGAAGGTGTAACGTATCATTCTGGTAGGTATATTTTGAGGTATTTACAGTAAGTTGAGCTGTGTGCTGTATAAATTTTATGATAGTGCCGAGAAAGTAATAACCGATGTATTACAGGATCGTTACGATTACTATTACATGTCTATGATTCCCATGCATCACTAGCAACTGATTTCTATTTGTGAATGTACTGGGTTGAAGGTTTATTTTATCCGTAAGATCTGCAGTCTTTCATAACTATTTCCAGAAGTAGGAGCGCTTTTTTGGAAACGCATTCTTCTGTAAATGAATGGATTTGCAGCAAATCTAGCGAAAACATGAATATATAAGTTAAGTGTTTTGCTCAGTACTTTTAAAAAGTGTAGACCTACGACTCATTTTTTCTAGCTTCTAGCAGATATATATGTATAAAAGAGTCCACTGGTACTTGACAAATTAAAAGCTACTTTAATGCCCAATAATTACTTTTTTTGCTCCATCTATTCCTTTTTAAGTAGCTTTCGATAGCCATAAATACATTATTAAAAATATTTTTGTAGACCATAAGTACTTTAAAAATTATATATTTACTTTTTATTTGTATTCAAGCTAACATAATATTATTTTCATAAAAACATATAAGGAGCGCAGAAATTAATTTTTGGGAAATTAAGTAGCCGATATAATTATGACACATTTCAACTTGAGTGTTGCCATAACGTTTCTGCTAGTTTTACCCAGCTTATCATTTTTTTACCAACGTATTCTATCATTTACGTCAAATTATAAAGGTAAATTAAAATCTGGTTACAAATGAATTTTATATTTCTTGAGAACCAATAGGGTAGACAACATAGTAATTAAACAATTGTTAAAACATTTCAATTAATATCTTGGCACACTCTTGCAGCATTTTACAAATTTTCAAGATATTTGCCCTCACCTTCTTTCTCTTGGTCATAATTTTAAGATTTGTTTACTGACTACAAAAAAACTGGTGAAGTTGATCCCGCCTACGCTTTTTTGTTGTTTTGCAGTGTAATGCTCATAAATTACCAAATATGGTTAACCAAGCTAGGGGGGATGTGCTGACACTATCTACTTAGCATTCAGGATAAAATTAATTAGATCCTCGTTACCGTCGACCCTGTATGAGGTAATTTCAGGGAGTTTTCCTCATACGCACATAGCGACACAGCGTATACGCACATCATATGCGACTATTCAGGCAAGTGCTGGTGTAGTAACAACCTCCGCGGAACCTTAACTAAATTCCTTGCGATTCTATCCTGATCGCACCAATCTTTAATCCTACCATGCATATACACTTAATGTATATATTATGTATCTTGCTAATCCATCTTTTTGGGTGAAGGGGCATGGAAATCTAGAGCAGCCGTGTTACGTAGAGGGCGATAACAGAGGTCGAACCTACTAGCTCTCAACTAGTATATAGCCCGTGAACTAGAGCGTAATAATTTTCTTCTGTTAGTTGAATTGATCAGCCTATTTCTGCAGTTTTTGTTTTTATAGCGCGACGTTTTGGAAGCGGACGCTGCTTCCGCATCAGACTTAGCCGAATTCATTTATCTCAAACACTTGACTACTCTCGGATACAAACTTGGAACCTTTCACTTCCAAGTCTGCCCTGGATATTTAGTTTCTGGAGACACTTTTTTTAACTTCAACGGTTTTCAAATTATTTCAAATTTTCTGTGAAACATGACACTTGCAAATCTTACAGTCAGTTGTGCCATTTGTTAGTAACGATTATGTTTTAATACAATGTGGATAGTCCTTAGGAGAAGCTGGAACGTAAGCGATACTAAATAATTTTGGCCATTTTATATACAGGGTTCTCGGAATCATGTTTCTAATATCAATCTCGAATGTCGCAAAAATCATTTTTTAATGTTATGTATCATATATCTACACTTTCTGTTAATATATATATATATATATATATATATATATATATATATATATATATATATATAGGATACGTTGTTTAAAACACGTAATTTTATTTTCCAAAACTTCAAGACAGTTTACTTGTGTTTTGGACGGTAATCACGGTAGGCATTGTTATTTAGCAAAATTCAGTTATATATGTATACCATTTTAATTTACTTGTTATTTAAGAAAAATGTAACAAAGTTTAAAAAAAATTGAATTGTTTGCGTTAAATATGAGCTCTTATCAAAAATTTTCTGGACATTTTTAAATAAATTGAAAGTGAGAAGTATGTCCATCCTTGAATCACATTTCAATTTGTCGAGCATGTTTCAGGAATTCAATACCAATTAATTATGCTATAATTACATTATCACAAATCACAATAATTACTTTCCCTATTAATCACATTTACATTTGCAGTTAGGTAAAATATTTTTACATGATTAAGAAATTACCGAATTATTAACAAAGGGGAATAACTATTATTCTTTCCAAAATATAAGCTCACATTCATTGTTATCGAAACGTACACATGCTGTAAAATTTATTTTAAATGCACGAAGAGACAAGACGGCTGTGAAAACAAAACATCAACAGCTTTTAAAACTATAAAAGGAATTCGGCGACGTGTTTCGTTATAAAACATCATTCTCCGTCTAATGAATATGATATTAGAGCTTAAGCCCCCCCCCACAAACAAATCCTATTGCTGAAAAATTTTTTTCGAAAATAGTTTGATAATTTGTACGAACCCTGCTAAATAACATTCTTAAAGAAACTAAACTAAAATTCCATGAAAACACTTAGTGAACCGTTGTTGTTAATTTTTTTACGAAAAAACTTGCATTTGCAATATACATGTAGTCCCGTAATTTCATAGAAAAATTTAGTAAAATTCCATAAAATATTTAATTTTTTTACGAAAATAATTTGTATTAACTCCCATTTACAACATATACGCAGTCTCGTAGTTTGTGTTTCGTGCCCCCACCCATCGCCATAAAGCAATGAAAAAAATTCCATAAAGATACTTAAAGAACATTTGCTGGAATTTTTTTACGATAATATCTTGTACTGACGTCCATTTTCAACTTACATGTAGTCCGGTAGCCTGTACGTCGGAATTAAGCCCCCCATCGTCATAAAGAAGTTAAAAAAATTCCATAAATATACTTAATGAACCTTTGCTGGGAATTTTTTTACGAAAATGATAAGTAGCAACACCCATTTACAACATATGTAGTCCGATAGTGTGTGCTTCGCACATAAACTAATTTTGAAAAATCCGGTAGTTTGTGGTTTGCAATTACCCCCCCCCCCCCCCCGTGGTAATGCTGGGAATTTTGTATGAAAATAATTTGGAGTGTGCTGTAGAAGAACGATTAAAGAGTATATCAGGGGGTTTTCCTCATGCACATGTAGCGGCATGGTCACTGCGTATATGCACACCATGTGCGGCTACTTAGGCGAATGCTGGGGTAATATTTTCCCGTTATGATATAAGCCACGAACAAGGAATTGTGACGTCACTATTAGACTATACAGATTTATGGTGTAATACAATATGCGGTATATGGGTATAAAATTGACTTTGTATGAAAAAAAGTGTGCTACATTAAAAAAAAGGCTTTCCATATCACCCTCGAGGTGCCCTTTTCTATGAATTTTATAAAGCCATCGTTCGATCTTCAGTTCATTATCGTTTGGGAAGAAAAATACCGAAAAATATACCCATTTTTAATCCCACCATGCATATATATGTAATGTATTCTGGGAATCCATGACTGTGGCTGAAGGAGCTCGGAAAGCTCAAGTAGCCCGCCCTCCCCCTTGGGGGACAGATGAAATACGTGGCCTTTTCCTTTTCTTCATTTGTATACAGGGTGTCCCAAATGGCAGTGTCCAAACTTTAACAGTGCGTCCAAAATAAGCCCTAATTTTCTGTATAAGGATATGTCGAAAAATGCTTCGTTTTCGAAATACAGGGTGTTCAGGTTTTAAGAAAAAAATAATTGTTTATCATATTTTTCGTATTACTCTAGATATCTCTATAAAATTTAATACACATCTGTCGAGCATTAAAGAATATTTTTTGTTGTAAAAGATTTTTTAAAATGCCTACCAGTGGCGCCCGTACGGTATTTAAACTGAATATTATTGAAGGAAAAAATGGCACACCACTGCTTTTTCTGAAAATAAAAATCTTTGAAATCTCCATTTAATTTAGAGCAAATTTGATCCCTTCACTTTTTTCGCGTAAAAAATAAAACTATTTTCATGCATGGCTAAATTGCTAAAATTTCAATTAATGATAATTTCAGTGGCAAAACTCGTAAAACAGTAATTAGAGTTAATTCAATTTCTGAAATGGTACACCACTACTCTTTATTAAATAAGTTCGTAAATAATTTTACAAAAACTAGAATTCACAACTTTCATTAGCTTAGATCGTGAAAAATTTTATAGAGCACTATTAAATTATTTTGTTCATTAACGAATAAAGACTTTTAATGTGGTCCCTAAAGTTTACAATAATTGCTCAAAATGAGCGCCTTCAACTTCGATACATTTTCGGCATCTGCGCTTAACTGAGTCGGTGGCGTTGCTTATGAAGTTCGTATTGGCTCGCAAAGTTTCACAGGCTTGCTCTATCCTTAGAATTAGTTCTTGCCTTGTATCAACTGATGTTGAATGCGATTTTTCAAATAACCCCACACAAAGAAATCGACAGGGGTGAGATCAGGGGAAAGTGGTGGCCAGGCTCTAGCTCCTAATCGTCCAATCCACCGGACTGGATAATTATTATTTAACCACGGTTTGCAAGCGTAAAATGCGGGGGAGCCCCGCCCATTTGAATCCAGATTTCGTCTAAGATTTAGAGGAATATCTTCTAGATATTCAAATAACTCATTTCGCAGGAAATCATTAAATAATTGTCCATCTAGGCGTGGTGGTTATTACACCACAACAAACATTAACAGAAAATTTGTGTTGAAATGCTCGGGTGCGTACAACACGTGGATTCTCATGGCTCCAGATTCGTAAATTGTGGTAATTTACTGAGCCACTTCGTGTAAATATAGCTTCGCCAGTTCATAAATTTTTTTTTTAAAGTTCTCGGCATCACCATGTTGCAAGTTTTGAACTGGCTGCATCTGAAATGGCTTCCTGTGATCTTGCCTCAAAACGCGTTGAACCTTATTTTTAGAAACAAAAACGGCGTTGCCTTGTAAATGGTGAGCTGCTCTTCTTAAGCTTAATGGTCTATTGTTGTCAAACTTATTTAGAATTACGTTTCGATGTCGTTCATTTTTCCTACCTTCATTTCAAGTCCGAAATTCCTGAACATTAAATGTGTTTTAATGAAGACTTGTTTGCAAGGTAATCTTCTAGTTGGAAATCTTCATTGGTATTCCCGTACTGCTGCTTTTTCATTTCCATGACATACACCATAAACGAAATATCAGCGTACTCAACGTTACTAAATAACACCATTTTCAAATTTCTAGTTAGACTGATAATATCTTTTTCGTACAAACTGTAAGTATCTGAAGTTTATTTATAATAATTTACTTCTAAAAAACTCATCTGTCATACTTTAAAGACATGTAGCAACTGTTCAATTGTCATAAAAATGCAATCATGGCATACCAAGATTCGACAGTAGAGAAATGTTAGTCAATACAGTATACACGTTGTTCAGAAATTATGAACTATCTAGAGTGATATGAAAGATGTAATAAAACTTTAACACCCTGTATTTCAAAAATGACATGTTTATATAGGAAATTAGGGCTTATTTTGGACGCAGAATACGCTGTTAAAGTTTGGACACTGCAATTTTGGACACCCTGTATAAATAGATTCACAAATCCGAAGTTATGGATGTATATTGAACACTATCGAACTTGTTTTTCGTCACTGTTACAACACAATCAGACGCTATCTGCTGAGTAAAATATTTTCTTCGTGGTGACATATAGTGAGGCAATAAGCTAGTTATCAGTTTGAAAATCCGTATTTGGTACAATAAAATATGGAAAATTATCCAGAGCTATAATTTCAGCTATCACATATTAAATGGAGTTCGTACAAGGGTCAATTCCCCATTTCGAACGTGATTGTAAAGCATCAGTAATCGTTGGTTATTTAGCCTTTTTCCTAGAAGTTTCGTCTTGGAACTTATGTTGCACTTAAAGTTAGAGCTGAAATTCAAACTAAAATAATCAGATCTAATGACGCCACTGGTTTTGTTAGTTACCTTAAAATGAAACATTGTTTTATTAACAGACGTTATTGTTCTAAAGTATTGTTAAACTTAAATAAAAGTACTAAGCACTGAGAGTTAAAGATGGTACTGATTATGTGTGTATTTCGAACTATTGAAATTAATTGAAACATGTTTGCCTTCTTTAATAAATACTGTGAGTGTAGGACCTACATCATTTATGAAATATATCGAAAGTTATAAATAATTATTGCACCAAAAGTGTGTAGATTTACTTATTTACATCGTTTTCAAAATAACAAGACGGGCTAGGATGTTGGAGAATTGGTAGCCATCGAGACGATACATGTAGCTGTATTGACCGAAGACAAAGCAATCGAATCCAGGATCTTTCATTAATCTTCCCGTTATTAATATTGATATAATCAATACACCGCCTTAAGCGGGGTGTAGTAACATGTT
Organism: Vesta saturnalis; assembly: GCA_036346205.1. NCBI lineage: Eukaryota > Metazoa > Arthropoda > Insecta > Coleoptera > Lampyridae > Vesta > Vesta saturnalis. Next base: position 2,991,675 of record JARFJB010001813.1, on the reverse strand, counting down.
GCAAATACCTTCCTACGTAGAACTTTGAAATTTGACGTATAACGTTCATATTACTCCATTGAAAATGTTCAAAGGAAATTTTTAAATACCTTGCATCCAAACAGGATGGTGTTCATCCCGATAGAGGTGATCCTCAGGAATTACTTTGTTTAAGAATTTGAACTAGTATCTCAAGCTGATTAGCATAATGGTACGTTTGCATGACATATTCAATAATACCATTGATTGTACCTAGAACTGACTTACTATTAAAAGCACCTATTTCTGTTATGAAATATTAAATTTTGTTCAGTTAAAAATAAAGTTAAGCATACTTTTTTGGTTTATTTTGAATTAATTATTTAACACGCATTATTTGTTAATAGTCATTTGCTTGTTATGTTTATGTTTCTTTATTGATTTTTAACTTTCCCACCGAAAGCCTGCGTGCGCGCACGTACGTGTGATAGATGTCTCGGACGCGATATTTCAAAAACTTAAAAATCGATACCATTCAAATTTTATATGCGTGTTTTTGACTCGAGTGATTTTTGGTGGGGGTAGATCTGGAGGGTTAGTTGTGATAAGGGTAAATGTGATTCCCTTTCGGCCGTGATAACTCAAAAAATTGAAAAGTGATTGTATTCAAACTTAACATAAATATAGCACCTAAACGTCTAGTCAAATATTCAAAAGCGATTGTATACAAATTTAGCATAAGTGATTAACAGCTAAATATCTAGATTCCAGTGCTTGTTATTGGTGGTGGAGTTAGTGTAAACTGCAAGAAGGGTAGAATTGAATTCTCTTTGGCAACAATAACTCAAACTTAAATAGCATATAAATTTTATATAGGTGTTTGAGATTTAAATATTTAGAGACCAGCCAAAAATTGGTGGAGATAGGTGGAAGGGTTACGAAATGAGCGTAAAGTATCTTCGGTAAACGAACATAAAATGCAATAAACACACTTAGTTCCAAAAACAAGACCCACTTGATTTTTGTCCAAACTCATACTTTTGAAACCTTGGGGCCGATTTCCATTGCCTTTCAAAAAAATTAAAGAGATGGCATTTTCTTTAAAGTTTCCTACATGCTAGTGGAAATACTCGAACCATGTTTTTTTTCTTAATTTTGACCCACCCTGTGTGTTAATCAAGCCATGGTGTAGAAAGTGCTTACACTCGCTATGAAAAACGCTTCTTTTACGAGATTTCGTTTTTTTCATCCATTGATTTGTCCGAAATACAGCATTTTTGCTCAAACCTTACTTTTATCCCACAAATTCATTTCATTGTCGGATCACATTGCCTTTGAAAAACAATTGCCGTTGCCATAGCAATGAATTCGTTGTATGCCTCCATATTTTACTCTTTGTTGTTTTGTTATTAATTAATTAATAAAAAAAAGTTTTAGCGACTAAAATTACATAAAATGCCACAATTCAATTCTGAACAAGTAGCAAGATTAGTTACTTAGTAAGCGATGAGCGTAGTAAACTTTATACCGCTCGTGCAGTGGGAGTCCATAAAGCAACTGCTCATAGAGCGATCCTCAAGTACGAACAAACAGGAAGCACTCCTCGGAAGGCGGAATCTTGTCATCCCCGAAAAACTTCTCCAAGTGATGAGCTCTTCTTGAGATTGCGGATTGTAAGGAATCAATCAAATACCGCGGTAAATGTTCAGCAAGATCTTCGGCAAATTCGTGATGTTGGAGTAAGTAAGTAGACGAGACCTGCAAAAGGTCCTAAATTGTTGCCCGAACATCGTGCTGCTAGAAGAAATTTCGTTGAAAATTATGGAGAATAGAATATTCCTGAATGGCCGAATGTCTAATTTACGGATGAGTCACGGTTTTGCCTTAACATGGTGGATGGAAGAAAAAGATGTGGAGAAGGACTGGTAAAAGGTGTAATCAGAATTTAATAACAGAATGACAAAGTTTTAACGGTGGATTGGTTATGGTGTGGGGAGGGATTTCAATGAATGGACGATATCTCCTCATGTATTTCCGGTGATGCGGTCGATTACAACCCAAATCTAAATTGACTTTTTCAGAGGTATGTCTTGCCTCATGCAGAATTGATGGGTAATAATTTTATATTGATGTAGGATAATGAGCACGGAACTTCTTAGAAGCTCTGAATCCTATAGAACATTTGTGGGATGAATTTGGGAGATGCGTACGTTCTCCTGAGAATGTTTATTTTACTAGAAAACTGTTTCTCGATAAATTCAGAAAGTTGTTAATATACAACGTTTCAACAAAAATGCTGTAATGCGGACAGATTTAGAAATAAATAAATGAATTAAAAACGAAAAAAAAACATGATTCGAGTTTTTCTACATCCCCCAGGAGACTGGAAAAATTCCATCTCTTTCATTTGTTTTGAAAGGCAAAGTGATTACCTATCAACGAATACATTTTTTTTAAATCGGCCCACTGGTTTGAAAAATATCGGTCAAAAATCAAATGCTGCACTTTTTTGGAACTGAGTGTAAAACGCGTCTAACGATGACAACGTCTCCACATTATATAAAGTGTAAAAATTTTTTTACTTATGGAGTATTTACAAATAAATAAATAAGAAAAATTAAATATGAGTCTAAAAAATAATATATACTTTGACATTAAAGTATATAAAAAATAACGATACCTTTAACGCTGGTATTTAAGAAAATTCAAGGGCGTATCCCCATGTGACAATTTACATATACGTTATAATTTAAGTGTAATATATACTAAACAAAATACATTCACGTACCACACAAAAATTAAACAATACGGAACGCGTTTCAATATCTAAGCTATCAGTATCAGCACTCGACTGGGACGAACTAAAGAAATTTATATATATATATATATATATATACCATCAGCTAGTGACACTTCGTTGCCTATCTGGTGAAAGTGAAAGTTCAATGAGTTCTGAATAGCCTGACGGTCCTTATTTAATAGAATTTGTTTTCGAAGATCTCTAAAGTTTCACAGCAATCAATTTTCAACATTTGTATTTGATATGAGCCAAAAGTTTTTTAAAGCGAATTTTAATAGGGCGTTTAGTTTGCCATACATATGTTTGTTCACAATTTGTACAATTAATTTTATAAATTCCCGACTTATGCTGCTTATCCACATGATCTTTTGAATTGTCTAAAAGAGTTCGCAAACTATTACCTGAAGTAGTGACTGTTTTCAAATTAATTTTGGATAGACCTTTTGTATATGCAGGATAGTTTGGTAATTTTACATACTTTGTTTCTATTTCTTCTCTAGCGTTACCTAAAGTAGTTACATTGCTTACCCTCATCCTATGCGTTTGTTTCCTAACTATAATAGTATGCAGAAATTTCTTTAATAGTACGAAATTTTGAACTGGAAGAAGAAAATTAAGCAAACAATGAACGAAAAAATTAAAAGCTTCAAGCCTACAATGATTGGAGTCATAGGTTATGAATCTTTTAGTGTTAGTTTCCTTGCGATAAATATATATATATATATATATATATATATATATATATATATATATATATATATATATATATATATATATATATATATTGTGTGTATTTTACTACCATTTTCTTGTTACCAGAGTATCACGATACGGGAAAGTGTAATTTGCTTCTAACTCATAGCTAATTTGATTGTCGGACATTTAGAAGTTTTTCAAAGTTCTCAACACTCAAACTCTAGGAAAATAAGGAAAATCACGTTTTAAGCCTGTTTCAAATTTACTCATCAATAGATTGGCCGTAAACTGAGATAAGCGATTGCCTATTACCGTACCATGTTCTTGTTTGAAAAATGAATGGTTAATTTTGAAAAAGCTTTGTTTCATACACTTTAGCGTTTCAAATTCGTATGAGTTTATTGATAAAATTAAAAACGTTGAGCTTGCAGACGATGAAGTTTTAATCTCATTCGACGTTTGTTCATTGTTTCCGAGTGTTCCAATAGATCAAACTTTAGTTTATTTATAAGATGTTTTAAAACAGAACCATTTGGACGATGCAGAAGTAGAAGAATTTCTTAAATTAACAGAGTTGTGTATGAAACAAACCTTTTTCAAAATTAACAATCAATTTTTCAAACAAGAACATGTTACGACAATGGGCAATAGCATCTCTGTTTGTAGCCAATCTATTCATGGGTAAATTTGAAACAGACTTAAAACTTGATTTGCCTTATTTTCCTAGAGTTCGGATTAGATACGTGGATGATGTGTTTACTATTCTTAATACCAAAATTTGTAGTGTTGATAACTTTGTAGAAACTTTAAATTCTACATTTCCGACAGTCAAATTTACATTTGAGGCAAATGACATTCTCTCGTTTCTTGTAACTCTGGTAACAAGAAATGGCAGTAAAATAGATATAGATATTTATTGTAAGGAAACTAACACTAAAAGATTCATAACAAACGACTCTCATCACTGTAAGCAACATAAACTTGCGGCTTTTAATTTTTTGGTTCATAGATTGCTAAATTTTCCTCTTTCAATTCAAAGTTATAGTAAAGTATTGGGAATTATTAAAAAGTGACTACGTACAATGGGTTTTCAGTTGATGTGGTTATGAGTATAGTTAGGAAACAAACACATATGTTGAGGGTTAAGAATGCAATTAAATTAGGTAACGCTAAACAGCAAATAGAAACAAAGTGTGTATCCTGCTTATGCAAAAGGTTTGTATAAAATCTTTTCCAAAATTAATTTGAAAACAGTCACTACTTCAGATAATAGTTTGCAAACTCTTTTAGGCAATCCAAAGATCAAGTGGATAAACAGGATAGGTCGGAAATTTATAAAATTAATTGTAAAAATTGTGAACAAATGTATGTAGGGCAAACTAAACGACCTATCAAAATTCGCTTAAAGAACATTTCGCTCATATCAAATACAAACGTTGTGCTCTAGCCCTACATATGTTTGATAAACATGTTGTAGATCTTTAATCAAACATAAAAGGAAAAGGCCACGTGTTTCATTCCCCTCCAAGGGCGAGGGCAGGCTGCTTGAGCTTTCCAAGCTCCTTCAGCCACAATCATGGATTCCCAGCATACATCCATACGTTACGTATACAGCCTGTTTCAGAGTAAGCGCCTTATTTTTTTTTTAGCACACTATGGGTACTACTTTCAAAATATTTCGCAGTAATATGTTTTAGGACATTCTCTACACGATGGGATATCAGATTTTCAATTGGACGAATTATTTCAAAATGGCTACTTTCTACTGTTTTTTTAATGGAATGCAATAATTTTTTTTTATTATTGATATCCTAAAAACATTCTTTTTACGATTATATTTCGTTTTTCTTAAAATGCAAACTAACATTTTAATCTAGTAGCGCATGAATGTTTTACACTCGATGTTATTTTTGTCCAAATATCAAGTAGCGGTAGACACAAACGAAACAATTAAATTTTAATCTAGTAGTCAAACGTCAATCAATGCAATTTAGTTGTCAGTGCTGGTTAATAACAATTGTATTATTGAAGATTATAATTGTTAATTTAAAATTAATTGATACGTCTTTAAAATGCCGTTAAGTTATACGAGAGACGAGTTAATTGATATGCTCCTAATATTTGGAAAAACAGATGAAGATCCTTATGAAGCAGTCAGATTGTACAGAAATAAATATCTAAACAGAAGGCACCCTGAACATCGAACATTTACTAAATTGTTGGAGAGAACGCGTGAAACGGGAACTGTGGATTATAAGAAACCGGTACATAAAAACCGACCTGCTTGCATGACGACAACGAAAACCAGGTAATGCTACACATTATTGAGAATCCCCATGTCAGTACTAGGGAGATTGCAAATTTGGTTGGAATATCGCATAGTTCGGTGTGGAGGAAATAAAAAAAACAAATTTTACCCATTCAAAATGATTCTTCGCCAAGAATTAACCGAAAATGATTTTCTGTTAAGAATTAATTTTGCACAATGGGGTTTGCATCAGATAGGACAAAATAGAAATTTTTTTAACAACGTTTTATTTTCGTACGAAGCAAGTTTTTGAAATGATGTTGTTGTTGTAAGACATAACATGCATTATTGCGATAATGTAAATCCGCACTGGACCCGTGAACGACGTTGTCAACATCGATGGAGTTTAAACGTGTAGTGTGGAATTATAGGACAGCAATTGGGCCAATATTTATTAATAGACTAACTGGAGAGAATTACCTCAATTTATTAGAAAATGAAATTCAGAATCATCTAAATGAACCCCCACAAAATATCAGAAATAATTTGTGGTGGCAACAAGATGGCGCTCCAGCACATTATGCCTTTCCAGTAGGGAGTTTTTAAATAATCGTTACGAGAACCGTTGGATGGGTCGTGGAGGACCAGTTGGTTAGCCACTTAGGTCACCTGATGTGATTAAGGATGAGTGTGGTCAGGATAGGATCGGAAGGAACGGAATTATGGTTCTGAGGGGGAAAATACTACCCCAACATTCGTCTTAGTAGCCGCACATAGTGTACGTATACGCCGTGACCATGCCGCTACATGTGTATGAGGAAAACTCCCTGAAAAAACCTAATACAAGGTAGACGGTAACGGGAATCGAACCCATTACCTCCCGAATGCTAGAAGGTCGTGTCCCCACTACTCTACTAGTTCGGTAAAAACATAATAAAGTACTAACTTGATTACTATGAAAGTTCAGAGATCTTTAAAAACAAATAAATTCTAATGAATAATGACGATCAAGGACCTTTAGTCTATTCCGAACTCATTAATTTTTCATAACTTTCACTTTCACTAGATAAGCAACTCACTGAAGGTATAGATATTAGAAATTTCTTTAGTTCGGCCCAGTCGATCGCTGATGATGATGGTAGCTTAGCTACTGAAACACGTTCGGTATTGTTTAATTTTTGTGTGGTACGTGGGTGTATTTTGTTTGGTACAGGTGCTGCCACAGCTCAAGTGTTTCAAATTTTTCAAGTTAAATATAATCAATCTATAAATATTTTCATTTTTCAGTTTCTAAATAATTTAGGTCCGTTTCCTTATTTAAAGTGTGAATGTGTTTGGGCTGACTCAATTTTTTTTTGTTAATATTACGTACACCTTTAGTTTTGAAAGTTAGTTGATTAGGTTACTTACACATTATATATGTATCTGTTGAACACTATTATTATTAACAGTTTCCACTACTTACCAATTTCATGAGATCAATCGATGCTAATACACCCAATGACAGTTTTGAATCAGTATCGACAGTTTCAGTCTGAAAATTATAGTACTGTGTATTCACTAACACTAATATTGTACGCCAACACCGATTTCAGTGTTTACGAACATACGTTTGGTCAAATGTCAGCATTGTGTGTGATTTCACAGTGTATTTAACGACCAAAGGTAAGAATAGTAAGTAATAAATTTGTCGTAACTAGCTTTATGGTGGTAACTACAACTTCTTTAGATGTTTAGTAGAATGTTTATGCGGTTCATTAATTTTGAACCACTTCGTAATCCCTTTCTCGATGTATATATAGTACATAAGATTTTTCGTCCTTCTGTATGTTTGTTACTCTCGACCCGTACTATATTCTACAAGTCATTGTAAAAATCATGCCACGCGTCATCGATTAACAGTCAAAAAAAAGTCTCGATTAATTTTAATATGAGGTGAAGTGTGAAGTACGTAGATTTGGCAAAAAGTAAATCATATATTACTCGCTGAACCACTTATCAATTTTTATTGAAAGCGATCGTGTAACCTGAGAACGTGTGGCTTCTTTATTTAGTAATGCTGACATATTTATTGTTCGTACCAGACTCTAGACAACATCCGGTGTATCGGAAAGGTACATCCCTTACATTGTTGTGAGCATCACATGAATAAAACTGTGTGTTTAGAATGTACTTATGTTTATTCTAAACGGTATTTTCATAATGTGATTCTATAGCTTTTCTACCTGCAAAGTATCAGTTACTAATTGTTGGAGCTTTGTCCCATATGAATTCACACACTCGCTTGAAATTTGTTGAATTGTTACCACTATTATGATGCAACCACCATTGTATATGATTTTTTATTTTTTGAGACGAATAATTAGACATGAATTTTTATTCGTATTTCATCAATTTTATGTAGTCGCCTTATAACAAGTAACCAGTTGCTTGTTTTAAAACAATTGTAGGTTTTGACGTTTCTACATTGCGTGTAAACTTGTAAGCGCAGTTCTATAATTATTTAACAGTCTAAAGCGGCCCGCACACGGTCAATATACTGATCAATATTGGATAATTTGATCAGTATATTGACCATGTGCCAGACATTGAAGTCGATATCAAAATTGACGTAATTTAAATATTTTAACATCGGGACTTCAATTCTGGTATGTGGTGGGGATATTGATCATTATATTGAAAGTGTGCGGCGTGCGGCCTAACGTCATTATTTTCATCAGTATTGGCTTGCTGTGGGTAGTGAACGCAACGTTGTGTTCTGCTGATCTACCGGTTTATGAACGTTATCGCCATGAGTGAAACTGGTGATACGGAAGAAGTGATGAGAACTTTTTTTGAGACGCTGCCGAGTTTTCACATTGTTCCCGTATACTTTCTTTCCGATGGCCGTTAATTTTCGAAGCGTAAAGACGTGCTTCATCGCTGTCTAGGTGTGTGAAAGATTAAAGTGCAATTATTTAACAACGCGCTGCTATTCTTAATAGCAACCTTAAAGCAGCATAAATTGTAAGTTATTTTCTTTGATTTTAACAAAATAAACGAAAACGCAAACAATGAAATTTCAATGGAAATTCAAGCGCAAAACAAACGTAAATTTGACTTATTAACATCTCCACTAAATGAAGTTCAAAAACGCTACTCGTGGATTCCTAACATTCCAACACAATAAATATAATGTACTAACAGATCAGGAGGCCGAATCAAACGATAACCTGGACAATAATCACAATCAACACAACACAGATGCAGGCAATAAAAATGAAACCTCGACAACAAAATCTAAAATACCGTCTATTCATCTTCATAACGCTATCAACCATTCAGCACTGACCTCCGATATTAAAAAATTAACAACCGGCGAATTCACCACCTTTTGTAACGCAAACATAGTAAGAATAAATTTAACTAAAGAGTCCGGCAGCTTCACCTTACACAAGTAGTATAACCAAAATCCTTACCGATCTCTTAACCCCTTACCTTCCTCTAATTAAAAATTTTATCATCAATACCATCCTTCCCTTACCCCTCAATGGATCCTAAACCTCAGAAAGTCATACAAAAGCTAACAATCCTTAATTGGAATGCTAATGGTATAGTAACCCAAAGATCACTCCTTATAGCATTTCTTGTCAGACACAACATAGATATTGCATGTATCACTGAAACCCATCTATCTGAAAACGACACGTTCAAAATATCTGAATACCGAGCACATAAAAAAGACAGAAACGCCCGAACAGCAGCAGGAGGGGTAGCTATACTCATTAAAAAGAAAATCAACCCTAGTCCTACCGTAGACATTGACAACCTAACCCTGGAAACAATTGGAATCAAAGTAAAACTAAACAGCCAAAACCTCATATTAATAAGTACCTATAGACAACCAAACAAAAAGCTCGTAGAGGAAGACTTAAAAGCTATATTCGACACAGCTGAACCCGTTTTAATGATTGGAGACATAAACTCCAAAAATCAACTATGGTGCTGCAGAACAAACAATCCCGAAGGAATTAAAATGGAAAACTATGCGACAAAATATTCCTTCCAAGTAATAGCCCCTGAGAAATACAGTTACTATCCATATCGCAGTGATCACCTGCCTGACATACTAAACATTGTTTTACAGAAGAACTTCGACAAACCAATATACCAAAACGTAATAGAAGAACTTGACTCTGACCACTTGCCAGTAATAATCTCGTTTATCAGGACCCCAGTGATGGCACAACCAATACCAAGACTCATCAAAGGGGTAGTAAACTGGGAATGCTTCCGAACCAACCTCGATGATTAGCTGAGATGTCCTATCAGTCTAAATAATAATGAAGACATAGACAACGCAATAACCAAATTAACAACGTCAATAACCAATAACGTGCACAAGTCAACACAAGCCAAAACTAATAAAAAGCACAACCACCAATATCTTCCAATAGAAATAACAGAACTAATTAAAAGGAAAAGTCAAGTTAGGCGAGAATGGCAGAGAAGTAGAATGCCGGAAACGAAACGTCTAGCTAACGCATAGACTAAAACGCGAATTAGACGAATTGAGAATCAACACATACCAAAAATATATTGAAGATCTTTAACCAGGCGACATTGGGATGTGGAGAGCTACCAAGCGCATTCTAAAACAACGCGAGGAAATTCCAACTCTAAGTGTAGAAAATGCAATACTAGCAACCGACGAAAAAAGTCAGCAGCATATGCAGCTCATTACGAAAAAGTATTTACTGCAATAACTACTTGCGCTCCTAATCATGTAGGATACATAATTAATCATATTGAAACCAATCTGCCAGTGATAACTGAACCTATAATCCCCACCTCCCTCAAGAAATTAAAACTATAATTAATAATCTCCCAAAGAGGAAATCCCCAGGACATGACTTAATAACAAACTTAGTTCTTACTCAGCTCACTAATAAATCCTTAGCCTACCTTGCAACAATTTATAACGCATGTCTTCGACAGGGATATTTCCCAAAAGCTTGGAAGCATGCTCATATATTGGTATTTCCCAAGCCAGGTAAAGACAAAAAGATGATTAATAACTATAGGCCAATAAGCTTGTTGACTTCACTCTCAAAGGTTCTAGAGAAGATCATCCACTCCCACTTAATGGACGAAATAACACCATTTAACATATTACCACCATTCCAGTTTGGATTCAACGCAACATCAACTACAACACATTTCCAAAAAAATAGAGGAGGGATTTGAAAGCAAAAGCTATACTGTAGCGATATTTCCCGACATAGCCCAGGTCTTTGATAAGGTCTGGCTAGAAGGCCTAAAAAGCAAAATACTCAAGATCGAAATAGCCAACTACCTAAAAGCAATAGTCTTCTCTTTCCTCGAAAACCGAACTTTTGCTGTGCGCATAAACTCGTCAATTTCAGAAACAAAATCCATTAGAGCAGGCGTACCGCAGGGAAGTGTATTGGGGCCGCTGTTATTCAATATTCTCACATCAGACATCCCTATTACAGAGGCAACTTTAGCGACCTTCGCGGATGATACCACAATTCTGGCACAACACACCGACCTCACCCAAGCCATTGAGAAGCTGCAAACTGCAATATACCAAGTATGCTCATGGTACAACAGATGGAATATTCAAATTAATCCCACCAAATGCCAAGCAAAAATATTCTCTAAGAAGAATCAGAAACCCCCCATCATAGCAATCAATAACAACATTATTCCTTGGAGTCCAACCGATGCTGCCGTTAGCTACCTGGGAGTGCTACTAGATACACGACTTACTTGGAAGCTTCACGCAAACCTCAAAATAAATCAAGATTATGCGAGACTAGCGCAACTTGATCCCCTTATTAACAGGAAATCGCCTAAATGTACCATCATGATGTACAAATCATTAATAAGACCATTAGTGCTTTATGCATCATCAATCTGAAGTAACACCGCAAAATCTAATATTGAAAAAGTGCAAAGACTTGAAAATAAAGTTCTTCGCATCGCAGTGAGCTCACTGTGGTACGTCCGCAACGAGCAGCTGCACTATGAACTAGACACACCTAAAAATACAAAATTACTTTAATTAATCAGTGCGAGTGCCAAAAAATTCTTCAAAAGCATACACGACTGCGATGGCGTTCATTACAATATCGGCAGACAAAATATCCATCACAGACTAAAACGTAAACTACCACAAGATTTATCTATCTGAACCTAACAGTGATTAGCAGTGCACATGTTAAACTAATTTGTAAGGGAACTACCTACTCCCATAAAATATAACTTATGTTACAGTCACTAGTTACATTGCTATAAATAACAATGGCATGGATAACATTGTAATTTATTGTTGAACTGGCAAATAAACATATAAAAAAAAGAAACGCTGCCTTTATTGTGGGATTCCCGTAATGCAACATATAAAAATAAAAAAAAAAAAACGTGCTGAAGCATTGGAGACACTGCTTGCCACATATCGTGTAAAACACGATGCAACCGTGAAAGACGTGAGCAAAAAAATAAATAGCCTAAGAAGCAACTACAGAAAGAAGATGAAAAGAGTTATTGCATCCAACCGGACTGGGAGTGCACCAGAAGATATTTACCTCCCATCTTCTTGGACATATCATGCACTTCATTTTTTACAAGGTTCAGAACCTCCACTTGACTACAGTGAGAGGAAGGAAGTTTCTACAAACTGTATTAGTAAGTAAACACTAAAGTATGGTAACAAATACATACAACTGTCCCTAGTGTTTGAATGTTTGTAAAAGTAGTTAAACTTAAGCTTAACACTATCTACGTATTGGTTTGGGTTAATCATATTTCCCTTCAATATTTACATAATTACGGAATTCCTCTCTGACTTCTTTAGCAGTATTGGTGCTGTTTTTGAACTTACGGGTTTGCAGATTGGTTAATAGGAGATAAGGTATATCTTCATTTTCGTTCAGTTGAGAGTAAATTCCAACTTCTTTTGTTAGAAAATTCTGCAAATAACAACATCAAATGTTATATTCCTAGTTTTTTTTTGGAGCAATCTGTATGGGTTTCTGGAAAACTACAAATCTACTCGCTAATATCCCAAAAGCGCTTTCCACATTCATTCGAGTGGCTGATAACCGACGATTGAATTCTTGACTAGGTGCATCAAGGTTTCCTTGGGCGTATGGCTCCATTAAATCGAGCCGTAGAGCAAAAGCTTCGTCACCGATAAAAACAAAAGGAAATGCCTTTGAGTTATTTGGAAGAAGCGCAGGTTTGGGTAAATTGAGCTCGTTGTTTTCCAAATACGGAGTAGAACAGCATTCCACCATTTTACAACCAGTATAAACTTTTTGTTCGCATCCACCACAGCTAGTAAAATAATACTGAAAAACCCTTTATAATTAAAGTACGATGATCCTGACTCCAGGTTTTTTAATAGCGATATGCTTGCCATCTATAGCCCCTAAGCAGTGCGGAAATTTACTAATTTCAAATTCGTCAGCAATCTTCATCCAATCTTCAGGGTTTGATGGAAACTGAAAAAAAATCAACTTAGCATATTTAACAATATAATATAGCTCGTTTAATTTCATTTCTGGACAGTGAAAACAGTCGGGCTTCGGTTGTTATTATGCCTTCATCTCCACCCAGTGGCCCTAATCCAAACTCTTCGGCAGCTATTGAAACCCCGACACCACCTGCAGGGTCCTCTGTGATCTCAATTAAATCTCCAGCTGTACCTACTGCAAAAAAACGTCCTAAAGGTCCCGTCGCCAAACAAAACGAGTTGTTGTCCCTAGCATGTAATTGTTTACACAGTCCCGATAAAGAAGGCACAAATGACGAATTCGGTAATATTGCTAAGGTATGAGCTCACAAGCTCAGAAATCTACAACCACGCCAACGTATGTTTGCTGAAAAGGCAATTAATGATATACTCTTTGAAGCAGGCCTGAATGCATTGCACAGAAACTCTGTAAAAGTGAATGAAACAAGCACATTATCCGAGGTGCACACAGGACATCAACTTGGTTCTGCGTCTACATACTCAGGAAGTTCTAATAATAGTCATTTCTCAGGTCTCGCCTATTCACCCTATAATGTTGAGCATGTGCAGAGTGAATCTCCCGATATAGGTTCATATGTGTCTAGTTTTACTGCTTTTAATTAATGATGTCGTTTAAATGGTACTTTATATGCGGTTTATATATGTTTTCTTACTTTCAATATATGTGTAAAAAAAGTTCAAAATATATTTTTAGTTCATGATTATGTGTCACATTTCTATACTCGTTAGTACTTACTTTCATGTAATCTTTTAACGCGTATATTAAACGCCTCACAAGTCTCCATAATTGCGTAGCTTATTATGCGTGGAGCCATCAAAGCTGAATACTTAAGATCTTCGAAGCTACCTGTTCCAGGTTCCGGAGAGTAACTGCTACGGATAAAGCTTCTCGCATGGTAGTATTCCCACGCTTGATGTGAGATGCAATCATTGCTACCAATGTGTCAAATTTATATTTGTCCATTCGAAAATAGTAAAGATGTATATCACTTTCTCTTAGTAAATTCATGTGCCCATGCCGTTCTTTTTTTTTCGTCTATTATTTAACCCATCGTTGACGGTTAACAACACGTTTCGCCCCTAAGCATAGTAAAATAGTAGCACATGCTATTTTCAATTCAACAGAGTTTAATAAATTTAGATATTTAACAGTTCATAGGAATATAATACAATACATATTACACTTAAATTAAATATAATATACAAGGTATAGTGTATGTGTTGGTGGTACGCTGCTCAGGAGTCTTCGTCCTCTTCAATGCGTGGATTGTGTGATTGTTGGGTTGCATGATGTTGTTATGTCTGTTGACATCGTGTTGTGTAGTTGTTGGTTCCAAAAAAACATTATTGTTGTGTGGGAGTTATAGCTGTGGTATTGGCGCTGTGTGGACTGTCCCGTTGTCTCTAGAATGATGTATGTGGTGCTACTGCCTCGGATTTCTGAAATAAAAAGAAGAACGCAATAGTTTAGTCGTCATTGTGTCCTGCACAACGATAGGGGTGCTATTGTTGTGCAGTAGTAGGATAGAGTTTCTGTATCGTGAGGCGGTACAGAACAATTAGGAGGTTAGATTTAGGACAGGTAATAGTTATGCAAATCGATACCGTTATACTTATCCGAGACATTCTTCTCTTCACCGTTCCAGAAAGTGTTTACCCAAAAAGGGCAGACACCTCCTGACCGTGCGTGGGGATCACTCCGTATAGATTAGTGGCCGACTGCGCCTTAGCTAGTGCCGCTGCCACTTTGCGGATGACAGGTAGGGCCTTCGCCAAATCTAGGCCTCCGAGAAGGCCTACAATGGCGTCGAGCCCTAAAGCGGGTGGAGCGGGCGCTTTCTCGACTGCGGCTCTAACCGCATTCGGTACTTGCACCTTCTCGCTACCGCTCGACGTCGCTTTAGTATAACTAACGCCGGATCGGTGTTGAGAGGATTTCGTTGTCGGCGGCGTCCTCTTCGTTTGTTGTTGGGCATCGTGGTGCGTCAGTCTGCTTCCGCTGGGGCTGCGGGAGACGTGGGAACTTCGGACATCCCCGGAAGTTGGGCGGGTTATCAGCACCGCAGTTTGCGCACTTACGCTGTGTTTGACGGAATCCCTGGTACCGGTGACACTGTCCGATGCCGGATTTCCACCTCAAGTCTTCCATGGAGACACGAAGCCGTACCACGTACTCCACGTGTCGGATCTTCCTTGCTTCCTCTTCTGTTGGGAGCGTCTCCAGCAGAAGCGGGATCGATCTTCCTTACTTCTTCATCCTGAAACAAGAAATAGGATTAATATCGCGTTCGTTTAGGTCTTTGCAAACGTCGCTTTCGGAGACTTCTACAGGTACTCCCCGTAGAACCACTTTGAACGGTCCTTGGCTGTGGCAGGCTGTATCCTGAATCCCTCGCTGATTGCCTTCGCTCGGATGAAGGCGATCCTCGTCGGTCTAATTCTCGAGAGAAGATGACCCAGTTCTCCTAGTGAAGGATTACCGATACCGGTGGCTTCCGGGCGGTGCGTGGTGTCTGTAAGGACCCCGTACGCATTGGCGGTCGGTGTGCGCGTTGTCGGGTGGTCCAACGTTGTCTTCTTAGGCGTTTTTTTCTGTATCCGGAATTCTTCGTTGGACGATGACTGCGTCGTGCATCGGTGGTGCGGCTACTGCGATTGTGGTAGCCGGAATCTCTTCTGTCTTCGTATCTTCTGTCTTCTTCTTTCGTCTCTTCCTGTTGTTGTCCTGGCTGCAAGGCACGTTTCTCGGTATCGGTGCTCCGTCCATCGGCGGGAACCCTTATGTTACACGTCAGCGTGGTAACATAGAGTCTCTCAGGCTCGTGCACTCTGCCTGGCATCGTGGTAACGATGTTGGTAGAGGCAGGTCGATAGTCCGTTTTAAAATGCCGACCGGCTATTACACCGACAAAATCGAAAAAATTATTACTCGTACGTTCAAATACCCAACCCCGGTATAGAGTATTAGGCCGACCGCCCGTCGGTCAAATTAAAATGTCGACGGCGAACACCCGGTCGCTGGTCGGACGCATTTGTTTCAATACATCCAAGCAAGGAGGATGGGGAGAGTGGACAGTCATATAGGCAATCTTCAGATAAGTTTACTTCCTCCCAAAATAATAGGGCAGTCACAACGAACAAATAACAGGTTACTGTTACTACACAGTGCATAGTTGGTTGTTTGAAATTTTGGCGTTTGAGAGTTTTAAGGCTTTTGTGAATTTGTTTAACTATTTTTAATCTTATTTTCCCAGTCCCCTTTTGTGCAGTTTACCTTGTGAAACTGGTAATATTCAATTGAAATAATCGTGCTGTCAGAGTTCTTGCAGTTTAAACAATGTGTACGTCTATATTGTCAATTAATGACGTGAAAGTATATTACTATTGTAGTTAAAAATAATTTTCTCTTGTTTGAAATAAGTTACTGCTTGCTTATAAATGTTATACAATACACGTGTTAAATGTGTTTGATACAAAATTGCAATTTTGAATAAATGTGCATGATTTAAAGTAGAACGATCTCAAAATAGAAGTAATATAAAAATTGAATTTCGCACGTGTTGAGAAAATACTTCCTCCCAAGTTGTATGAGGGCTCTGTTACGTCTACCAAATTTAACTTGAGTGCCCACTCTCCCCACCGTCACTACATCCAATTTAAAGCATGTGTACACACTAACGGGGATTTTTCCATCGCCGTCGTGTGTCATCATGTACCGATAGACAAGAGCCGTACGGTATTGCCGTTTTGTTTTTGCTACGCATCGTACATGGTGCCACTTTTAAAAATGGATTTTTTTAATTTTCTTCATCACTACACTAATAAAGACGTACGTTTCATTCTTCGTAGGATGATAGTATGATACTGCAGAGGGATAGAAATCAAGTCCCCGATCGGTCACTGGTACCGTGTGTGAAATAATTCCAGTTTTTGCCGGTCGGTCCAATAGCCGGTCAGTAGTCGTATAGGGCCGGTTCCTTAGTTACGGTATACGAATTTTCTATTGAAGGTCAAGTCAGTTAATCTATCGTGTACGTGCGTAATGCAGATCGACCGCGTTCGTGTGCAATAAGCCTTAGGAAGTATTCTGATTACGGTCAATTAAGTGTTCTATGGTCAAAATCAACAGCTAAGAGCGTGTCTAGATCCACATGCCACAGCACAGCTTGCAACATGGGATTTAAAGTAGGTAAGGTCATTGTATTATTACATTTGTTACACCTAATTATTAACGTAAAAATCTGTAGGCCAACGAAAAACATTTATTAACTAAAATGCAAAAGCGAAATCGCTTACTCTGGGCGAAAAAACATAAAACTGGCCCAAAAACAATGATATGCTGTACACTGGAGTGAAGACGCGAGATTTGAAGCATGCGTAGGTGACAGCCACAGTGGGGTCATAAGAACGAAAGAAGACGCTTACAAGGATGAGTGTTTAAAAAGAAAAGTTAATTTTCCGGCTTCGCTTATGGTTTGGAAATCGATGTCGGAAGGGGAGTGGGAACATTACATTTTATGGAAGGAACTTTAAGTACATGGATACCTTACAAACGTACCTGTAACCTACAGTGGAAAACTCCAAAAAATGCCGACGTAAAGTATATCTTCCAACAGAATGGAGCTGCGTGCCACATAGCAAAAGAAGTCATAAAGTGGCTGTGAGACAATGAAATTTCGTTTTCAAAATAGACATTTAGCAGCTCAGATCTATTATCAATAGAAACGTTGCGGCATATAATGAAGAAACAATTACGCGTGTACCCAGCAAGAACGATAGAAGAATTACATTCCCGACTACAGAGTACTAGGGCTATTTTTTTAACTTCATTAGGTTGCCAAATGGATGTTCAGCTGCCATATTGACGTGGAGATTGCGCGGTAGTGTTTTCTAATCTATCTGTCAGTACCTCCCAACCAGGTCGGCCATTACGTAGCGTAGTTTTGATGTAAGGGCTGTTTTATCATGGCTACTATCATTGCAGCTCCCGCCAAATGCGACATTCGCTCTGTGGTCCGTTTTCTTCAAGCTGAAGGCAATACTGGAGCTGAAATTGATTGAAGATTGTGTGGTGTGGTGTGTACGAGGACGGCATTGTGAGTGTTAGTGCAATGCGAAGAAAGTGGTGTAGGATTTTTGGAGAAGAACGAACGAACTGAGGAAGTCCGTAGCAACCGACGACATTGTCGGAAAAGTGAACATTGTGGTTCGAGAGCCAGTTCACAATTTCCGTACTATCTGCTGAATTTCCCGAAATTTCTCGATCACCACTTTATGACATTGTTACAGGACACCTCGGTCACCACACATTTTGTGCACGATGGGTCCCCAAACAGCTTACAGATCTTCAAAAACTGCAGCGAATGGATTCTTCACTAACGTTTTTGCAGCGCTACCATAACGAAGGAGAAGCGTTTTTGGGCGACGGATTCTGGGTTCAGTTTGTGAGCGTCGAGACAAAAGAGCACTTGAAGCAATGGGTGCATACGAACTCGGTTAACAAACCAAAGTTTAAACAAACCTTGTCCAACAAAAAGCTTATGGCTACTGTGTTTTGGGACTATAGGGGACTCTTGCTAGTGGAGTTTTCGGACTCTGGAATAACAATTACTGCAGAACGTACTGTAATCACTTAAACGTTTACGGAAAGGCAGGCAATGTCTGACTCGTGACAACGCACGCCCTTATACGTCGATAGTAACAAAGGCGTAACAAGAAATTCGGATGGGAATTCTTCAACCAGGTTCCAAGCAACTTTTATTCTCAAAGATGAACATATGGTTGGGGGCGCAGTAGTTCAACACTAACCGCAACGACTACGTTGAGAAATAGTTCACAAGTATGAGTAACTCCTGTGTATAATAAAACTTTTCTTATTTCTTTTATTTGTTTTTGCTAGCTTACTGCATCTTGACAAAAATGTGTGGCCTCGGATTTGACCTTAAGGCTTGGCATTGGAATTGGCCTTGGAGTTGGCCTTGAGCT
Organism: Vesta saturnalis; assembly: GCA_036346205.1. Classification (NCBI taxonomy): domain Eukaryota; kingdom Metazoa; phylum Arthropoda; class Insecta; order Coleoptera; family Lampyridae; genus Vesta; species Vesta saturnalis. The sequence continues at coordinate 2,972,448 of JARFJB010001813.1, read as the reverse complement.
AGCCAAGGGCCGCACCAAAAATCTGTTCAGCGGGAAATTTGAATTTGAATAAGTGGGCCCTAATGCTAACTTGTAAGACAGGTATAAGAACTTGTGTTAGGGTCTGCGCCCCTTGCCCAAACCTATATTTATAACCAACTCTGTTGGGTCGCAGCAATATTGATTTCCTTCCCAAATTTTGTGTTCCATCAGCGTTGGTTAGCATTAAGGCTGGATTTTCCCCAAAATGACCAAGAGCTAAATTTGGCGTCTCATGAGTATTTGTAAAATTTTGGGATGAATGTTGCCCAAAATTTATATTTATACACCAATTCCGTTAGAGTCAATGCAAAATTGATTTTCTCAAAGACTAAGACCTAAATTCTGGGGCCCATGAATGTTGGTGAACATGTTGACTGAGTTCTTTCCAAAATCTATATTTATAGACCAATATCGTTGAAGTCGCGGTAAAATAAATGTACTCGGTTAGCAAGAACTAGATTTTGCGCCCACGAGTGCTTGTCAAATTTTGGGCTGAAAGTTGCCCAAAATCTATATTTATACACCAATTTCGTTGGAGTCGCGGCAAAATTGATTTCCTTAATGACAAAAACCAAGTTCTGTGATACTTGAACGTTGTTCAGGATTTGGGCATAACGCCTAAAATACACCAATTTGGTTGAGCTCGTAGCAAAATTAATTTCTACGGTGGCAAGAGACGAATTTTATGTTGTATGTGTGTTGGTCAATATTTGCGCCGAATTTTGCCCAAAAAATACATTAATACACCAATTTCGTTGGGATCGCGCCAGAGTGGATTCACTCGATGACCACGAGCCTAATTTTGCGCTCCTTGAGTGTTTCTTAAAGTTTGAGCTGAGTGGTGTTTCAAATCTATATTTGGTTACATCAGTTTCGTTGGAGTTGCCGAAAATGAATTGCCTTGATAACTAAAAGCTAAAATTAAGTACTGTTCGGACCATAGCAATCACCTTACACACATCGTATTGTTCAAGATACAAACTCTTTTACGGCTTACGGCAAATTTTAATGCAGTCGCTTTTCAAGCTTTCGAGTTATTGTGACCGAAAGAGAAATAAGTTTACCCCTGTTGCTCTTTACCCCGCAACCTCTCCACCACAAAAAATCGTTGGTGTCTAGATATTACGTCTTACATATTTGTCGATTTTCAATGCAATTGAGGGAGACCTCAAAACGGATATTTTCGGCCTCAGTATAATTCATTCAAAGCATTTTGTAATTGTATTAATTATAGTAACAAAATTTTGACATGTTTCTGATAATGAATTATCAACAAAAGTCCCCACAAGAAAATTAAAAAAACAAACACAAAAATTTTTTAACGAGCTAATTTTATGTCGGCAGATCCAAAAGCCTATAAAAAATGTAAAGGGAAGTTATTAGCTGTGAAGACAAATTATTCCACCTGAACCAAATTGCACTTTTTTAAAAATGTGTTTTATGTTATATGAGCCAAATTCAACATCCGGACCTATAAATGCAAAATTATCACAGTCTACACGACGTCGTGACCCAGCGGTGGGTCACACTGCCTACTACTAATAGACGTGAAATTTTTTAAAGCATGGCATGCACATCGTCAGATGACCTTAGCAATCCTCGCAGAATGTTAGCACTTTCGATGCTTTTACTCTGGCCTCTTTGCTCTCCTTTTCCTGCGTGATTTTCTTGTAGCACTCTGCGCATCTTATTATACTGTTTCTTGCCGTACCTTCGTATTTTCCTATTCTGTGACTGCTTTTACCCCCACCTCATTTTGTTTGTTCTTTGCTCGTTTTCATTGGATAGCGTGTCGGCTTCTTCGGTGCCTGTGCTTGTTATTAATCCTTCAATAATTTTCTCTCGCAAACTTAGCACATCCTTTTTGGGGTTATTACCATAAGTATTATAGATTACCCACGCATTGACCACGCATGTTCCTAATAATACTTCGAAAACCACTTTTCTGTACCATTTCAAGGATTTTCTTAGACTGGTTAATAAGAGGACATCTGATCGGAAATGTCCACACCATTTTTTGCCTTATAAGCGATGATCGCAGGGGGCTTCATGATGTCTTCTCCTTTCGATTGTTCCCTGCCGTAACTAGTTGTTCAAAATGGTCTGGTACGGAACTAAGCATCAGTACTGGGCGTTTATCTACCTATTTTATTACCCGTATGCCACCTTTATTCTGTTCGCCATACACATCTCCTTTTTTTAATTTTTTTAGAAACACCTGTGTTAATTTTCCTATTATTCCTCAACGTACCACACATACATTTGACATTCTAGAAGGTCTTTACGAAGTGATACATTGGTGCAAAGATTATCAACTTACAAAGTTCATCCACAATCTTTCAGGTCAGCGAGCAGCTCCATACAAACTTGGTAAGTATGTCCAGTTTTGTTTGGCGTCATTTTTTCCAGCCTAGATTCTTAAATCGTATGTGTATCCTTCGGGGGTACATATTTTATACATTTTGACGCCGTATCTATGCGATTTACCGGGCAGATACTGTCTGAAGCCTAATCTGCCCGGCCAAGGGATCATCGTTTCGCCGATAACAACTTCTTCGTTCGGCTCTAAGATTTTTTGAAATGTCTGAGTTGCGGGGTCGCCATTATTGGAAAATCTGTTACGGGTCATTAATTTTTTTATGAGCACGTTGCTAAACTGTGTAAGACCAACTTGTTTATTCCCATTATTACTAAAATAGTCAAGAACTTTCGTATCTCTTCCTTAGTTGTAACCTTCCAGTTATGCAGTAATGATCTGGGGAAAAGAGGCTTCAACTAAATGAGTTGTGCTGCAGACCTGTTTGTTTCTAGTACTGTGATATCCAAGATTTCATCATTTACAAACTGCTCATAACTATCAAAAGCTTTAGATAGGTCCATATCATGTACCTTTAGTCCAGTGAACTGAAATTTATTTACAAGCAAGTTTGTGCAGGGTCTCCATTTATCCGAATTTGATGTATTGACTAAGAAGATGTTATCCTCGGGGAAGGATCTAAAGAATCGGTATTTCCTCATTAGTGGATTCTCTGGCAGGCAAATCACGCCCACGTTCGTACTGGGGGGCTATAAGAATCTACTGAATTTTGATACGGTTCCATTTCTGAAGATGAAAAATAACTAACTTTCTGCTGGCGAGGAAACATGGACTTGCCATGTCGATGGTTGTGTAGATGACGATTTATATTCTATGGTGGATAGGCTGGGTAAGGTGCTTGCGCAGCTGTTGCGAATGGTGTGATTGTGATATTTGTACAGGTGATATGAATGTCGGAGTTTCGGACGATGAAACAGGTTTTGGAACTAAGTTCCACACTTTACTATCAGCTAGTGTTAATATTATGCGAGTCGTGTAACTCATTTTAGCTTCTTATCCACCTGAAACTAAAAAAGTGAAAGGTAAATTTTGAAATTAAAGCGTAACCTTTCAATACGTGGCCCACTGGTCGGTCACAACGTCCCTAAAACAAAACTATTACGTGCCCTACCGGTGGGTCACGGCGTCCCTAAAACAAAATTTAAGGGACGTAAGTGACACACCGGTGAGTCACATTCAAAAGTACAAAAAGGACAGAAAAAAAAACTAAATTATACAAAAAAAAACGTTTTATTAACACAAAACTAGTAGAAAAAATATTTTTATTTTATTTTTTGCGTCTTCTTGTAAATATCGGCTACCATGAACGTGTTAAACCATTCGCTTATGCGCTTGTTGCAAAAGTTTGTAGTGATTCCTATTCGTAAGTGATACTTTCCACGCAAAAAAACCAAATATCTTGAATAAAATTATAATGTTTTAAATTGTTTTGTGTCGCGGAATTCTTAAAACTAGGTGATTAATCAATTTAATTACGAATTCATTTAATTGCAATTATATTTATGCATTTTACAACTACCAATTTAACGCTAAAATTACTTTTATCTACTATTTACCTATTTGTAAAGATTGATTCGTTTCACCTTTACTTCGACACGGCAATGTTTAAAACATAGCCTACTTCTACTTCGAGTTCATTCGTTTTTGTATAGATTATATTTATAGGCGGCCAATTGTGTTCAGGTCGCCGTAATAACAATGCATACTGTTTTTATTACAATGACCACTATGAAGACAATTCGAACTGTTGATTGGCCCTTATGATCAAATAATCACTTGTTATACAGTTTGATCATTACAATCACTATTACCTTTCTGGACAATAGTTTTTGTACCTTTGGTCACAACCCTGGTAAAACAAGAACATACAATGGATGCATAATCTATGTACATATAGGATATCCCTATAGTCGAATTGATGTACGTTTAACATAAGAATGGATTTCCATTGAACATCTACATGATACTTACATCCAATGGATGTTCAATCTTCATGTAACATAGGTGTTTTAAATAATAGCAATAATAATAATTTTTATTAACGTTTTTACAACAATTAACATCGCATTAAGGCTACTTTACACGTTTTCGTCATTTTGCCATGGATTGTTCAAAAATAGTTCTTGTGTTAATAAGAAACAGGTTTAATTCTGACTAACAATATGCTATCAACGAAATTGAATAACATTAATGAAGCTTACTAATCACTAACATATTCGTATTTCTTTTGTTGAAATCTCCTTTGTGTCCCTAATAACTAAAAGTATTAACAACAAACAAAATACACCCACGTACTACACTAAACATCACTGAACGTGTTTCACTAGCTAATCTATCATCATCAGCGGTCGACTGGGGCCAAGTAGACTTTATATACATTTATATATATATATATATATATATATATATAGATATATATATATATATACAGTGCTAGTCAAAAGTCCCTCCCCTTGTATCTTTTGAACGGTTTTACTTATACTAATGAAATTTGGAGGGTGAATATAAACGGATATAAGCTTCTCAACTAGTCATGACAAGTGACGTAATAGTCACATATGACGCCGCAGGGCCACAGTGACCACTAATTTTAAATAGTACCTTATGGCAAGTGACATCTCGTTTGAAAGGTATTAAAATTACCTATTCAGTAATACTAATTTTGTTAGGGTTTAGGTTGATTTTGATAGAAAAATTAACTAAATACTAAAATTATAGTTTGGCATTTAATTAATCAAGATTCAAGTACCAATTCTTATAGTAAATGTTGGAAATATGCTCCACTTAATTCCTGACAGTAATGCATCCTATTGCTAAACTCTTGTCGTACTAGTTCAAATGTGTCTGCGGAAATTGCTCTACATTCTTCAACAAGTCTTTGTTTCAAAATGTGCGTACTGCCAGGTGCTGTAGCGGAAACCTTAGATTTTAAGTACCCCCACAGAACAAAATCTAATGGTGTCAGGTCTGGTGACCGAGCTGACCATTCTATCGGACCTCGTCGTCCAATCCATCTGCCACGATATTCTTCATCGTGTTACTGCACCATAATAGTGTGCAAGAGCACCATCTTGTTGGAACGTTATTTCCAAGTTGCAGAATTCATCTTCCAAAATTTCAAGAATTAACGGTTCCATTGCGTTTTGTAACATCTCCAGATACACTTCACCGGTTAAGTTAGCATTGAGAAAAACAGGTCCAACTATGTGGTTTCCCAAAATAACTGCCCAAACATTTACTTTTTCTGGAAATTGAGTATGTTTTTCACGAAAGATTTGAGGGTTTGTGTCACTCCAATATCTCACATTTTGTGTGTTAACGTTTCCATTGAGGAAGAAAGTACTTTCATCACTAAAACAAATTGATTTTATGTAGTCTAGGTGTTGGATAATTTGATTGGACATATTTTCACAGAATTCTAATCTTCGGTCGGGGTCATCAAATAAGTCCTCAATATAGGGCGATCGGGGTACCTCTCATTAAAAAGACGTTCCGCTGCATGGAAATTGTTTCTACATTCATCAATTATTAAGAGAGCTGCTACTTTGTCGGCTACCGTACGTACCATTTTGTCTATGTAGAAATGCCAAACTATAATTTTAGTATTTATTTAATTTTTCTATCAAAATCAACCTAAACCCTAACAAAATTAGGTAATTGTAATACCTTTCAAACGAGATGTCACTTGCCATAAGGTACTATTTAAAATTACTGGTCACTATGGCCCTGTGACGTCATATATGACTATTACGTCACTTGTCATGACTAGTTGAGAAGCTTATATCCGTTTATATTCACCCTACAAATTTCATTAGTATAAGTAAAACCGTTCAAAAGATACAAAGAAGGGGGAGGGGACTTTTGACTATCACTGTATGTATATTGTACTGACTAAATAATTTTTATGTTGAATAAATATAATTATTGTTAAACTTAATGAATCCTCTACTTGGGGATAGGGTTCAATTTAAATTTCGTAGGCAAATAAAAATAAAACATTTAAACTTTTTCATTATTATTAAATTGAAATGTTAGCGTGAAATCTTGTAATTTTATTTCACACAAGGAAATATTCCTGTGTATAATTTAATAGTTCTTTTCAATTATTTTTTTTAACGTGTACCAGACTTCTGTGAATTTTGCAACAAGTACGCATGCGTTGCGTCCTTGCTAAATTAAATGTGTAGCTTGTCAAAATTCCAAACAACGATCTATTCTTAGTAAGTACAATTTTACTTTAATCAAAATTAGAATTATTATATTTATGATTACCCTTGTTCATTACCTTTCCAGATATTGATACACGTCGTCGCACAACAATTTCCATTACATGGTCACCTTAAGCTTGTTCCATGTTAACATTGGATGTAAACTTCATTACATCTAACGATGATACTGTCTTCCTGTAGAAATTGGTACTGCGTAATTCCCATAAATTCTTTGCGGTAAATACGTTGCACTTGGGTAATATGCTTATTTTCTTTTATAGTTGCATTTTTATTTTATTTGGATATTTAAATATTTATCAAATTTTCGAATTAATCTTGTGACTTAATCTTTCATAAACTATGCACTATTCGCACTATGACTTGTTAGCCCCACAAAAAATAGAAGAGAAGAGAGTGAGAAATCAGGAGCAATTCCTTTTATACTTTCTCATACCTACCATAACTTTAAATTTTTTCTTTACATTACATACAAAAGATCCTGGCATTCGATTGGTCTAAACAAAAAAATTAATTTAACTAAAACATAAATTATGCCATAACTTTTTCAATTCAATTCGGATTTGATTTTTAAATACATTTTTGAACTCAGGACAAAATTCTGCATAAATAGACACCTCACATGCTATAACTCGCTTCATGAATTTACATTTTGTAAATTTTATACCTAAATTTACTAATGTCTAATAAATATTTTATTTTACAACTAAACTGATGACATATTCAGCTTCTACATAAAAACTGTATAAGAATACATTTATCTCTACCCATTTTACATAGATACCTTAATTTTATGTACTTAAATTTTTCTAAATTTATGTTTAAACTACATATTTCAAGTTAATTTGTACAAATAAGGGAAACCTAGTGTTATGTGCTTTTATAATTTATTCTGAACTAACTAACCTATAAATTTGTAAACTTCTTAATTATTGTACTTAACCTAACTTTATATAATTTAATTTAAACTTGTGTTTTAAACGTTTATACCACTTGTAATGTTTATCTAATATGTTCCTATATATGTCTCTAACACAATCACTGTTTATCTGTACTTTATAGTTTCTAATTTAGTATTTTCACACCTTCATATTGTTATCATAATTTGTAAGTTTTTGTACACAAATTGTATTTATATGGTTAATATCACATTTCACATATAATGTTCAAGTTCTTAGATATGTTTCTAAGGCACTTTAACTGCTTAAGCACTTTTTAAACACTTAGTCTAGGATCTATTAACATAACGTCTTCGTACCATAACCCTTTTTATAGTTCGCAGAGTTTTTATGCATTGTACCAATTACTATACATGTTCTACACATTAGAATTATTGTACTCCATGTAACCAATATCTGTTATGTGTTTAATGGCTTAATTATATTGATTTATATGTGAAATTTCTTATTTATCTTTAACGAAATTGAACTTACACACTAATATGTATGTTGACCTTTTTAACATGCTACTGCTGTAGCTCAATGCTTTTATGAATACAACATTTGCAAACCCCATGAAGCCTGTTTTGTTGTATAAAACCATATTTTTATATTCGCATATTGTATTTTCTCATAACCAAATGTACAACTTCTTCAACTTTATTTGATCTTACATACGATATAATATTTGAACTCGATACAACTCTACCCCCTCTATTATACCAATTTATAACCATCGCAATATACATATATATATATATATATATATATATATATATATATATATATAAACTTTTGAACGGGTAGTTAGATTTTGTTTAAACTTTGGTGAGATATTATAGCCACTTTGGAATTTTTTTACATAAAAAAACAATATGACCGACTTTCGGTTTCACCAGAAATGACGCAAAAGCTGACAATTTAAATGTGTATATTTTTACATATTTGGATTCTACGGTTTCAAATACATACAGTTCATCTATCAAATGTCAACGAAAAACGCCCTTTTAATTTTATTCTTTTTCAATGTTATTTTTCCTAATAATTCATTTACGTGGGCCACCCTGTATATTAAATAGCTCTTTCAAGCACCAGTAAAACGATATACATAGTAATTTCCTTAGTTCCTGAATAAAGCAGTAATTTTTAGTTTTCTATTTTTATTAACACAACATGCTTCTGAAGCCGACTCTGTCAAAGTAACGTAACATATTTTTGCTTAATAAAAAAAATCCATATTCTAATAATTTAGGTGAAAAAAGTACGGAGACATACAATATTTAATTAATTATGTGCTCAAAATCGCCACTACTCTTCTCCAAACAGCATCTCTTCTAATAAAATTTGAACGAAAATGAACATTTTCGAACATTGCTGGTGTTATACTGTTAAATGCTTCTCTAACCTTATAATTTAGATTATTCAGGTTTGTTGGCGTTTTTGATATAGGCCCACACAAAAAAGGTCTAGACAAGTAATGGCTCCTGATCTAGTTTGTATTAGCACAACATGGTCCTGAAGCCGACTCTGTCAAATTAATGTAAAAATTAAAACTTAATTTAAAAAAAATTAATACATATTCTAATAATTTAGGTGAAAAGAGCATACAGACGTACAATATTTAATTTTATCTTTAATTAATTATGTGTTCAAAATGGCCACCACCGTATTCCACGCAGCATTGCACTCTTCTAATAAAATATTGATGCACATTTGCAACATTTCTGGTGTTATACTCTTAGATGCTTCTCTACCCTATATTTTAGATTGTCTATAGTTGGCAAATTTAACTGGAAAGAGTACAAGTGTGTTATTTATCTACCTATCACGTGTAAATCTTTCTTTTGTGATGTTTAAATAAACGGCATATTTTGACTTAATTACTTAACGTCATTAGCGTTTTTGGATGATTGTCATTTATTTGGAATAAGTTGACAGCCAAAAATGTTATTTTGTTAGTCTAGTAATTTACAATATCTTCTTTACAAGTGTTGATAATTAATAATTAGTTTTTATGTTCAAAATGCCAAATTTATTCCGTTACTCTCAGAAAGTTGAAATGTTGTTGATATACGGAGAGTGCAGTCAAAATTCCACTTTCCCGATAGAAATCATCCCAACCGACGTAATTTTTCAAAAGTTGAATATCAACATATGAAAATGAATCATGACGATAATGAAGATAGATATGTTATTAGTGAAAATACAAAATAGATGTTGTGCCTTTCGTGGATTTACATCCTACGGCATCCACCAGGGAAAATGCGCAATTAGTCACCAATCCGTACATAACATTTTGAAAAAACATAAGTTCAAAAGTTATAGATATGAACTGCATCAACACCTATACTTGGAGTTTTGCAACTGGGTTTTAGACAATTGCCGGGTTTTCATAGACAAATTTTATTTTCGGGCGAAAGCCGTTTTACTAATAATGTAATGTTTAATAGGAACAACTGCAGATGTTGGTCCAATAAAAATCCGCATTTACTGCGACAAGGCAATTTCCAAGAAAGAACCATCATACTATTGGACCAATATTTTTTGACGAACGACTAAATAGTGAGAGATATTTGTATTTTCTAATGAATGAAATAGAAGATGAGTTGGAGAATTTACCATTAATAGAAAGAAGACACATGTACTTTCACCAGGACGGATGTGGGGCCCACAATGCTAGATTAGTAAGTAACTGTTTGAGTGAACGGTTTGAGGATCACTGGACCGGCACAAAAGGGGCGGTAAGATGGCCTTCAAGATCAGGTCTAGACCTTTTTTGTGTGGGCCTATATCAAAAACGCCAACAACTGTGAATAATCTAAATTATAAGGTTAGAGAAGCATTTAACAGTATAACACCAGCAATGTTCGAAAACGTTCATTTTTGTTCAATTTTATTAGAAGCGATGCTGTTTGGAGAAGAGTGGTGGCGATTTTGAGTACATAATTAATTAAATATTATATGTCTGTGTACTTTTTTCACCTATATTATTAGAATATGGATTTTTTCATTAAGCAAAAATCTGTTACATTACTTTGACAGAGTCGGCTTCAGGAGCATGTTGTGTTAATAAAAATAGAAAATTAAAAATTACTGCATTACTTAGGAACTAAGGAAATTACTATGTACATTGTTTTACTGGTAATTGAAAGAGCTATTTAACATACAGGGTGTCCCATGTATGTTTCTTTTGGGAAAAGTGAGTTGCAGTTAAAAAACCGTAATTTTTTTATTTAATCGTAAAAAAACTTCACAAAAACTAATTATTAGGAAAAATAATATTGTGGGGGTAATTCTACGTCAATTAGCTATAATTTGGATGACGTCATCTCGATCTAAAATTTAAAAAAACATTAAAAAAAATAAAATTAAAATGGAGTCTGAGTTGACATTTGACAGATGAACTGTATGTATTTGAAGCCGTAGAATCCAAATATGTAAAAATATACAGGGCGATCGATTTAAATTTTTAGCTTTTGGGCCATTTACGGTGAAACCAGAAGTCGGCCATATTGTTTGTTATGTAATCAAATCCCAAACTGGCACTAATATAACCCACCAAAATTTGAACTAACGACCTATTCAAAAGTTACCAGGGTGGCCCTATTTGATTTACATCCGATATATATATATATATATATATATATATATATATATATATATATATATATATATATATATATATATATATATATATATATATATATATATATATAATATATATATATATATATATATACACGAATACTAGGTAATTTTTAAACGTATGTACGGATGTTAACTTTAGGATTCCCTTGTTCCAGTAAGCCTAATTGGTGGAAAAACCAATAAGTTACCACATTTGTTATTACTTTTTACATATTTCGGTACAAAATTTTGACCTTCATCAGAAAAATATCTAAAATGTGTATAATTTGATTATATTAAAAGATTCATTCACAGTTAAATGCTGGAGAACATACAAAAAAGACTTAACATAGGCACCATATTGTAACAAAATAAATACACATAATTATGTAATTGCAATAAATGATAATACTGATAAACACAGAAATTTTTACATCGATTATTTGAATGGTTCTTGAATGTCATTTAGTGTAAACGTAAAACTGATAATAAAATAGGAAAAATTTTAAACTCGTTCAACAATACTACCAACCAATAATGTAGAAATAAAGTCAAAAATTACGTTAAACGTTGAAAGGCAAAAATATAGGGAAGAGCAAGGGTATGTTAATGCAGGATTTAAAGCTGAACTAGAACATAAAAACTGTTAACAACCTCGAACATATTTTAGGAATTAACTTTTCTTTTCTTTTTTGTAAAGGGTTGTTTGAGTAAAAAGGAATAGATCGAACTAAGACCATTAGTGTCCATTTTAGAATTTACACAAATTTCACTGTTATGGTTAATGTGGCACATTTCAATGAACTTTCTTTTGATAACTACTTTCGCTATGTAAAATAGAGACGTCATTAGAGTTGAACGTATGCCCTGTAGGATGTGCATATATACTCAAGAGCGGTGGAATTGATTTTCTTTTTCGCATCAGTTTTATGCAAAGCCAATCGTTTACGTCCCAAACGTTTGCCCTACATGTATTTGTTCACAATTTCTACAATTAATTTTATAAATTCCCGGTTTGCCCTACTCACCCACTTGATCTTTGTATTACCTAAAAGAGTTTGCAAACTGTTATCTGAAGTAGTGACTGTTTTCGCATTAATTTTGGGAAAGATTTTGGATAGACCTTTTGTGTAAGCAGGATAGTTTAGTAATTTTACATATTTTTATTTGTTGTCTAGCGATACCTAAGGCAATTACATTCTTAACCCTCATCCTATGTGTTTCCTAACTGTACTCATAACCACCTCATCTGAAAACTCATTGTATGCAGCAATTACTTTAATAGTGCGCAATTCTTTACTATAATTTTGAACTGAAAGAGGAAAATTAAGCAGTCTATGAACCAAAAAATTAAAATCCGCGAGTTTATGCTGCCTACAGTGATTGGAGGTGCTAGTTTCCTTATGACAATTATCGATCTAGTTGACTGCCATTTTTTGTTACCATAGTATCAAATTTTTTCAAAGAAGAACATGGTACGACAATGGGCAACAGCTTATCGCCAATCTATTCATGGGTAAATTTGAAACGCGATTTGCCTTATTTTCCTAGTGTTTGGATTAGATACGTGGTCGATCCTTAATACAAAAATTTGTAGTGTTGAGAACTTTGTAGAAACTATAATTTCTAAATTTCCGACAAATTAAATTTACCTATGATATAGAGGCAAATGATAGTCTCTCGTTTCTTGATACTCTTGTAATAAGAAAAGGTATTAAACTAGATATAAATATTTATCCTAAGGAAATTAGCTCTCAAAGATACATAACCAATGACTACAATAACTGTGGGCGGATTTTAATTTTTTTGTTAATAGATTGCGCAGTTCAAAATTATAGAAAGAATTGCGTATTATAAAAAAAATTCTGCATACAATGTGTTTGCAGATGAAGTGGTATAGTTAGGAAACAAACACATAGAATGAGGGTTAAGAATGTAACTACATTAGTTAACGTTAGACAAAGTATGTAAAATCACCAAAGTATCCTGCTTATGCAAAAGGTCTTTCTAAAATCTTTTCCAAAATTAATTGAAAACAGTCACTACTTCAGATAATAGTTTGCAAACTCTTTTAGGCAATCCAAAAGATCAAGTGAATAAGCAGGACCTGTCGGGAATTGATAAAATTAATTGTAAAAATTGTGAACAAATACATGTAGGGCAAACTAAACGAGATATCAAAATTCACCTTAAAGAACATTTAGCATATATCGTATATAAACGTTGGGACAAGTAATCAAACATGTTAGTGATAAGTAGGCACTTGATTGGTATGAAAGTTTAGAGGTCTTCCAAAACAAATTCTAGTGAATAATGACGATCGAGGACCTTTAGGCTATTCAGAACTCATTAAACATATATACATATATTAGAAATTTATTTACTGCGTCCCACTCGACCGTTGGTGATGATAGTATTGAAACGCGTTCGGTGTTGTGTAATTTTTGTGTGGTACGTGGGTGTATTTTGATTGTTACAGGTCCTGCCACTGTGCTAGTGTTTCAGATTTTTCAAGTATTAGTAAGTTGATTGATGAACAGTTTTTCCATTATTCTTGGAACAAATCCCCCAAAATTTTGCTAATTCTAGGATCTAATATTATATGCATAAAAAACATAAACTTTGTAACACTTAAGCTCACTACTTTGTTCAACTCCACAGGATTATTAAGAAACGTTTAAAAGTCTTATAAAGGTTGAATTATACCATCCGTTACTTTAACTGTAGATGTATGAGCTGATTCTCGTAGTATCAATTTTTTATCTATGCTTATTGGTTTACACTCATACAGTGTAGTAGGTCCTTTATTATATTAAGCAATATCGTTAATTATGTTATGGTCTTTTACGTTAGAAGTGCTATAAAAGTGGTACCTAACCATTTATTTTGTGTAATTTAATTTTCACTTTTTCCAATTTTTACTTAATTGCCGCAATTACACTGGCCGACAAAATTTTAATTCTGTTATGTTAAATTGATCTCATTGGGTGCATGTCATAGTAACTTTCCAATTTAATTCGTTTTATTAATAATGTTAGTGTGATGTGCGAGTTCAATTGGAGGTTATTCTTTTGATTTTGCATTTCTGTTTCAAATTTGCTCTTCATTCCAGTCAAACTGCAAATTTGTAAAACTAGTCCGTATATTTGAGAAGCCTTTCTGTAAGTATTTTTCTCAAGAAAATGTTTAGCATGTTAAGTTATTACTTTTAAATATGTCTTACAAGTCTCTGTACCAAATTGTGCAAGTAATTATAATCATAGTCGCCATTATTTCCCTTGCCTGTCAAATTGAATTTTTGACCAACTGTGTGCTTGGAAACTGCTTTGATATGACCAATCAAAATAAAATAAAGCGACTATTCACCGTGGTGTTAAATAGTCGACTATTTTTGTCAGTATGCTCAATTGTCACCGACAGGACGGTATTCAACAACAAAGAATCCACCCGAAAATTTCAATTTTTTAACATATAATAACTGTAAATAGAGGAATAATGTAACATTGGTTGTTAGTATTAGTTGTTGTTTAATAAATAAGTATTTATCTACTTATTATTTTATTAGTTCATACAATATCCTTTTTCTGTATTTTTTCCTTATACACATAGAAATGTTCTTGGCTCATAAAATAATCTTATTAAATATAACACGACCTCGATAAATTAGCTACTATTTATTTTACTAAATTTCGTATTTAATTTGTCTCGATATTTAGGCATTATAATCAAAGATTAAAGCCCTCGAGCTAAAGATCTCGGACTTTAATCAGATTATTAATGCCAAAATTACGTCTCGACAAATTGATTTTAAAATACACTCGAAATTTAGATGCGTTAAAAATAGTCGACTACTTATCGAGGTCTTGTTATATTACCGTCGAATATTTCTCGGGGAAAAAGGAAAAGTCCACGTGTTTTATTCGCTCCTCCAGGGAGAGGGCGGGCTGCTTGAGCTGTCCAAGCTCCTTTAGCCACGATTATGGATTCCCTACATACATTAAGTATGTATGCATGGTGGGGTTAATGATAGGTGCAGTCAGGATACGATCGGAAGGGGAAGGTACTACCCCAGCATTCGCCTAAATAGCCGCACATGGTGTGCGTATACGCAGTGACCATGCCGCTATATGTATATAAGGAAAACCCCCTGGAAAACCTCATACAGGGTAGACGGTAACGGGATTCGAATCCATTACCTCTCGAACGCTAAGCATCTCGTGTTACCTGAACTCCAGTAACTCGGTATATTTTTCGGTATTTTTCTTCCCAAACGATAATGAAGTGAACGTTTTTAATGTAGCACACGTTTTTTCATACAAAGTCATCTGTATACCCGTATACTGCGTTACACCATATTGTATTACACTATAATTCTGTATAGCCTAATAAAGTGACGTCACAATCTGTTCGTGGCGTGTATCATAACAGTGGGTATGAATTAATTAATTTATTATAAACTGCAATTTTTATCATTTTTCCACTGTCTTGAAATATGACCTAACCCAGAAATAAAACAGATTCATGACTCATTCATCTCTTGCCCTATACAAGAAACAAAACCTGACGCATGATTGATCTCCACAAGGTCATTGCCCTAGCTAAGACACAAACCAGATGCTGAGTCATCAACCTTTTTTCTAGAATGGCACAACGCGAAATGAAGTTTATGTATAGGAGCTTGCAAGTTATGACCTATTAAATAAAAATAGTGTTTTGATTACGCTATATGACGTCATAGAAAATAAACATAAAAAATTGTATTGTGTTGTTTTAACTTTTAATGAGAAGTTATATACTGATGCAGTAGAAAATATATGGAGCACTTACATACTAAAGGGCATCTAAACTAATTACTTATACAAAGACTCGAATGAATAATTCATTTAATAAAGAAAATAAAGAAATCAAAAGTGGACCTACAAGTGGCTGAAGTAGAGAGAAAACAAAAGAGGCTAAGTGTCCAGGTGAAGTAGCCCCCAAGATATTATACATAGTATGTTTGATGGAGATTTTACATCATAGTCTAGCTTATGTAATCTATAATGTTTATTGACAATAGTTTCGAAAAAAAATTATTCAAATTATACAAACCGTCATCCACTCGTAAACACAAACAACGTTACGTAGGCGATGTACGAGTGCAATCGGTGGTAGTCTGGATGAACACTCTAATTAATAAACTTCCATTTGAGCTCCCATTATTAAGGATCTATGCTTGAATTGGAATTATATTCCTTCAGCTATTGTTATTTTAAACTTTACCTTGATTCAACTTGAAACTTTTATCTTTTATCAGTATGAGTAAAAATGCGGTAAACAGTAACTGAGAACAAGAACTGTCTTGTTTATCATTCAATTCGATAAAATTGAAAGCAGTTACATTTTGTAATGGTTTGTCTAAAAGAAGTCTAATTTCAAGCCAACATGCAACATGTAACCAAAAGTAACACAAGTAATTATTACTCTTTAAAAAAAAAGAAATCTGATAAGGCACTACTGACTTGCAACACTTAAATTGGCTGTTTATTTTACATAAGTTTCTAAAAAAATTGTTGGGAAGGTCCACGACGACCTAAATAAAAAAAATAAGTTAAACAACTAACTCTATTAATGCGAACCTTCATATTACTATTAATCATACATATACCTTCGCAATGAAAATGAAAACAAATCCTCATTATATTTATCTCTACTATACTAAAGATAATCTCAACCTAAAACATATAAAAAGAGTTGTGATTAGAGTTGATTGTTTATTTCAATGCATTACTCGAAATGGCCCCTTTTAGAAAAATCAATCTTTCTCTACACATAATATATAAATTGACCTTACTTAATTTTTCTTGCTTCGTCGAAGTATCCCAATTTGCTGGTATTAAGCTCCTATGATTAATGCTTAAAATTTTGAACACTCACGCACTTACAAACCTCTAATGTCTTGCACTCGAACTTAATTTATTGGCGCTGAGAAAGATTCCAGCGTCGAAAGGTCGCGTTATCATAAGTGTTTCTATTCACTCAGGTTCTCTACGCTTCCAATAATTAGGCAATTATATTGAATATCTCTTTTACTGTCTATTACTGAAACTTAATATTTTAACTAAAGCACTAACAAGATTCATTCTCGACATCGCCTTTAACAATATTTGACCCAGACTTAATTTTAATTTACAATATTCCATAGCCTTTATTTAGTCAACAGGATCACTTCGCAAGTTGCGTTTACTACCGCGTAGATCTATATACACAATACTGTTTAGTCTCAAACCTACCTAAACACATATTTCTTTGGATAAGTTTTAGAACACAAACGATTTGCAACTCAATACAAAATCAAGTAATATTCAATCCCCAACATGGCAGTAAACTAACATAAACTGCATTACTGAATTTTACAACATAATTGTACATATCGTTATACAACGTCTTTCAACCACCCTAACTAAAGGTGTACTCTCGACGCAATTCAGAATGTTCAATTTCTTAAATAGGTCACCATAGCCATTTTCAAATCTTCGTCAATCTTATGAGGCTCACTCAAAATCACGTGATATTGCCGAGAAGAAAATCTGAAATGACCCAATACGATCAAAACTCTCGAACCTACCGCATGTTGATATTTTAAAAGACAAATATATCTATGAAATCCAAAGGTACACATTCCCACGGACACACGCACACACGTACTCAGGCGCACCCGCACACAGGCAGGCACGCGCACAGACACATGCAGACAGACAGGCACACAGACAAACGGACACGGACTGACGGGCACACAGACAGGCGGGCACACAGACAAACGCACACCCAGATAGACGCGCACCCTGACAGACGGCCACATAGACAGGTACACATACAGACACACACAGACAGGCATTTTTTTGTCATTTTTCAAACTACTTTTTTAAGCTCACAGAACTCAATTCAAGTTGAAATTTCTTGATCGATCATAATAACTTTCCCTTTCTTTAAGTGGGAAATTAAAAATGTAAATTAACAACTTTCTGAAATTCACAAATTAGGTATTCAAATTCACGCGTAGGCGATTCCTTTTTGCGCACGAAACCGTAAATTTTGGGGCATTAATTTACATCTAAAATTTGAAATAAAAATTCTCAGCTCACCCAGATTCTCACTATTGTTTTCTAGCATTAACTGATATTTTAACATATTCCGGGGACATAGCATATTTCATAGCTTGCAAGTTATACTAGAAACATCCGTGCTTAAATCGTTATTTAAGCTATTCCTTTGTTACTTATATATGTCTCAATGTTGCTTTACTAACCAACTATTGTGGCTGTTGTCCTGAATTAAAAGGGTCTGACACCACTCTTGCATTTTTCTTTTATATATCTGGACACGTCAAGGAATATTCTGACGTTTTCAACCCGCTAAATTTAAAACTTCCAACCTATTCATAACTATTTTTATGGAACACGACTTGTGCAAGAAAACTTTACCCTACACCAACAACAGAATTTTTCAAGTACAAATCCAACGTTTATATCACCAATTTTTATAAAGTGCACCAATTTTTTTTATGAAGCAAAGCTCATTTCATCTCGTTACAAGTGCCAAAAGTTTCCTTACACTATGACAATAATTATCGTACTAATTTCCAACTTGATATCATGTATCTAATGTCTCAAAATTAACAAAGCATAAATAATTACGCTCCAAATTAGGATCGACGCCATGACAACTTACTCCACATACTACTAAACTTCTAACTGAATGCCATTACTGTACTTTATGACACCCAACATTTCAAAATAGATAAAAATGGATTGCTTCATGTTTGTTAATTGCCCATGGTACAAGGTGACCATTTATGCAAAAAAGAAATACGGAATATGGACGCATCACCCGAAGAGTCTGAGGGGTACCAAATACTCCTCAGTAAGGGGAAGCATAGGGAGAAATTTCTTTTAACGTAGATACAAAATTTGAGTTTTCACAATCTCTAGTCTAAGTGACAAATGTAGTGGTTGTTTAGGGTGTTTTTAGGCGCCATAATGCAATAGTGTCAAAAAAATCTATGTAATTCTATATTTTACTTCGGTTTTTAAAAGTACATACTTAGTAAAATGGTTAGCGAAACGTTACTCATTTGTATATTTTTCAATTGAATCGTAAAATATTTGGGCTATCTTTGAGATACTTATTTAAGGCAATTCATTTCCAGGTTATGTTTTGTCATTAAGAGTCGTTTCAAAATTCTTACAGTAAGGCTTGTTTTCTGGTCCATATTTTATTTATTTCATCCTTTGTGTGGCGGCGTTGGATCCCGGTAAACACATGCACATTTCAACAATTTTTAATATATTGTTGTGTGGTACATCTTCATTCTTGAAGTGGTTAAAACGCTCGACCCATTGTTTGTCAATAGAAACAGAAACTTCGTTCCACTCTTTTGTTTTTTGACTAGTTGTATATTTTTTAATGCACATAATTTCATCAAAAAGTTCCGAACCATCTGTATGAATATCAGGGTGTTGTTGTTGAAAAACAGTTGAGTTTCCAACATCAGATCACAGAGGTGTTTTTTAGCGATGCCCAACGAAACGTTTGCGAATATTCAAAGTGTTGCGCCCATTTATCCAAATAGGCTATACAAGTTTTATTAAACATGGCCACTGACGTTTTTAGTTACGGCTAGGTCTTCTTCATTATTTACCAAAGCTACTAACATAGCGTTAACTTGATTTTGCAAAAAGACCATTTTTCCGTTGCTTGAAATTTGATAGCACCATGTATACTTCTACATTTTTCGATTCCACTTGCAGCACACATTTATGAAATGTAGAAGCTTGTGAGTGAAGAAGCCATAGCCAAACTTTAAAAATATTATTTTTAAAACTATTAAGAATCAATGTGGGACATTTTTGTTGAGAGAGAAAGTAACTCTATAACATTTTTAATATTCTTTCTATCGAAGGTAACAACGCCAGCCATCTGGTTGTACTTTAACCCAACCGTTTCTTGTATTCAACATTAACAAATTCACAAAATTCTTTTAATTGTTCAACTTGAACAGTATTGTAGCGTCCCCCAGGTACAAGTGTAATTTGAACTTATTTGCAATAATGCAAATTCAAGAACAAAACAATCGCTAAGTGATTTATCTTGACTTTACTGACAATAATGTTACTACTACTCAAATTAATTGCTTGCCTTACTTTGACTTTCCTGACAATAATTACAACATTAGAACTTATTTACCAGTCTGTTATTTAATTACTCGCAAACCTAAAATCTGATCAAACGAATTGGCCGTCTAGTGGTAGGTACGTTGTGCTATTCGACTGAGATAGGCTGGACGAGGTTAAGTGTTGCATCATGTGGGGCAGGTAAACAATGAAACTACTCAAATCAAAATTAAAGAGCTTTGCGCAATGATGGATCAACCCGCTAATGTACTATTGTGGGAAAGAACCACCAATAAAACCCACTTTATTCATAATTAAGTAATTGCACAAGTACATTAATAAATCAAATAACACAAAAAACAAAGGGTTAAATATATAACAAAACACCATTAAATCAGGTTAAAGTGCGTACAAAATTATAACGTTAAGAGAAAAATAAATAAAGAGCAGTTTAGTTACACATAAACACAATAAAAAACCCATGTAGTTTACACCCACAATTGTGTCATAAATAATCAGAATAAAAATACCAATCATGCCGGTCTTTAAGTAAATAAGCACATAAAATAATAAGGCAAATTACAGTCCATGTAAAATACAACAGTAAAATTGCACAGGTGATAATAAAGGGAAAGGTAAGGACAAAAGAAAATAGGCAAGGAATTTACACGTACACAATTGTTTATTGACTACTAAAGCACAATATACATACGAAAATCTACAATAAATTATATATAAAGAGAAATTAGTTCGTAGGCAAACAATTCTACTTAACCAACTGACACAAAAAACTCATTAAACAAAGCCCTACAAGGGTAAGTTATAAATAGATCATACCATCGTTACCGATATATAAGTTTGGGTGTATTAGAAAAATACAGCGCCCCTTTCTCAGGTTACACATTCATCTATACAACAATAAAAATAAAATTCGAGGTGTTTAATGTCATCTGGACCCGGGAGTATGTACCCACTTGGCAATTGCCTCTTACAATTAATAACCAAGCGGTATCCTGTACCCGTTCGCCCACGATCACCCCTACACAAATATAAATATAAACAACAAACAATGCTAATTCACACAAATACAAGAGTGAGGGAGCCCTGTACTGTCTTTTATTTTAGCAGATTTCAGCTTAATAAGCCCACGTGCGATTAAGATACCTTTGCAAGGCAATGCTCGATTTTTAATACGTTATATAGGTTTGTAGAATTATTTGCTGCCAGCCTTAATTTATATAAAAATACCTACTTATACTTGAATATATTCCCTTTAGTTAAACACTTTATCACCAACACGACGAGTTAAGATACGCGGTTTAAAACTCCGCGCCGCGATGATTAATTACAGATTGATTTTTGGAAAAATTTAGATTAAAACATACACAAAAAGACACGAACGAATTAGCGTTTTAGTTTTGCTAAAAGGTACACGACGAAATATTTATAGACCGAACGGTTTACAACGGGAGTTTCTAATTAAAACGAATCAAAGCGTCCGTCTCAATCAAAATTTCAACGGCAACTGCCCTTTCCCTTCGGTTTCCAAAACTAACTATTTTTACTCCCGCAACCAACCCCCATTTTTTCAAAAGTAATAAAAAAAAAATTATTACGTTGGAACAGTTTCATATTAATTATTGAATGATATCTTAATTTTAAAAATATACAGTCGTCCGTAACAAGCGCTTTTCGGTCTCGAGTTTCAACCTACCAAACACAATTTATTATTACATTTGTGAAGTTTTTATCACAATAATGTGTATACAGTGACTTTCAAAGATTCGTTCGAACATCTGTTTCTATCCTAACATGTGTTTTTTTTCAATCGTTACTCCAATATTAATTACCTAAAATACAGAAAATAAAATATCCAGAAAACAGTATCAAATTACGACTTAATATATAATAAAATATGTTAAACCCCTTTAATAAACTTTTCTATTGCGATTTCAAAAAAATGTTTGTTGCAATAATACAATTTTCACAGTCCGCTACCTACAGTATAAACATAAATAGCCATATATTTTCACAATAATGGCTTCGATGTCAATAGGCAACCAGTCTGCTGATGTTTGAATATAGTTATGAAGGATATGAGGAGCACAGTTCACCCCAACTAAAAGTCTTTTAAGTAACTGCTGAACCTTATGAATTGGTCTTACGAGTACAGGACACATTTTTACCGCTCGCATGATTTGAACAATCGGTATAGATTGTTACAAAATTGACAGTTCCAAGATCATTTTGTATGGAGCTTAATGATTCTTTTTCTAAAATATTACAAACAATACTTTCAAAATTGGTTCTAGCACATGCAAATTTTTGTTGGAACTTTCTTTATTAGCACACTAGTGCAATCAATAGAAACGAAAGGACTGATTGTGGGTCACGTTGTGGTATGACCCAGTACATTAAATCGCAGCTAGCTTTTCTTCATTTCCAAATGTGTCCTTACGAAAAAAAGACGACTTTGCTATTACTAGAAGCAGTAATATCTGCCTTTTTATGGCTTAAGTGTCGATTTGCGTTGAACAATACCGCCTTTCCACCATGTGCAAGTGAAAATTGTGGATAACATTTTAAGCACTTTACATCATTGTGTGAGGTGTTTTTAATAAATTTAATAAATGGATATTCACTTTCCAAATCTCTATTTGGCAGTTTCTGATTTTCTGCCCTCCTAGGTACACACTACACTATAATGATTATTTAAAAACAGTTATTTGTTAACACTTAACCTTATTTACACGCACCGGTATATATTTATTTTCCACACGCACAAGACACGGCCGTAAGCAAATTCTCTTCGCGCCTTACTTGACACTTACTGCCTCATATCCGGGATCGCACGCTATTTATTTAAGTCGACAAAAGTGCTAGATTGGTCTCGTAAATTGTGGTGTCATCCTATTGTGTCTTGTCTGAAGGTCGCGCTTTTCTTACTTTCTAGACTTTGATTAATTTCTTCTAAACAGTGAACCGTCAGAAACGGGACAAAAAGGGTACCTCTTATAAATATGAAACATTTACGTAATTTATTAAAATAATTACATACATGAAATGATGTATTTAAAACAGGGACAGTATAGTACAGGACAAATGGTCGTTTTCCATGTGTACAAATGGGATAAAATATTTTTATATGAAATGAATTGGTTATAAGTTATGATACTAATTACTCTTTTTTTCAGCCGATCTCTTTTGTTTTCATCAATAAAATCAACACTTTGGCGGTTTTGCTCAGTTAACAATATCTTAATATTTATCGTACTGGCTGTGTGGTATAGATTACCACTTAAAGATATCGAAACATCAAAGATAAGAAGAAAAATAAACAAAGCGATATCTGTAATATAAGAAGAATAAGAAGAAAAAACTATATACCTCAACTAACTCTTAACTTTCTATTATTTATTTTGGCTCCGAATATTGTGATTGAACACATTGAATAACTTAGCAACAAAGATTTTTTATTGTACTTAAAGAAATAAGGAGCTACAATTTTAAAGAAATGATGTCCAACGGTCTTGATGGATCGGTTGTGGGTCAACAGAATGGTGGGGGAGGTGGTCAAGGTGGTGGGCAAGAAGAATCAAAAACAAATTTAATAGTTAATTATTTACCACAAACCATGACTCAGGAAGAAATCAGATCACTGTTTTCCAGTATTGGAGAAGTCGAAAGTTGCAAACTAATACGGGACAAGGTTACAGGTGAGCAATGTAAATATTCCTTTTATTATTGATACACTTCTAAGCATGTTACTTATGTGAACTATTCTGAGTGGTCTTTGTTATGCATGCAATTTTCTTTCCATTTGCGTCACAATGAGAAAAGCTGATTTGATGTATTTCTAGGTATCAGTTTTTTTATGTTAAATACTGAAGTTATTTTAGAATATTATAGAATTTGACATTTTGCCAAAATTCAACGGTATTGATTTTATATTAGTGAAATGAAAACGTGTAAGATACAAATCAGAAAGTTTTCTTAACCTTTTCGACTAAATGTCATTAGTAGTATCGATTAAGGAAAAACATTTACACTAGTCAATATTTTAACAAGCCAATATGGAAGAGTTTCGAATACCGAATAATTTCGCCTTCACTCGCAAACTGCAATAAGTTCAATGAATTTTTACAATTATTAATAAACACGCAACACCCAACTAAAATAAACCAAATCGCGTTCTATTTGTAACTACGTTATGGAATGCAGTCCATCACTGGAAGTGGAACTACGAAAATATTTACGTTTTTAATCTGCTTCCAAATCAAGATGGATAAAAAACATTTGGACCATCTTCGATTTTTTTATTTAATAACATCAGTCGACGTTACGAATTAATTTCGTACCTTTTTTAAGCTTATAACAGAATTAACAATTATATTGTTTAGTTAGCACCACTGAATGGATCCTTTATGGAAATAATAGGTATTTAGTAAGTAATACGACGAGAATGTCGACATTAATTATCTGTCTCAGGCGACCTATTTTTTAAATAATCGTAAAATTTTATAGTTTTTCATATGTTTAAAAATCAGTCTCGACATGATATAAGTGCGTAACGTAACGTAATTTCAGTATTCTATAAATAATTACTGCAATATTATAATATTTCTAGTGCGAACTTGGTTGATGGTGGGGAGATTGTTATTAGTTCACTAATGGGTACAATGGCGATACCATGAATTGCATATTGATTATTCATTTAATAACGATCTATCTATTATAAAAAAAATGCTTAAATATATCGACAAATAACTTTTTATTTGTTATTATCTGCTATCTTATTTGATTTCGTCTCAATAACATATTAAAAACAAATTAAATACTAAAATAAACCTCCCATTATTTTTTTGAACTGTGGTCTTTTTAGTTTTAGTACTCACGCTCAAAAAGGATGTCCCAAATAGTAGCGAATAAAAGGTCCGTGAAATACGTATGGTCATTGAAAACACTAATGACCGGCCCGGTGCCAATTATTAGTGATTCATTATTTTTTCTTAGTGCATTACACCTTGAATCAGCGAAACCGGCCGTTCCTAAGAAATCGTAACCCTCTGGTACTATGCTGACATTGTTACACGCTCAAACTACGCTAGTCTCGTGTAGTGCTTATAAAATTGCAGGTTGCCGGCTAACTGCCATGGAGATGAGGGCGGTCGCGGTAAGACGTAAAAGAAAACTTATAATCTGCGCCACCAAGATCTAAACTTATCTTAAGCTGTTAGTCTTGCGAGATAAGAAGTTCGCTTACTCGGTACATAAAATAAACCTTGTATAATTCACTTGGAATTCGAACAAGTGCGTTAAACACTTTTCCAAAATATTATCAATTATTTGTTTGTTTCATCCTCGTATAATATGAGCTAGTATTTATGATTATCAACAATCCAAAATTGATAAATGCATAACCCCTTTTAACATTAAGAGGATAGGTTCAGGTTCGTTTACCCAAGCTCAATTAATTTTTTTTGACCCAAGATAATAAAGACATAAACGTCAAATAAATTTTGAAAACACCAAAGTTCAATTAATATTAGAAAAACAAAATACAAAGCACCCGGAGCGTAGAAGAAATTTTGAAACATATAGGTTGCTAGAAAATTATTGAAGTCAGCAAGCTCGTGAATTTGCCCTCGTATCTTGGCTAAAACTATTCAGTGCCAATAAAATGAATAACCATGAACGAAATAATTCGTAATTGACAGCTATTTAATACCTTATCTTTCAATTGAATAATCTGTTTTTTACTGAAACATGCGACCCTTTGCATTTAATTTCTGGTTTCAATAGTGTTGTTAATTTTCAAACACTTAATTAAAAACCTTGCGTTCTTACAAAAGAGAAAAAAAACGTACAAAATTATTGAATTCAGTAAACTTGTACTTATAAAACGGTAGCGTTATGCTTGTTATTTTCATAAATAAACCAATCCAAATTTTGATAACAAACAGTTTGTCAATGTACAATCTTTTCAAGCTGAGTCTCCCTACTCTTAATTAAAACTTGATAGACTAATTGCAGTAAATACATTACATGAAATTTTTAATTTGGTATATACACAAAGAAACTATAAATTGGGTATATATATATATATATATATATATATATATATATATATATATATATATAGAAAAATTAATAAATGAACTTTCTCAACTCTAGTACGTTAACCAAAATAATTTCTTAAAGTAAATGCAAAAATATCGTTAATATGAATAAAAATTTAACCCTGTACTGAATTACATACACATCAATTCGATAATCAATAGGGCTCAACGTTCAGACACAGTCTGCGATGAAAATGAATCCTTTATACTGACATCCTTTATGACGCACTAAATTCATCACTTACAATACTCCAGATAAGGCAAAACCCTCGCACTATTTAAAATTTCAATTGTCCAACCGCGACAATGGCGGTCCAATGTTCAATACACAAATGGCTTATCAATGAAGCTGTCATATCATCGTAATGTAAAGGAGAATCGCCTCTATTGTTTTTTATATAGTCTAGACTCAATGTTCTATATTTACGTGTGTTAATCTTTATATTTAATATCCACAACAGAATACTTAGAAACACAAAACCTACCCTACAATGTTTATCATTTGTAACTGTTATTAATTGGTTACAAAGTGTTGACTAGTTTCGACAAAAATTGTCATCTTCAGGCCTTAAACTATTGACAAATTTTAACATCATATATGAGTAACTAACAAATACTTACAAGTATTTTATAGATATGTTTTAATAACATGTATAAATGCATAATTTAATGCAGTTCCGTACTATGGTTAAAACGCTAAAGCGTAAGGTTAATCAATATCTAAATATGTTTTGACGTATATATATATATATATATATATATATATATATATATATATATATATATAAGAAATAAAGTTAAGAACTCCTTTACCTGAGGTTCCATCAAAGGAAGGTTTCAAAATTTAACAAATTTTAAAAACCAACAGCCCAATCAATTAACAAAAGAAACAAATGAGGCCGTGAAGAGAAGCTCTTAAGAACGTCAAGAAATTTTTTAATTAAACAACTTCCTAAAAAGAGAATGTCACGATCTTAAAACTTAGAACTAAATTAGTTACCTAGTTATGTTAAAACATTAAAATCCCATTACGTGAAGGATAACAGAATTCAAACCCATGTTGAATATAGGAGTGAATTGTCAAACATGATGAATGAATCCATCTTTCAATCCAAATTAGTAAAATTTATGCGTAAAGTATTCCATGTGGTAGCAAAATAGAGTTAACTTTGGAACCACGATGCGAGCGTTGTCTCCACGATTTTGTAAATCTGTTTATACCACCGACTATTAATTATAGTCTATTAACAAACAAACTGGGAAATTTTTCGAAAACATGTAAAACTATACAGAATGATTAACATACGCGAAATGTAATTTTTCTCAATTTTTCAAATGCAACACCCTGTATATTTTTTCACATTTCGATTCCTCGTGAAAAGTAGATACTAATTGATAATAGGTTTCATAGCCATAAGACGGACCCTTCTTGAGATATTGACGCTTTTACGTAAAAATATTCTAAAATACAAATTTACTATAATAGAATTCAACAAGCTAGCTAGCTAGCCGCTCGTAATAAACAGGAGCAATTGCATCTATTGTTTTGACATTTGTATAATCATTAAAATATTGTTCCATTAGTTTGTGTGTTTTTGGATTGTCATTTTGTCAATTTTGTATAAAATGAATTTTTCCCAGGAAGAAATGGTCGATATGGTCTTTATTTACGGCGATGCTCAAAGAAATTATTTGCTGGATACCCGTTTGTACTGTGAAGAATACCCAGAGAGAAGACCGCCGTGGAAAGAATTGTTTATGAATGTAGCTGAGAGATTTATAAATTCTGGAAGTGTGTGTTATTCCAAGTGCGCAAAACAAGCCCAAATGAAGAAATTGTGTTTCAGGTTATGGCATCTCTTATAGAAAATCCGCAAATTAGTACCAGAGAGCTAAGTACACCTAAACCTAAATAGAAAGACAGTTCGCAGCTTTCTTAAAAAAACAGATTGCATCCTTATCATATCGAGCAACTTCAAGCGTTAAGTGAAATAGATTTTCAAAATCGTGAATCTTGCTGCAATGGGTAACTACTAAAGTCAATGAAGAACCCAATTTTATTAATAACATTCTATTTGCGGATGAGGCAACTTTTCACAATAATGGCAATATTAATACACATAACCGTCATCATTATTCAGACACTAACCCACACATCTTAAGAGTTGTTGATCACCATCATCGATGGTCAGTTAATGTATGGGTGGTATAATCAATTTTAATGTGGTTGGGCCTTTTTATTTGATGGAAGTCTTACTGGAGAAAGATATCTACAGTTTTGGAAAATGATTTACCCGAGCTTTTGGAAAATAACGAGGTAGATAATATTCGTACGATGTGGTTTCAACTGGATGGCGCCCCTCCATACTATGCAATCACCGTTAGGCAATATCTCGATATAAATTATCGGATAAAGTGGATAGGATGAGGTGGTGTGCAGAACTGGCCAGCCAGATCACCGGATCTTACGCCCCTTGATTTCTTACTTTGGGGCTACGTTAACGAAAAAGTTTATCAACACCCTCCACCACAAGCGAAGATATGAAAAACAGAATTAGAGCTGCGTTTCAATCCACTTCGCCTCTAATGTTGTTGCGAGTGAATCTTTCGTTTACCGAGCGAATTACAAAGTGTTTAGCTAGGCGTGGTCAGCATTTTGAACATTTAATATGCATTTATGGTTTTATTTGTTTATGTTTACTTTCAACTTAATTTTAGGTGTAGAGAATTATTTTATTGTTTAGTTATTAATCAAGTTTTCCTATCAGTTAAAGAATTTATTTGCTATTCGTATTTTCTTATTTGTTCTTCTGTATGTCAATATTTTCAAATAAAGTGTCAATATATCAAGAAGGGTCCGTCTTATGGGTATGAAACCTATTATCAATTAGTATCTACTTTTCACGTGGAATCGAAAGGTGAAAAATCTACAGCGTGTTGCATTTGAAAAAATTTAGAAAATTACATTTCGCGTAAGTTAATCATTCTGTACAGTTTTACATGTTTTCGAAAAATTCCCAGTTTGTTTGTTGGTAGACTGTTATTAATAGTGGGTGGTATAAACAGATTTACAAAATCGTGGCGGCAACGCTCGCATCGTGGTTCCAAACTTAACTCTATTTTGGTACTAAAGTGACGTTATCTGCAGAACGGTGAGTGATACAGATACAAATTACTACACTTTTATTGTAATTGTAACAGTGAATCCAAAATATAAAAATATACAGGGTGTTCCATTAAAAACAGGTTTGGGTTGGCATATGTTTGTCAATCACCCTGTATATACCTAAATATGTTTAGAATGTAGGTCCAATAATGATCTTGTATTACCACACCAAAATTGGTCTTGATATCTCTAATCTAAGGAGAAATCCTCAGTCCACGCAGTAGACATCCACCTGTGGGTGTCCGGAAAATGTGGAAATCTCTGGGATTTAGATAGAGACGAAAAAATAACCCTCCTTCGAAGATGTGAGCCCTTAAAGTACGCCGCTGAAAATATGTTTTCTCGAATAACTTTTAAAGTACTTGACATAATTTAATAAAAATTCAGTATGATGGCCACTGTAAGGGCCTCTTAAAATAGTATCCTTGAAACATATTTAGCTTGTTTAGTTTACCAGGGATGGACTAAGTTGTACACCTTAACGCCTAAATTTCGAATACCCTGTATGATAAAGATCTAAAAAATATTTTTGGGTAGTTTGAACCTTTCTCTAAAAAGATATACTTGTTTAATATCGATAAAATTAACTATGTTCCAGAAAAAAAAAAATAAACGAATTTATGTTTCATTTTCATTTAATTAAAAACTTCATAAGTGGGTTCTACATGGGCTCCGTGAAGTCTGATACACTGCGAGCACGACGAATTGAGGACTGCTGTACCCGCCACAATAACCCCACATTGTCCCTTAGCACATCACAATGAAACGTGATTCTCTGTAGAAGCTCCTCCCTAGTGTCAACCGGACTGGAATACACCAAGGTTTTGAGGTAAAATTCAAAGGCGTCAGGTCGGGAGATCTAGGAGGCCAGGCAATAGGTCCACCTCTACCTATCCAACGGTTTGAATAGACGTTATTTAAGTGTTCCCGCACAGCAACGCTAAAATGAGGTGCTGCCCCATCGTGCACAAAGTACATGTTTCGGCGGGTTTCAACAGGTAAATGCTCTATTAAATGTTGAAAAGCGTTCTGGAGGAACTCCAAATAAAGTTATCCATTTAATCGCGCCGGCAATATAAATGGTCCAATCAAAAATTGCCAATGACTCCTGCCCAGATATTAACTGATTGAAACTGATGTTGATGATGCGAAACAATAGTTGCATGAGGAGTTTCATCAGCCCATACGTGTGAGTTGTGTAAATTCGTGATACAATTTTTGGTAAAACTTGCTTCATCTGTAAAAATAATAGTGCTAATGAAGTTTTCATTATTTCGTTGCTGGTCCAGTAGCCA
Source organism: Vesta saturnalis (assembly GCA_036346205.1). Lineage (NCBI taxonomy): Eukaryota > Metazoa > Arthropoda > Insecta > Coleoptera > Lampyridae > Vesta > Vesta saturnalis. The sequence continues at coordinate 2,941,527 of JARFJB010001813.1, read as the reverse complement.
GTTTGCGAACTGCATTCTACGAGGAACATCTTCAGGAATCAATTCATGCACTTTTTGCAAATGATATGGGTATAACAGCTGTTCTTGACGAACGTCATGAATTATTGTTTTCGGCTTATTAAATTTTGCGGCTAATTTGCGAGTACTCGTTGAAGGAGTGCCATCTACAGCATTCAAATTATTTTCCTCTAATTCCACCGTACTTGTCAGACCAGCATCATTTTTCTTAAACATTCCTAAAGTTATGAAGAAAGTCAATATATTATTAGCTTAGTAACCGAAATCGCTCACTATTCTCTCTTAGACGTTGATCAACTCGTTAAAATGCCTTCTGATTTGTGATAATACGATTAAGAAATCTCTCGTGATATGATCTTCTTGCTTCCAAAGCATTGCAAGAGGCAAGACCATACACGAGATGCATATCTGCATATTCAATAAAAGTGAATTCCATATTTCGAATAAGTTTACAATTCAAATCACCCGAAATCCAAAAATCAGTAAATTTAAAGTAAATTAGTGTCGATCAATGTATCAGCGATGTGACAAATGTCAAGTTCTAAAATGCAGGTTATTTATTATTTATTTCGTATCATAGGAATGTTTGACATATGTTTTTTGAGTGAAGATAAATAAAATGAACAAGAAATAAAATTATACCTCGTGAGTCAATAAACTCACTTAAGTTTGCAACATTTTTAAATAATTAATATGTTTAATTTGGTTTTCCTAATTTATTATTAAAAAGTGTTTTTGTAAAAATTCGAAAAACACTTGCTTAATTTTTTAAGTAATTTATTAATTATGAAACATTAATTCGTTTGTTATTTTTTTCTTGAAAATAGTTCATTTTATCGATATTAAACAAGTATACCTTTGTTTAGGTAAAGGTTCAAGTTACCCAAAATATTTTTCTAGATCTTTATCATACAGGGTGTTAAAAATTTAGGCGTTAAGGTGTACAACTTGGTTTATCCCTGATAAACTAAACAAGCTAAATATGTTTCAAGGATACTATTTTAAGAGGCCCTGGCTAGTGGCCATCTTACTGAATTTTTATTAAATTATGTCAAGTACTTTAAAAGTTATTCAAGAAAAACTTATTTCCAGCCGCGTCCTTTAGGGGCTCACATCTCCGTAGGGAGGGTCTGGAGGAAACAAATTTATAGGAACCTGTTAAGTTATTTTTTCGTCTTCTATTTAAATCCGAGAGATTTCCCACATTTTTCCAGACACCTTGTATACAATTAAGGGAAAAAACAACATTTTTTAGAAATATTAGAAATTCATATACAGTTAGGGGAAAACTCTCAGTATTGTCTTAATGAAGTACTCAATTTTAATCAAGATTATGTTTTTCTAAATTAGCAACATTTGTGGCTAACTTCTCTCTTTTCGGAGAACAGCTGGCCAATGTGCAGCTGGTCTCGCGCATTTTATTAATTTTTATTAAACTTGTTAGATTCAGTTGCTTTAAATTTTTCATAATATATTAATTTTTTCCCGTTAAGTATTTTTTCAAAGTTTGCTTGTTCTAGAATTTTATCTTTTAGCACAATGGGTTTGTTACATTACATTTTTTCATAACCTCGTTCAAAGTTGACCACATGGGTTGTTTTACGGATAAATTTAACTGATTTGGATTGAAAGATGAATTAATTCATCATGTTTGACAATTCAACATGGGTTTGAATTTTGTTATGCTTCCCGTAATGGGATTTTAATGTTTAACATAACTAGGTAACTAATTTAGTTCTAAGTTTTTAAGATTTAAGCTGTTTAATTAAAATTTCTTGACGTTCTTCTTCAATGCCTCATTTGTTTCTTTTGTTAATTGATTAAACTGTTGTTTTTTTAAAATTTGTTAAATATTGAAACTTTCCTTTGATGGAACCAGTTTCTAACTTTATTTTTTTATTGAGGGTGCCCCATTAGTGTGTAAAGGTCCCATGTCTCCGTTTGTAGACTAGATATCAAACAATTGTTTATAGCAAAATTGTAGCCAGCTCTGAACTTCGCATTTTAAAATTAATAAAGAATGTATAACACCGTGGTCAACCAAAGTTATGTTTTTTAAATGGAACACCCTGTATATTATTATGAATTTGAATTATACTTACATTACCCATCACGCCAATATAAGGTTCTGATATGTTATACTGGGTATTTTAAAAGTTATGACTAATTTTAGATAAAAAACGTTATTATTTCAACGCCCTATACAGCCCAAGATAATTAATAAAAAAAAAATAATTTTTAGCATTCAGGATTTCTTATTATGATGTATATTCATACAAAAAATTATTTTTGTAAATATTAATTAATTTATATACAGGGTCAGAACTCGCTTATAAAATTTTCTTCATTATTTTAAATGGACTACCCTATATTGTATATGGTGTTTGAATAGACCTTTATTAACTCATTCATTTTTGTGAACCATTCCCTATACCTACCGCTTTCGTTTTTTAGATATTTTAAATTTGAAGAAAAAATACTCATTTTTTATTTTTTTAATAATTTCAATTAAATAGCAATTTAAATAAGAGGAACATGTTGCAATAATCTAGGGAGATGATTGTGCAAAAAATGTAAATATACTTGACCAACGTAATCACCCATTCACTAAAATTTACTCCCATTTGATAATCATTTTCGAGCAATTCCTGGTGCCTTTATAAGTGATCAGGATGCATTTTATGTTTTAATAAAATTTTATTTACTGATGTTTTGCTGATTCCTCTTTGACTAAACACTGCACAGTGCACATGTACTAATGTGTGGATCTTCTGTAACACTTAATAGTAGATTAAATTCATTTTGTTCATTTAAGGTTCGTGTTTCTCGTTCATGTTTTTCATACGCTACACTACCTGTGCGTTTAAAGCTTTCCAACACATTTTCTAATGTTATTCGTTGAGGTTGCCTGCGCTCCGGAAATTTTTGTCTATAAATTCTAGCTGCCATCAGACAATTCCGTCACTACTAAAAATTGTTGATAGCATGTCTACTAATTCATTTCTATCATAGTTCATTTTAGAGTTGATTTTTGAGAACAACACTAAACACGGTTTCAAACGCAAACAACTTCTATAATTGTTACTGACAAACGTCAATTTTTTTTCCATGGTTATGACTAAAGATAATTAATTATTTATTCTCCATCATACGACTTCTTGACAAAATTTGAAACTTCACAATGTAGAGATCATTCGTATTCATGATAATGATCGCAAAGGCTACTTGATCCTATTAAAAAATAATGAAACATGAGTATTTCATTGTTTAATTGAAAATGTCTAACACGGAAAGCGGTAGGTATAGGGAATGGTTCACAAAAATGAATGAGTTAATAAAGGTCTATTCAAACACCATATAAAATATAGGGGGGTCTATTTAAAATAATGAAGAAAATTTTGTAAGCGTGTTCTGACTCACCCTGTATACAAATTAATCAATAATTACAAAAATAATTTTTTGTATGAATGTACATCATAATAAGAAATCTTGAATGTTAAAAGTAATTTTTTGTATTAATTATCTTGGGCTGTACAGCATAATGTACATAATACCCAATATAACATATTAAAATCTTACATTGGCGTGATGGGTAATGTAAGTGCAATTCAAATTCATATTAATATACAGGGTGTTCCATTTAAAAAACAACTTTGGTTGACCACGGTGTTATAAAGCACCCTGTATATTCCTTATTAATTGTAAATGTGAAGCTCATAGCTGGCTACAATTTTGTTGTGAACAATTTTTTGATATCTAGTCTACAAACGGAGATATAGGACTTTTACACACTAACGGGGCACCCTGTATGTCTGAAGATGACAATTTTTAAAGAAACTAGTCACCATTTTATAACCAATTATTAAGAGTTTCAAATTATCAACATTGTGGGGAAGGTTTTGTGTTTCTAAGTATACCTTTGATTTACCACAACCCCATTTAGAGTTCAAACATGAAGTTTAATGTAAATCCACAACGGGGTTTACAGTTTAACCTTGCTTTATTCGTGATTCAATAGGTTAACCTAATTTACACATTAAAATTGCTCTATTGGCACAACGCGCACAGCTACCACAAATTTTTTATTAACTCGTCCACTTGTTCCACTATTTCATCATGCAGAATAAATACTCTACACTCCTTTTCACCTTCCCGATTGAACACCACAATCTTAGTTTTGTTCACGTTTACCTTTAGGTCCATGCCCTCACAGACTGTATCAAACTTCCTCAGAGCGGTCTGCAGCTCATCCGCACTGTCACTTAATAAGACTGTGTCATCTGCATACACCAGAAGTCGTACATTTACGTCACCAACCATTACACCATTTGTATCGGTACATGCTTGCCTAACACATTTATCCATGTATACATTGAACAACCACGGTGACATCACACAGTCTTGTCGCACTCCTTGCTCAATATTAAAGTATTCAATCACACCTCCTCTCAGCCTAACACATGCCCGACTTCCGTTATACACTGCCCTTATTCCGTTTATTAAACCTTTATTTATGCCACATTCATTTAATATTTCCCTCAGCTTCTCCCTATTCACTCGATCATATGCTTTCTCCAGATCTACAAACGCACAGTACAGCTTCTTTTGTTTACACTAAAACACTTTTCAATCACCTGCTAGCGATCAATCATCTAATCAACACATAGTCTCCCTGGCATGAAGCCACCCTGCACGCCCCAAATCTTAGTTTGGATAGTTTCACGTACTCCACACTTAAGACATACGTTGAATAATGATTTCCTTACTTCACAATCTTCCCATACTATTTCGTTGCTCTTATTTCTCATTCCTACAGCGCTCAGTTTTGGGCCACGTTTTGTATTTTTGACCCACTTCTAGAAGAGTATTTTGTTTCCCTCAGAATCATTCTGCATTTTCTCTCCTTTCACAGCCATCACTTCCTCTTTACTTATTCGCACTGCCTCTTTCGCTTCTTTGTTTCTTAATCTGTAAACTCATACAGTCGCTTTTCTCAGTCTCATTTTGCAACAATCATTGCCATGTACGCATCTTTTTTCTTACATACGGCCTTTGTTACCGATTCATTCCACTATGCACATTTTTCTCTCTACCTATAGTCACTCTTCCACATATCTGCACGGTACAATTGACTACACAGTCTTTCAAGCTTAAATACATAATAAGTAAAAAATTCGCTTAATACTAAAAACCAGTTAAAAAGTTAAGACTTTGTCACTTGCCCATTCATCACTTTGCAAACAAAATTATTATAAATAAATATTGTGTGTATGACGGAATCCATCCATGATCAGTACGCAATAAAATTTAGATCTTGTGGATCAAAACATCGCCATGGCCATTTTCTCAATGAAATTGGTGTATAAAGCTTTGGGTATCTTTGGCCCCATTTGGTGACCTTCACCATATAATAACATTTAGTTTTTGCCCAGCGAGATAATGCATTTGGTCGTTTTTCCAAGGAAACAGGTTGATAAAGTTTTTGCACAACTGGCCTCAACTGGTTACCATTACGGTTTTTAGCCCAACAAAATTAGTGTGAAATCATTTTTGGACGTCTTTGACCCAAAATGACAGCAAACTCCCTAAAGCTCCTACCCATCGTGCTAATGCGTTTGGTCGTTTCCCTAACGAAATTGGCGTATAAATACCAACTTGCTGAGGCCAATACGTATAGCCGTTTTACTAATTGACGTATAAAAAAAGTGTATGGTCATCTTAGGCGCAAAATGTTAACCAGTTCTCTAAAACCATAAAATATCGATCTTGTCCGTCGAGACAATACGTTTGGCCATTTCTTCACGATAATTTTGAAACGACCTAATCTGGACAAGAAAATGTTTGGATAATTTCTGGACTATACAGTGTGAACTAAAATATGTGATATATTCACATTTTAAATAACTTTTGACCTGGGCTTTGGTTTGGAATTTTGTTCAAAAGTGATTACCTAGAATGTACCAGTATACAACTTTTGGGCGCAATGGGTCCTTGAATTTCGTAGATTTGTTAGCGGATACGTCCACACGGACTGACGGACGATATTACAATCTCAGCACGTACCGCTACTTAATAAACAAGTTCCCTAAACCTTCTCCATCTAAGTTGAATAAATAAAACGCAAGGATACGGGATCCTGTTGTTATATTTGTTAAAGTTGTTTGAGGACGGGTTAGTAAATTAAAATTGAATCACATTATTACTTCACTGCAATGTTGCAAAAGATTTAAGTATTAAACTGTTACTTTGAGCCCTGAAGAGGTAAATGCCTAGACATACTTATTTTGTACTTTATTATCCACTTCTAGTGATGGCAAATTATTTTTCCCTGTAAAATTGAATTTTAATAATCTATCTTTGTTTTTTTAACATTTATTTCTTGCAGAAATTACCTTTTAACTATAAAAATGTTTTTCTTATTTCTAATCCATTTTCGTGGTATTTGGGAATATAAACTATCACTATTAGAGTTTTTAAGTGAATGGCATTAGATTTTAATTCAATTACGAGTAGTAAGCAATTAATTAATATATTAAATATTATAAATTAAAAATTATTATTAATTTTATTAAATACATAAATAAAAAGTTTAACTCGAGTAGGATTTGAACCTACGACATGTAGTTTGCTAGAGTACCGCGCTAACCAACTGCGCCATCAAGGTTCAAGCCCCAATCTATGTAAATGTTGTCTTTATGTATGTAGAACTGATGTAAATTCTAAATATAATGAGATTACAATCAAATTACTTATATTAATGGAATGTGAGCCTGCAGTATCGCAAGGATTCACACATACCAAAGCAACTTGACTAATATTAAATTATTATAATAAATATTATAAAGTTTTAATATAAATATTACTCAACTCTCCTGAAAATGACATTTCCGAACACTCTCTACGTAAACGAGGGTGATTATATAATAAAAACAGAATATGCATGTTTAAGATTATCTTAATTTTAACTATATATGTTAAATCAATGCGGCGCTGTAATAACATACTAATTGGACAATAATTTATTTCGATGTCTAGAAAACACGCCTGGACACACCAACAGTTGAAATTAAAATTAAGACATATCATTTTGTCCCTTTATAATTACAAGATGCCAAAACCTATTTAATCGGAGATTTTCTTCTTGTCTGTTTAAGTTATTTAGATGTTTATGTATTTCAATAGTGTGTAATGAGTTTACCTTAAAAAAATCCATATTATTAAATTGAATGTTATGATTTAAATTGTTTAACGCAAGTTCAGCTACGGCAGACTTCTCTGGCTGATTCAGTCAACATCATCTCATATGTTTTGTACATCTAGATCAAAGCTACGTTTTGTGATTTCAATGTATACTTTTCCATAAGAACAAGATACGTTATACACCCCAGAAGCTATTAATGGATTTGAATCATCTTTAGGTGTTCTTAACTATTTTTTAATTTTTTTGTAGGTTGAAAATAGTTCTAATTCTATAGTTAATATATTTTTTCAATTTGATCCGTGACGTGAATTATGAAAGACAGAAAAACTACACTAACATTAAGTGGTAACTGTACTTTACGAGTACGTCTAACAGGTTTAATTATATTATTAATTTCGTTAAGAGAATAACCATTAGCTTCTAGTGATGTTTTTAAATGATCAAATTTATCTTTTAAAAATTCTGGATTACAAATTCGTTTAGCTCGATTCACTAGAGCTTAAATTACTCTAATTTTTTGATGTGGATGATTATTTGATAATGTATGAATATACCGTGTGCGTGGGTGCGTGTATGCGTGTGGGTGTGTGCGTGCGTGTGGGCATGGGTGTGTGTGGGTATGGCTGGGCTGGGTGTGGGTGGGTATGTGTGGGTGGATGTGTTGCGGGTGCGCGCGTATGCGTGCGTGTGTACGTGCATTTGTGCACGCGTGTGTGTGTGTTTGCTTCCGATAAGCTCTAAACGACAAACATGAGTGATTTTTGGTAATTATTGTATATCTAAAAATAGACCTATTCTCAGTGCAATTGCATCTCCTACAAGTAACCTTGCGAACCCTGTTACATTTTTATTACAGCTTGGTATAGGGAAAATACTTCATCACATCAAAAATACTGGAAATTTCATTTAAAAAATGCATAATTTTAATATGGAAGAAGGTGGTATTATGGCTTTGATGTTATATCACTATCAACTAAAGTTCCTTTAAAAGAAACCATTGATCATATTAATCACATTTTTCCGAACGGTATAACAATTCTCTTTCAGAACCGTAGTAACACAACATATTTTCAGTGAAATCATTTTATGGCAACTTTGATGGTGTAGCTATGGGAAGCCATCTTAGTCCAGTGGTAGCTAATTTTTGAAAAATTAGCTCCACAAATTGCATTTAATTTGTTATGGGCATTTTGATGTTACTTTTGTAATTTGGAGAAGAAGCACTAAATGAGTTTACCCGAAATCTATACCCCCAAGAGGTACCTTCATGAACTGTTAAATCATCATCCACGTCTAATCAAAGCTAAACAAATTTGTGATCCAGAATTAAAAAAAAAAATGAATTTGATCATTTAGAAACATTACTAAAGGCTAATGTTTATCCCCTTAAAGAAATTAATAATATAATTAAAACTGTTAGACGTACCCGTACATAATAATTACCGCTTAATAATGTTGGCTTAGAGTCGGAGTTTTTCTTCCATTCATAACATGGGAATTAGAACTATTTTCAAACCTACAAGAAAGATTAAAGAAGTTTTAAGATCACCTAAAAATGATTCAAATCCATTATTAGCTTCTGGAGTGTATAACGTATCTTGCTCTTGTGGAAAAGTATACAGTGGAAGCACAAAATGTAACTTTAACACTAGAAGTGAAGAACTTATGAGATATAGATAGAACCAACTAGAGAAATGTGCCGTAGCTGACCATGAGATAATAATTTAAATCTTAACATTTCATTTGATAATGTGATAATTTTATCTAGTCAAACTCGTTATTATGTTCCTCTACAACGAGAAGTTATTGAAATATATAAAAATCCAAATAACTTAAACATGCAAGAAGAAAATGTCCCTTTAAATAGGTTTTGGCACATTGTAATTAAAAAAAAAAGACAAAATGGTATGCCTTAATTTCTATTTCAACTGTTGGTATGACTAGGTTGTTGCTGTTTTTCCTAGACCTGGAAGTAAATGATTTATCAATTAAGTGTGTTAACTTTTTACAGCATTGCATTGATTTAGCATAAGTAGTTAAAATTAAGATAAGATTAAATATACACATTTTTTCATGTATAATAACGATTAGAGTTCATAAATATTTCTTTTGGATTTGTTATGATGTAACTAAATATTTAATTAGTAGGTAAATTTTTTTAGCTGTGAATACTTTTAGCACTTTAAAATAAAATTAAAGTTTTTCACAACTTTAGACTTACAGTACGATTTTATTAAATTTTTTTAAATTACTTTTTTAATTGTGACATTTTTCATTGTTAGCCTTCGTCCGTTAGAGAGTGCTCTGATTTGTCATTTTCAAAGCGGTTTAATAATTTGAAAAATCTGGAAAACTGGAGTAGCAAACAAAATACATCCACGTACGACACAAGTTGAAGCTGAAGTTTATTAATTAAGCGAATATTTTCTGAACACTCTGGTTGCATCCACCATATCATCCTGCAGGGAGAATGGCCAGTGCCGGGCAGCCGCTCGGGGGCGCAAGATCGACAGACTTTTACAACATAAAATCACTCACTATGTGTTCGTGAAAAGCCACTCTCAACAAGCTTCAAGTAATGAAAGGAAAGCATGCGCCCAGAGTGCTGAGGATATATTGATGATCGCACACTCATGAAGTTACTTTACTTAATTAAAGTCTGTCTCTTGAAATAAATTGATAAACTTTTTTTATAGATAAAGCCAGGTTGCTTTAACCAAAACTAATAAACTTAGCGTCGTTAAAGAGCTTTTGTTCCTCTATTAATTGCACTATAAACTATTTTTTGTATTTCTCATAGTATTCCACAAAGGGTGCTTTTTTAAACATCGGTTGTTTTTGCAGTTTTTTTCGAAATTTTCAAATGAAGCATTTTTGACATTGGCAAAAAAATAAATTAAAAAAATCTTTGTAAAGATATGTAGAAAAACCGTCAACCTTACTTTGCAAACAGTTTGCAATTTATTCAACAAAAATAAAAGACAATAACAGTAAAGGGCAATCGGTACAGACGACAACGGTGTTTTAAAAATGATTATTATTAATGATATAAATGTCCAAAATGCTATCCATTCTTTTTTCAAACACATGGGTACTTATTTTATTTTCTGGCGGAAATTTGAGCTTACACAATGCCCATTCTTGGTTAGCAAACAATCCCAATTGGATGCTTTAAGTTGATCATAGAATAGCAGTGTATCCCATTTTTATGGTTTTCATTGAACAATGGCGTTTTTCTTATTGTTACAACCTACTTCTTTTTTATGTATAGGACGTCTTTAAATGTAAAATGAGCTTGATGAAAATGACGTCACAAAAAATGCAGATTTTTCAGTTGTTTAAAAAAATTTGCGAAAACCGGATCACTAAAAAAAATAAGCTTGGTTGATATCTTAAACCGAAATTTGCGTAAAGGTTCTATCGATAACAATTTTTACCTTTCGATAGCTTTTAAAATAAGTGAGGTACTAGAAAATTGAAAAAAGCATTTTTTACTTATATTGAAAGAGCGAAGTAGGTCATTTTAGGGAGCCGGCAATTTATTTTGCCCTCTACTCCCCCCTCTACTCGCCCTCTCTCTCTCCTCTCTCCCTCTCTCCCTCTCTCCCTCTCTCCCTCTCTCCTCTCTCCTCTCCTCTCTCCCCTCTCCTCTCTCTCTCTCTCTCTCCTCTCTCTCCCTCTCCTCTCTCCCTCTCCTCTCCTCTCTCCCTCTCTCCTCTCTCCTCTCTCCTCTCTCCTCTCTCCTCTCTCCCTCTCCCTCTCCCTCTCTCCTCTCCTCTCTCTCTCTCTCTCCTCTCTCCCTCTCTCCTCTCTCCTCTCTCCTCTCTCCTCTCCTCTCTCTCCTCTCTCCCTCTCTCCTCTCTCCTCTCTCCCTCTCCCCTACCCTGAAAACTCACACAAATTGAGCACTACTATTTTGATGATCAACTTGGAGCATTCAATAAGGATTATTTGCTGACCAGTGATGAACATTACATAAGCTCACATTCCCGTCAATAGTAAATAAATTAAGTACCTATCTTAGATTAGAAAAAAGGGAAGCATTTTGGACAGATCTATCATTAATATCTATATAATATCTTAAAATTTGTTTTTGCCGTTTGAACCACATGGCCTTTGTTGTTGCAACTGTTTGTAAAGTAAGCTTTTCTTGACAGTATTTTGTAAACATCTTTTTTTGAAAGAAGCTAGAGATTTTCACTAAATTATTTAGTGTTTAGTCTTCTTTTTGCGAATATCATAACTATACTACCATTCAATTTGAAAATTTGACAAGTACAGAAGAATGAGCGCCATTTCAAGAGGTAGATAATAAGTCTTTAACAAAAAATATTTCAAAGTTTTCACGAAATTTCATACGGGTACGTTTGCTGTTCATTAATCTTACACTTAGGCGCCTGTTACGCACCTTAGCGGCCATCTTATGAACCTGATAATTATTTTTAGAGTTTTCCCGTGGAGTTTTATTGTAACATTTTCATCAAAGCTCTGCGATAATCTATTGCCAACATATGGCTGCTGGGAGACCTTAGTGGTACACCCGGTATGTAGGCGTTTGTTGGTTGCAAGTGAGGCGTGTATTCAACTCTCGCCAATATACATATTAAACTCGCTTGAAAATATTGTATTAACCATAATTATGTTTTATATATTTGTATTAATACTAAAATGCTCGGTCATCTTCTCAACTCCTGGAGTAAAATAAGGATGCCGGTCTCTCGGTTGGAAGGGTTGATGCGAAGTGCTTCTGATACCACTCACAGAAACAACACAGTCCAAATCGTCGTCGGACCAAAGCTGGACCTCTTCGTCATCCAAGCGGAGCTCCAAGTAACCTCAGTGCAGGATATTTTCAGATTCAAAGGGCGGATGAAAATGCTCCTACAATAGGTTATTTCGGATGGAAGGGCGATTAGGGGTCTAAGCAAAGGTCACAGTTTCCCTCTACAAACACGGATTTTCACCAATGACGGTGATTATGAATGATTCGGTTTTTAGTAAATACGAGCTCCGTTCAACTCAATTAAATTTTTACGACCAAAATTCTAAAACGGGTGGTTATTCAGTAGCGGTTAATAACCACTACTAAGTTTAATTTAAATTACTTTTAATATTAATCTTGTAAATAAGAATTATTAGGCAATTAAAACAATAGGTTGCTGTACGTTTTAAAAGCAAAAATGTAAACGCAATACGATGCCGGAATACTTGTCCGTCCTCCTTTTATAACTTTGGAGTAAAGTCTGTATAGAGATAATGGGGGGAAACCCAGCGTGTGTTTCCAAACAGGAAGGGCAACTTGGTTTTAATTAAAAATAAAATAAATGCCCTAGAGTCATTCCTTATCTTGGAACGAAAGGATTGGTATAACAAACGTCTACTTCGTACTTAAAAAATACTTGAATAACGTTTTAATTAATATTACGGATACTTCTGTCGACATAGATTCTGTAAATATGAATGAAATTACTTTTGTTTCAATTGACGGTTTGATCCGAATCAACGTAATGCTAAACATTTGAAACCGGAGTTGCCTATTTCTTACAGCATGAATATAATCTATACCCTGGTTAACGTGTAAACTTATTTCTATAAAATTTAATTCATAAAGACGTATTTTACCATTATATCTCTGTATTATGCAGAATACAATTTTTATAATTGAAATGAATCATTTTATATGTGCATCATACATCTTAATTATATTGATAACTAACTGCTTAAAAAAAATTGAATAGAGGATACATTTGCAATGTTTCATTCAAGACGTGCGTTACAATATATACTAACTTTTACTAATGTTAGACATTTTTAATTAAGAAATAATAAGAATCGGTAATTACAGTCACTGGCGTTATCTTCTAATTTTTCAAGTTTTGTGTGGTAATGAAAACATATTTATTTCAAATGAATGGATATTTGAAATCACTTTATACACAATTGATTACGTAAATGTTGACGGGTTAATTATTTGTTTTTATTATACGTAAGCATTGTCATAGTTTATTAGAAATTTATCTTTTTACGTACGTACGTACGCTTTTGTCAATAGTTGTAGTGTTTATAAATTAGTTTTCCCATCGACGGCTTCAAAATTATAATTTACTTGCAAACATTTTATTGAAAATATGAAATGCTATCTATCGTATATCTACGTAAATAATTTACACGGAATGATTGGGAGTTGCTTTAGTAACTGCTACCAATTAATGCTAATTGACGGTTCCTTTCGCAGCAAAAAGAAACTAATTCTTACAACGGCATAAAAGAGAGTGTTTGGACACGGGGTGAGATATCTATTTTTTTTATCTGAAAAAGTGGGGGAATTAGGCAACGTAACAAAGCGCACTAGTGTATTATAAGTAGCCAACCATGATTTGTTTTTGGACCACGACGTGAATTCTTGAGTTACTGCATTCAATTTTAAAGTATATAATTGTTTGTAATTGTTTATATATTGAGATGTGCAGTAGCGTTTTAGCTTCACATACGCTCTCCATATGTACGCGGTGGGCCAGAAGTAACTCATTTTTTGTCCTAATTATAATGTATATACAATGGTACTAGTTAATCGAGATAAGGATATCCTTGATTGTTGCATTTATCACATAATAGTATATGTAATTTTCAATGACTATAAAACAATGCTTGACAAACAGTGGTTGTCTGATACTGATTTAAAATATCGGATTCACGCTATTCCGAAGGAGTTAAAATCAACAAAAATGGCAAAACTTTAACTACGTCAGAAACCGACGCTATTTTTAGTTATACGAAACAATTCAAAGACTTTTTCCTAGATTTTGCCATGGAAGCCACAGTTCTGAAATGCCTGTATTAGTAAGCACTACGTGAATAGATCCCCTATTCTGCTTCCTTGCTTTACGGTACTTTATTTATGCAGATTCACGGACAGAAAATTATATCCAACAACTTATAATTTAAAAACAATTAAAAACAATCATAACTCAATATAATAAATATTGAAGTATTGAAATGAATTACGAATTCTGAAAAATGCAGATCTGAATCAAACACTATTTCGTCCTGTATATGGTAATCGTGTCAATGACAGATGGAGCGAATGTAAAAGCTGTAAAACAGCTTTTCATTAAGTTGCTCCAATACTGAACTCACGAGTCATTTTGTTCGTTACGCCACTATTTACTTGCCAGAAATTAATAGTGTAATTAATAGCACTAATGGTTTAGATACAATACAATTTCACAATTTCTTTTATATAATTATTTATATCTGGACGCACTTCAATACAGCATGTATCATCAAGAGTAAAATAATAAACAAGTAGTTATGGTAACAAATCATTGAGGTGAAACAGCAAAGTTCTAAATTATAATTTTATATTTAAAATATCCGTTAAAGATGAGTCTATAAGATCAACCTGTTCGTTCATTAAATGTAGCTTCTGTGTGTGTTTATACATTTCGAATGCATCCAAAACATCTAGTTTGACTTTTTTACGTTGTTTTGTGAAGTCATTTTGATCAATTTGATTTGTCTGTGTGTTTATATTTGTAACATCTAATGCTCTTTGTATTTAATATCAAAGTTCCTAAGTGTTTGTCCAATACAAACAGAATTACAGAATGTGCAGTTCACTTTATAAATATCCGACTTCAAAATGTCGTTAGTTAAATCTTTAGCATTAAATGAACATTTAGGAACAAGGTTTATATTGGACAAACACTTAGGAACTTTGATATTAGAAATGAACACATTAAATACTATAAATATAAGCACACAGACAAATCAAATTTTGCCAAACACGTAATAGTAAATAATCACTTTATGACTTCACAAAACAACATTAATTTTTCATTTTTGTAATAACAAAGACAATTGGATGTTTTGGAAGCAATAGAAATATATAAACATAGACAGAAAGTACTTTTAACGAACGAACATGTTGATCTTTAAATATAGAATTATAATTTACATCAAGTGTGCTATTTTACCTTAATGATATGTTACCATAACTACTTGTTTGTGATTTTACTTATATGCTTTCTCTTGATAATGATACATGTTGTATTGAAACGCGTAGAGAAGTAAATAATTATATAAAAGAAATTGTGAAATTATATTGTATTTAAAATATTAGTGCTATTTAATACGAAATTCCTCGAAGTAAGGTTAAATAATATAAATTGAATAATATAATGCATAATAATTATTCCGTGGGCTCTCGGCGAATGAAAGTAATTGTTTAGCTACAATGTCACTCTATCGTGGTTTTCGATTTTAGAACAGTCAGTTCGACCGAAATATTTAGGATAGTCTCTCATATGCGATCTTGCTGTGAAGGCACCGGCAAGATTAATATTAATGCATTGACTCTTTTCTTCCACAGATCATTAACCGCTTAACTTTTATTTTCAATTACTGTTTAGAGAATCCTGTAATTCCTTCAGCCTGGAAAAAGGCAGTTGTACATCCTCTTCCTAAAACAAAACAAATTAAAACAATGAATGATATCCGACCGATTAGCATATTACCAACTATGTCTAAGGTTCTAGAAAAGTTTATAGAACATCAAATTGTAGGCCATTTGAATTCCTATGACATTATACCAAACAATCAATCTGGATTCCGCCGTGGTTTTAGCTGCTCTACAGCTTTGACTTCAATTACGGATGACATTCTGAAGGCTTGGGACAAAAATAAGTTAACGGCGTTGATAATTATTGAATTTTACCAAAGCTTTTAACACTGTTTCCCATAGCACATTACTCTCAATCTTAGGATATGTTGGTTTTAGCGATCCTGCGTCACTTCTTAAAAATTACTTAACCAATAGACACCAAGCTGTGCGTTATGGAAATCTAACCTCATCTTTTAAGGACGTTTTTAGTAGTGTGCCGCAAGGTTCAATTCTTGGTCCACTTCTTTTTTCTATATACACTTCACAATTCAACGATTACATTACACACTGCACGACTCATGCGGATGATACACAGTTATATCTATTGTTTCACTATTCCGAGATACAAAACGCCAATAGATGCATAAATCGAGATGTTGCGTCTTTATGTAGTATTGCTGCTAATCATGGTCTTAAAATTAATGCCTCTAAATCTTCGTTAATTGTGTTTGGTCCTAATAAAGCACAGAAGTTGGCAAGTTGTTACTTGTTAAAGTCAATGGTGAGAGTATTAAAAGCCTGTGGACGAAGTTCGCAACTTACGACTTATTTTAGACTTTAAATTACGCTTTCATGCTCATATTAATAAATGCATAAGTGCTGCATATTTGGGATTAAAACGCTTATATCTACACAGACAACTGCTTAACCGGGATGTAAAAACAATGCTCTGTGATTCACTTATTTTATCCAATTTCAACTACTGCGACACAATCTATGGTAGTTTTCGATGCGAATAGAATTCAAAAATGTCAGAACTCCTGTTTAAGACTAATTTTTGGCATCAGACGTTATGACAGGATCACTCATAAACTTTCTGACTGTAAGTGGTTGAATATGGAGAAGAGGAGGATCTTGCACTCTGCATATTTCTTTCACAAAATAATTGTCTTCAAAACGCCCCCTTATTTGTACAATCGCATTACATTCAAGACAAGCGTTCATAACTTAAATCTCAGATTCAAAGGCTTAATATCTCCTCCTATGCATTCAATAACAACGTTTGAACGTAAGTTTTCTTTTAATATTGCTAAATTATATAATTGTATCTCAGAAGCCTGTAAACATGGAACTTTACTATATTTTCGTAAGACTTTATTTGACCATTTTTCACTAAGCAATCTTCAAACATTGGATGAAACATGATTTTCGCTCTGTGTCTAACACCATTTATTAACCTTATATTTGTTAATAATTGTATTTTTCTTATTTTCTTTTTATTTATTATGTGATATCTGGATCTATGTCAAGGGTTAAGTGGTAGAGCAGAGAGTTGGTAATAATTTTGTCAACGATTCTGAACTTCTCCTTGGATTTCAAATTTACAAGATTTGAATAAAGGCATTATTATTATTATTATTATTATTATTTACGTCTGTAGGTATGTAGGTATCTGTAGATGGATGAAAAACTAGACATTCAATTTTAAGTTTTTGTTTAATTCCGCAATAATATTTGTCATGGTTATTTCAGACAGACGTATAGCACATGTTGAATAAACATTTGTAATTTAGTTTAATGAGGTTTTAGGTCGATCATAAAGAAGCCTAACAAACTTTATAATTATTTCTAATAAATACTCAAGAAGTCACACAATATTTTCGTTTTTTAAATAATTTATTTTTGGACTCCTTTCAATGTTTTAACTATTTCTTTTATAACTTCTGATAGGAAATAAATATATTACTTCTATAGAAAATTTGATTTATTTTTTATATTTTTGTATGTAAGTACCAAATTGTTATTTTATTTATTATTTTCAGTTTTTTTATTTTATGTATTTAACCGCGGCATATGTTCGATGGTTGATAGAGCATCTTTTGTTAACCTACTACCTACAACCAAATTAAACTTATTTGTGAACCTCAAACCATTGGATTACGTAAAAAGGAGTTATTTCTAATTATTTTTAATAAAACATACCGAGCAACGGTTCATTAACTATTTTTATGGAATTTCTTTATGAGGATGTAGAGTTTATTTGCATAAAATACTGGAGAATATGCACAAATTATATTCGTAAACAAATCTTCAAAAACGGCTCATTAAGTATTTTTGTGGAATTTTTTTCACTTCTTCATTTCGGTAGGGGGCTTATATGCGAAGCACAAACTACGGGGTTGCACACATGTTGTAGATAGGCGTTAGTACAAATTATATTTGTAAACAAACTCTCAGCAACGGTTCAATAAGTAATTTTATGGATTCTTTTTTAAATTCATTACAATGGGGGACTTGTTTGACAAATACCAAACTACGGTACAATATGTATATTGCAAATGAGTATTAATACAAATTATTTTCGTAAGAAAATTTCAAGCAACATTAAGTATTGTTAGAGAATTTTGTAAATTTCTTTATGAGGATGGGTAGCTTATTTGCGAAGCACAAACTATGAGGGTTCATGTATCTTGTAAAGGGGTACAAATTATTTTCGTAAAAAATTCCCAGCAACAGTTCATTAAGTATTTGTATGGAATTTTTTTAATTTATTTAAGATGATGCAGGCTTATTTGCGAAGCATAAACTAAAGGACTACATATATCTTGTAAATGTGTGCTAGTACAAATTATTTTCGTGAAAAAAATGCCAGCAATGGTTCATGAATTAATTGTATGGATTTTTTTTAATTTCTTTACGAATGGTGGTTATTGGCCAAGCACAAGCTATGAGACAAAATGGTTCATTAAGTATTTGTGGAATTGTTTTAATTTCTTTATGACGATGTGGAGTTTATTTACGAAACACAACCTATGGGACTACATGTATGTTGTAAATGGGTATTAGTAGAAATTATTTTCGTACAAAAATTCCAGCAATGGTTCATTAAGTATCTTTATGATTGTTTTTTATTTCTGTGCCCTCTACAAAAGCTTTTATTTTGTAAATAATGTTACAAAACATTTATTGTCAGAAAAAATAAAAAAAACAATAAGAGGAAAAGAAAGACGGTTTTATTGCAAAACGAACAAACAAAAACGATAAACAAACTAGGAACAAACAATATTCTGGTTGTTTCAAAAAACGTTCCGCTAATTTAGAATTAAAAATTAACGTTAGTTTAGTTAATAAACATGGGTCTGAAAATGCCTCTTTAAGAAGATACGGCTCTGTAAATGTGGCCCTAAAAATCCTTTTTTTATTATCTCTGAAACGGTTTAAGATACGTAAATGAAATTTAGACCACAAATACCTTTGATTAGGTCATAAAAGATAGGGTTGACAAATTTTTAATATTTTGTACAGGAGCGTCGCTAAAGTGTGCCACTTATTTTGCCCCGAAACTTTTTTTTATGGGGATATTTTTAATTTTTGGGACAAAAATAGTATGTTTTAAACAATTTACCACAAAAAGGACTCTCTTGTTGAAAGTCAAAAAAAATTACTGGTTTTGAAGTTATTGTAGGTTTTAACATATTTTACCTAATATAAGAAAATAAAAGAAGTATTGAGTTAATTTGATTTACTTGAATTAAGTAGGCTTAGAATGTTTGTAAAAACCCGTACCTATTTATTCAATTTTTTTTCTGTTTGTTTTGTGTTATTCGTTGTTTTTTTTTTAATTTTTTCGATTGTCTGTTCTGTGTTAATGTCATACACTTAAAACCCTTTTTAAGTTCTAAATAATTTACAATATTATTACCTCATAGTTGTTTCTGAAACAATCATTATTCCCTGAGGTAGTTCGTTCTCGCGCATGAAAATTATTAATTGTTTCATTTTTAAATAATTTATTAATTCGGCCAGCATTACTTGCTAAAACCTCAAATAACTCGAAAACCAGTAATTTTTTTGACATTCAACAAGAGTATCTTTTTTGTGGCAAATTGTTTAAAAAATACTATTTTTGCCCAAAAAATTAAATATATTCCCATAAAAAAAGTTTGGGGGCAAAATAAGAGCTCCTGTACCAAATATTAAAAATTTGTCAACACTATCTTTTATAACCTAATCAAAGGTATTTGTGGTCTAAATTTCATTACGGTATCTTAAACCGTTTCAGAGATAATAAAAAAAGAAGGATTTTTGGGACCACCTTTACAGGGCCGTTTCTTCTTAAGGAGGCATTTTCGGACAGATGTTTATTAACCAAACTAACGAGCGAAGTCAACATTACGTTGTATGACCGGATCAATTATCTTTTGTAAATTATCGTCTAAGTATCGTGTTAATCCTATGTTTTTAAAGACATTTCGGACACCATCTTTATTTGAACGATGCATTTTTATGAATAACCACATCGGAGATTATCCTTTCATTACGAAATTAACAAGAATGGCGAGATTTTCTGATGGATTTTCACAACTAATCTAAAGCCGAAGGAACCAATTTGCTTTAGTCAGCCACCTCGCATGCGATGGTTTCCCAGGTTGCGAATTCGCCAAATTCGGCGGACAGTGTCCGTAAGAAACAGTTTGACATATTTTGTTCAAATATTGCTGATCTGTACTAAGAATATTCTGAATTAACTTCAGGCAAACATCCAACAACGGGAACGAAATCTACCACGGGTTGTGTTTCTCAAGCATTTTTCCAATTGGGCCTAAATGTTGTGTTGGACTAGTTGTTCGCCCATCTAGGTGATCAAATAAATGTCATAATGGGAGCTCATTGGCATGTATCTGACAAGTAAACCACTGAAGAGGTCTTTTAATTTGCAATTCTAAATATCTTATGGCCCCATTTTTACAGCCAGTATTTACTACAGTGCCATCACAACCAATAACACATATTTTATCAAAGCTTATATTATTTCTTATACAAAACTCGTAAATACTTCCTGCAATGGATTTTCCTGCGCTAGATTTTGGTGACACGTGCCCTAGATAAACAGATCCATGTTCTTCTATTATGGAAACATGCTCTTCTGAAATTGTTCTGCGATGTAATCTTTTTTTTCTTGATGCAATGTCTTATCTTTCTTCCACCGAAATAAATGCTTTTTATATAAACGTCACCATCAGCGTCATCGTATTCTTTACCTAATAAACTACGGGCTTTTCCACGAGCTCTTCGAACTTTATTTTTATCAATTACATTTCTTAGATTTTCTTCTTTCACCATACCAACGTTTTGTAAAACTGCTGTTGCAATCACTGCTGCAGTCCTATCTGAGATTCCAAACTGATCGCAAGTTCTAGCTAATGTTGGAAGTTGATTTCTGGTTAACATAGGCGACGAGGTCGATGAAGTGCTTGGAGAAGCGTTTGAAAGATCTTCTATAACTACTACTTTAGAGCCAGATTTTGTTTTTTAACTATAGGGGCTGAGGTCGATGCTTTGTCAATAAGTGCATTGGAATTAGCGATTTTGTATGTTTCCTTTTGTTTTCTTTTTTCTAATTTGAAAATTCTTTCCGTTTCCTCTACATCAACGGGTCCTAAGGCCATTTTCCTATTTAGTCTTTGATCCTCCAAAAAGGCTTGTTCTTTCAATGGTACTTCACGCGATTTTTCACAGGAACAAGAGGAAATTGGTTGGCATTTGCAAGAGGAAACATCAAACAATTTAGTTTCGCATTTAGCGAAAAAATTTAATACTTTTAGTTCATATTTTTTATTCTGCCTGATTTTAGAGAACCTTAATTAATAATTGTAAATACTCTTTATGATATTTTCGAAGTAGTTGTCCGCTTCGCTCAGATGAAACGGTTGGGATTGACGCGTTATTCCATATTTCTTGGATTTTTAAAACGACACATTTCGAAATGTCTGAGAAACTTTGTTTTTTCCTGAATATTTCAATTTTAGTACATATCTGACAAACAAATAAAATTTTAGCACATTCTTAATGGTTGGCAAAACTTTACAGTTAAGTTCACTTGGATGTCCCAAAATGGGGCACTATAGTGTTTTTCTAGTAACTATTGCCTTTTTCCACCGATTTTTAACACAAACGCACTTTTAAAAAACGACGATTAACAAACTAACAATAAATACACGATTCAGTTTTAACTTAAAGCTACGTCGACCGCGCCGGTACAGACAACTGACTCAATGCAGTAAATTCGACAGTTTATTACGCTGCGTTGGCAAGTTGTGTTAACATTTCTAAGTATATTAAATAATAAATTACTATATTAAGTTCATAATCAGTATATAAAATAATAATTATTATAATAACAATTATTATTTTATATACATTAGAAATGTGAAAAAATTACGAAGTCTTCGTTTTATTGACAGCTATGTAGAGGGCACAAGATGATCTTCAATCTGATTCGAATTTTGTTCCCAAATTAAGCAAATTAAAAGGCATATTTTGCGGGGTATTGCGTTTTGAAATTCCAGTTTTCATTTTTTCGGCCACCCTTTGTATATTGCAGAAGAGAGTTAATACAAATTATTATCTGTTTTGTTATGAACGAATAAGTTCAAAAGTATGTAATTAAAAACTATTATAAAGACAAAATTTACATCGATTGGGGTTTGTATCTCGATAGCGCAGTTGGTTATTGCGGTACTCTAGCAAAGTACAGGTCGTAGGTTCAAATTCTACTCGGGGTAAACTTTTTATTTATGTATTTAATAAAACTAATAACAATTTTTAATACAAATTATATTCGCAAAGAATTTCAAGCTATTGTTCATTAAGTCTATGTAATTTTTTATATCCATGCAAAGCAAAAATTACGGGACTGTAAAATTCAAGCAACGGTTCATTAAGTATTTTTATGGAAGGTGTTTAAACTTTTCCTTCTTTTTCCTTGCTTCTGAAACACGAAGCACAAACTATAAAACAATATGTATTTTTCAAAAAAATTTTCTAGTTGCAGTCCTTGACAAAAAATAATTTTTAGAAATTCAGTTGTCAGATCAAATCGTTTGTTTCTTAGCCTATAAAACGTCTAAAATGTTCCCCAGAAATGTATACACGGTGTTCAGAACGTGGTCCGAATGTTCCTTATGTTGCACATTTGAAAACTCAATTTTTTATGTGCAAATGAGCAAAATGAACGGTTTTTTTTGTGGAAACGAAAAAATGGAAATTTTGGTGGTTATTAAAACATTTGATTTTATCATTTGGCATTGGTTTGAAGGAACCGATAAAAATCAAAAGCTACCTTAGGGGACACCCGTTGTTAAACCCTTAAGAGATGGAGTACTATCACCTACAACTACCCTTTGAGTTCGATCAGATAAGCAATTACCAATCAGAGCTATTGCACTTATGCCCTTAGCGCGAACTATGTCATCGCATACGTTTAAAAGAGCTGTCTATGTTTCGACCTAAAGCCTAATTGCGTATTAAGTATTACATTGTTGAAAATACAAAAATCATTTAACTGTGTTGTAAGAACGTGCTTAAGGATTTTTGATTATGTAGGCAAAATACTTACTGGTCTAAGTTCATTAAGGCCTTGAGGGGTTCTAGGTTTGGGTACTACACGTGCTTCTTTCCAACAAGAGGATAGCTGAGATGTCTCTATGCACGAATTCACTCTATCAGTGATGTAAGGTATAATAAGGGGAAGGCATAACGTTATCATTTCTAAATTTATTCCATCAGACCCAGTTAAGGAACTTTTAATATTAGATCTAATCTTTCCTACAGTGAACTCATCAACTAATTCAAATACGAACCCTTCATCTACATTTAACCAACAAAAATAATAATAAAAATTAACTAAATCTGCATTAATCGTAGGTACATGTGTAGATTCTATAAAAAGGTTGTTAATAGCATTAACATTTTGCAAACTATCCAGTAACTAATGACCGGACTTTAGTATACCTACATTTTTTCAGACGCCTCCATCATAAACTTAGTTTCATGAAATAGATATACAATAAAAGAAGAAAGTAACAATCTATGTGCAAATAAAAAAAAAAGAAAAATTAAATTAGTAGATATTCGAACTGGTGTCCTAATTTTTTTGATTTCTTGCGGCGAAAGAGATCGAAATGCATTTCGAGCCCTTCTTTAGTTGTCAGCGGTGTAGCATATACGATGTCTTCGATACGGCCCCATACAAAAAATCTAACGGGAAATATCAGGCAAACTGGGAGGGCATTGATGAAATCCATCATGTGTTATCCATCAATCCTCATTGTGTGAAAAGTCGTTTACAAGTTGAGTATTGTGAGGCGGAATTTGTGGATTTACAAAATTTTGTGTTATAGTTTTAGTGTATTATTTGTTGTGTTATTTATGTGGCAAAAACATATTTTTATTATTATAATATTACTGGTAGTGTTGGAATAATGAGGTTGTGTGGTGTAGTATGGATGTTGTAGAATTTCCTTTTTGGATAGTGGTAGTCATCATTTGGCCTTTGGAGGTAGCGTTTATCTTATCAGGACTGGAGAATTTTCAAGGAGATCTGAGAAGTCGTTAGTTAAGTCGTCAAGTAGTTGGATTAGGACAGCTGGAAGTTCCAATTTTTGTTTGGGGTTTCTTGGCTTGTAGTAAGGTCTATGTCTGGAATATGATGTTTTTGATGGCATTGATGTTTCCGTGGATCCTGAGGACAGCGTATTTTGTTTGTAATGTTTTGAGTCTGACTATAATTGGTGGTATGTCTGTTGTAAATTTTTTGGGGTGTCTGTATGGGAATCTATGTATGTTACATAGTACTCTGCGTTTCCAGGAGGCGAGGGATTCTAATTGTTTGTAAGAGTGCGTACAATGGAGCTTGGTTATCTAAGATTGGTCGAATATATGTCCTGTAGGTGTGTTGTATGGTCCTCGGATGGCGCCTCTCACGTTTCCGCGAAGGACCTTCAACATGTTGGCGCGGTTACCTACTTGGTCTAGGGTTTTTTTACGTCGGGATTTCAGTTAAAAGTTTTGTGTAAGGTCACTCCTAGGTATGTTATTTCGTAATTCGTAATTGTAGTTGGGCTTGGTGGAATTGTAAGTTAATGTCATCGGTAGTTCCTTTAGGTTGTCCAGTGAGCTTTGGAGGACGGAATAGGATAGTAGGAGTTTGTTAGGATTGATAGTAATTTTCCATTGGTTTGCCCAGTTGGAGAATTGTTATTTATTGAGATATTATTCAGCTGGCAATCTCGCTTATTCGATCAATCGCCCAGGAGGCAGTGTAATCGGCGAATTGAGCTACCAAAATTTTGAGGTTGGTGCTTCTAGGAATGTCGTGTGAGTATATCAGGTATAGTATGGGAGCAAGCGGAACGCCCGTTGACGGTAAAAAGGACTGGGGTGTAGTAGTACCTACTTTTGACTTCACAGACCTATCCGCCAGGTATGAAAGAAGGAATTGAACGAAGGGGAGTGGTACGTCTAGCGATAAGGTCTTATGTATGAGTTCGATGTACCAAACCTTATCGAAGGTGTGTGTAATGTCTAGGAAAACTGCGAGGCAGCAGCTTCTGTGGTTAAGTGCTTTGATGTTTCTGTATGGTTTGATAAAGGGGTCTTGGTATATAGGGTTGAGTCTGAATCCGTACTGGCTATCGGTGGTAAGGTTATTGACTTAGAGGTGGTCTGTTAGCCTGCGGAATAGGATAGTTTTAAGGCATTTGCCCACGCAACTGAGGAGGGATATAGGTCTGTAGGAGGACGGTTGCGTGAGGTCTGATCTAGGTTTAGGTTGCATAACGGTGATAGCGGATGTCCATACCGGTGGGAAATAGGATGGGAATAAACATTGATTGTATATTTGGGTTAGTTGCCGGCTAGCGTTTGGGGTAAGATTAGAAGGATTAGTGTATTGAGTCCGTCTTGTCTTGAGGTCGAGTTTCTTTCTTTACGTAGTATGTCAAGTACTCCGGTTCCAGGAAGGGAATGTCATGCCGTAGCTTGTAACGGGTGTTGGGTTGTCTGAAATCCTCAATGTTTTGCTCTAAATAGACTTTTTGGTCGTTGTCAAACAACGGATCTTCGGGGGTTTTAAATGTTGTGTAGGTGGATCCCGAATAGATCGGCCTTTCCTGGTCCGTAGAAATAAGGTTACCTTGACGATCTATTAGGTGAGAGAGCGTGAGATTGTTTTTTGTTTCGGCAGGACTTCAATTTTTCCCAGAATTTAGGGCTTTCTTGGTAGTCTAACTTGTGTAATTCTATTCTAATCTGATGCCTGCGTTTCGTCTGTTTTTAGTACAGGATCTCTGGATCTGAGAAATCGACGGCTACGTGGTGTAAGTGCTTCACACGACCGGTGTGAAGATAGCCTTCACATTAACTTTTTTTTTAAATGGTTTATTGACTATTTGTCGTTCGTTGTTTGTTAGTATTTTCTCAATTAAATGTTTTAATTTAGACGTGAAATTAGAAATTAGAAATTTAAAAATTTTTTTGTTTAAATCGGTTGTTGGTGTTTATTGAGTATTTCTTGTCGTTTGTTGGTTATTAGTGTTTTTTTCAATTAAATTTTTTTAATTTAGGCGCAAGGTAAAGAAATTTTAGTGCCTGAAGCGCACATTGAAAATATTTAATGTTGAAAATACGAAAAAACGACAAAAGTCGCTAACAAATGTCAACGTAGACTAACAAATGATAAAGCTATTAAAATAAGATACAAGTTTCAAGAAATTCTAGTGTCATCGGGTCAGCCACGAACAAATTTGTGTTGCAACCGCCCGTAAGCGTCTTCGCGAGAATGTTACTGATTTGTTGCGGAAGTGACTGAAATACCTACGTCTCAAATTGTTATGTCATTAACCAATAAAATAACATAAATTTTTCTAACGATTTTTGGGCCTTAGACGTGGTGGATTTCATATGTATTACAGTGGGACAAACACTCTTAAGGCGCAAAATTCAGCTCTTGATCATCCAAAGAATGCATTTAGCTGCAACCCCAACAAAAGTGTATAAATGTATATTTTGGGCAAAATTTGGCCCAAATGCTGACCAACACACATGGACCACACGATTTTAGCTATTGCCCATTGAGGAAATTTATTTTGCTACCATCCCGACAAAATTTCTGTATAAATATAGATTTTGAGGAATACTTGGCTCAAATCTTGACCAACACTCAAACTATTTCAGAATTTGGGTTTGGCCAACAAGGAAATTAATTTTGCCGAGACCCCAATGAAATTGGTGTCTAAATACAGAGTTTGGGCCTAATCGAAATTGATGTATAAATATAGATTTTGGGCATCATTCAACCCAAGTGCTAAAATACTCATAGGCTGAAGAATTTGGCTATTGACTAAATCAATTTTGCCCAACGAGATCGGGGTAGAAATATAGATTTTGGACAACAATCGAGTTTGCTGCGACCCCAACGAAATATAAAGACTTTGGTCATCGAGTGCAATATTGGTATATAAATATCTCTACTGATCAGAAAATTATGTTTTTGATTTTTCCTTATTTTTGCAGTTTTACGGAAAACGGAAGCTTGAATGATAATGAGTTTTATAAAAGTTTTTTATTTCGCTCTACTCGGCTTTTTCTAATAAAGTTTTTTCATATCTCATATTATTACCAAGATACTGACGTGCTTTCTTAAGAGACCTTTATGTCTATATCTTGTAATAAACATATACTGGAAAAATGTTAGCCTCGTCTTTCAACTTCATCAAAAGTTATAGCACGAATAAGAAAATTATGGACGGACGAGCGAGCGAGAATAATATAGCGTTCGCCTTAAAAAAGTGTTTTTTCTTCAACCACCTAAATAAGACTCTATATTGTGACAGTATTTCGTACCAAAAGTGCCTGATTTCGGGATTCCAATATGTTCCCATGGCAACTGTACAGTAAGTAATTTACTTTTTGTCCTAGTACAAAAAAAGTAATGACCTTAATCATACATCAGCACTGTGTTGACTCATGTTCATGGGATGTCATTATTTTATTTTCGTTTTAAGCAAGTGTGGGGTAAGATTATTGAAATGTTTTGAGTGATTGTATTCTCTGAACAGAATTTAAGAAATTTGTCATCGCTGGTGGCGCCATCTATCTTCACAATATTTCACCATCTGTAAAATTTAAAATTTATCGTGGTAACATCCAATAAATATTAATTAAAAACTACACAGTGTTTTTTTATTTCACTAAATAATAGTCATTTTCTATAAAATAGAAATGTTTCAAACTGATAGTGACGTGAACTGCACTCCGCCTGAGATTGAAAAAACGGCAGAACAGGTCACTTTAGATTTGCTCCCTGCAAAATGCTTTATGACGTGGCGATATAGTAAGAAAGCAAACTCTCTTTCGGAGAATGCAATCATTGCTTATCTCGCCTAAAAAATAAGTCCCATGGTTATCAGCCTAAAAAGTAAAATTAAAAGTACTCCTTTTGGTTCTAAAATTGAAATATTTTAGGTTGGTCTGATTTTTGGCGTGGCAGGAGCATTACGTCGTGATGAATTGTCCAAAATGAAACCGTCATATATCTCTGATTTAGACAGTGTTTTATTAATAAAAGTGCCCGGACACTAAAACCAAAAACCACGATCATTTACAGTTACTGGTGAAGTGCTTACAGTTATATAGGAAATATTTGTCATTACATCCATTCGGTATTAATAACTATCGATTCTTTATTAAATGTCAAAATGGGAAGTGTTACTGACAAGTGGTTGGCATAGCTGCTCGTAAAATAGGCTTTTTGTACAGATCTAAGTAGTACTTTACCTCTCGACAACTCCTTCTGCTGCATAAGGCCCAAATTCGGCCTCATCTGGAATATAATTATCACCCTGGGTTAGTGCTCCCCAATACGCTCTCGATATCGTTGATATTCAAAAGAGAGCGATTAGGCTTATAAATGACCCGTCCTTAACTTCTCACATACAGTCCCTTGAGCATAGAAGGATGGTTTCAGTTCATTCTTTGTATTATCGTTATTACAACGGCTATTGTGCTGCTGAATTATATTCTTTGATACCATCTCGGGCTATCTTTGCGAGAAATACTCGGTTCGCTCATTCACATCATCAGTATGCAGTACAAATCTCCACTTGTCGTTCCAAACGGGCGCAATCCACATTTTTCTACACGGCTTCTAAACTCTGGAATGATCTCCTTAGTTCCTGCTTTCCTCTCAATTATGATATGAGAAAATTTAAGGTAGCTGTTCATAGGCATCTATTGGCAATTCATTATCCCTCTGTCCATCCTCCTAAGTGTTCCTGAGTGCTTTAGCACGATAGGCCAATTTTAGCCTGTTCAGGTCGACAATCATAAAAAAAAATACACAAGCTGGCATCAACCGCTCAGGAAGTAGCCTCTTACTTAGGTTTGCCAGATTTAAAGATGTATACGGGTCATTTCCTAAGAAGAACATTTGCTACTCTGTTGATGAGTGCAGGTTCAGGTATAAGTGCGTTGAAACGACATGGAGGGTGGCAATCGACAAGTGTAGAAGAGGGTTACATTGCTGAATCTATAACACAAATGATAAAACATCAAATCAGATACTGAATCCAGGCACTGAGGCACACAATCAAAGGATCTTAATCCGGAACCACGACCTTCTACCAGGAGTTCAGAATCCAATTTAGTTGCTACACTTTCTAACCATCCCGTCCAATTTAACAACTGCACAAATTGCACTGTAAACATTACTTTCAATTTAAATAACAATTAATTTTCATTTTCATACATTTTTTTAGTTTATATTTGTTCGTTTTACGTTTCTTAACTTTGTTCAACATTAAATTAAATTTACTTTGTGTTCCTGCTGGCTTAGATTATTTAATAGGAACGTGGTAACGATAGAAACTTAAAGGTTATAAATTAACCTAAAAAATAATTTCGCCTCGATAAGGGACAAGAAATGAGGGGTTCCCAAACAAATAGTGAACTGCAAATAAACCACTGAATATAAAGGTTAAAATGGTTGGAGAAAAAGTTTTATCTTTATTCGTACAAAAAATGCGTTTTCGGGACTCCGCTTCGCGTCGTCCAGCAACTTCCTTCCTCGTCCCGAAAACTGCCATTTTTATCTGAATAAAAACGACTTAGTAACCAATCAAAATCAAGGGCGAGTTTTCCTTATCGTTTCCTTCGATGTATTGATTTGAATTTTAAAATATAGTTCAGGGTGCTCATTTTCAACAATTTAATTTTTTATTTGCTCTTGTAGATACTAATTTTTAAAATTCAAATTTATCCTTACTTCAACACCTTGTATCTCGAAAATAATGGCATTCGGGACGATTGCACAAAGGGTGGTTAAGGAATGATTATTTTAATCCTAAGATTAACAAATATGTTGGTCAATATCTGACGTAATTTACAGATGTTTACGCCAATCACATTCCGTAATCTCGTGATTAAAATAACCCAATCCTAACCCACCTTTGTGAAATCGGGCTTATATGTATAGGAACTATTTTGTTAAAAATGACCCATATGTTTAGGAACATACTGTATATTGTCTAATTCATGTGTTTAAAAATAGATATTTTTGTAATTTTCCATAGATAGGTATTAAATTAGACGACCTAAATACGATTCTAAAAAAGTTATAATCCTTCTTAGTAGGTTATTGTTGGTATGAAAAATTCTCCTTGATATTTGAAAATTGAGAAAGTGTAATCGTGGTTTATCGGTTTTAGATAAAAGGGGTGATTCCGTGTTAATTCTAAATTTAGCAACATACGTAATGACTAGACACAAAGGGTGAAATCTATCTTTTACACTCATGTTAAAATTGTGTTATTCTGTCACATACAGTAAATATTATGTAGCCTTGAAGGGAAATAAAATTACAGTATACGAAGCTTAACACTCGGTGTACATAGTAAACAAATGTTTTTGACACGTGCGTATATGAGTCATTTTTTTGTATGTGCAGGAAACGCAATATAATTACAGTGACTGCGTGCGAAAAGGATGGGAGAATCATAAACTAATTCGTTTTAATAAAAGAAATGAAAGCCACAAAGCGTAATACAACTTAATAATATGAACTAGCGTTAAATAATTCTTTCTTCTAGAGTACGTTAACCTTAAAAGGTTTACTTTTAATTCTAATACCAAAAAGGGATAAAAATTACAAAGTCTTTTCATTACTATCCTTCAAACTGAAAGGGGTCGAGTTCACATTTCCTTGCCTGGTGCATCACACTCATATAGCACACAGGACATAAGCATACTTAAACGTGCTCCCCAATTTAATTGTAGAGGAAGTGGAATTATCAGTGGCGCACGCAAAAAAATTCATTATTTAAATGACACACTTTCAAATACTGTGTGTGTGTGTAAAATGTGCAAATGTGGTAAAGCTATAAGTGCGTGATTGCAACACCAACAGCTGTTAGGGGTGGTGAACCCTAATCCGTTTTCGAAATCTACTCTGCTAGATTAATAACGATTTTCTGGTACCACACATAATTATTTTTTTAATTTTCATTAACGTTGTTTGACAAGAGACGTAATTACTTCATCAATTAAAAATGTTTTGAAGGTTTAAAAAAATCAATCAAAGATACTTTTCCGGAAGCAACTAAATTAATGAGTAAACATTTGAAAGTTCATTACCCTACATTTAAAGGGGTGGCAGAACCCTCAACTTTCTAGATCAGATCAATTCACTGATGCTTACCCCTTAATTCGCATATTCATTTAGTTAGTTTGGTACATGTTTCTCTCGTGAGCGACCTTCCGTTGTTGTAATTACGCCTAATTGCGGTTTTTTCCATTTATTTATTACGCGTTAAGCCGGAAAACCAAAATTTTATAAAATCGTGTACTTTTTATGAGAAAATCGAATCCACCGTAACTTATTAGGTACAATAAATTATAGTCATAAAATATGTTTATATTAGATAACTTAATAATTCTTTGACAATTAACCATTTTCCCATTTAACAAAAAACACTAACGTAATAATATGGTACTAACGGTAAATACTACCATTGTACACCTATATTCACACCTTAACGGATATTAAGTAAATTCTTGAATAATAAATTAAAATTGCAGATATTAAGCAATTAACGTGGTAACGTGGATAGATGCACTTTATTTTTGTGTTGAGCCGTCATCTAGGAATTTATTTATTTAGCAGGCGAATTAATGAGCAACGCAGCTTGGGACTGTGATCAAAAAAGACCCGCGTAGATGTCCATCGTGGCCTTATAATGATTGACCAGACAATTGTTACCTATACGAAAATAGTATATTAGCAATAACGCAAAAAGAATCACAATTATTCATAAACGATGCGTCTATTTATTTAATTTTTGTTCTGAAATGTGTGCTTATATATAAATTTTGTTTTAATTAAAAATTTTACGCCGCCACTGCCTCTATCTCATTTTCTGTATAATTTCATGGCTATTAAAAATATAACCTTTCGTGCCCTACTGTGGCAAATAAATACAAAACTCGTTTTATACAATTTTATTTATCTACTTTCTACACTAAAAATATTTGGTTAGTACTGTTCTGATAAATGCCTACTTAAACATTATATGAATAAACGCCATCTAGTGGGTTTTTATGGTAAAAATGCAAACGCGAATAATACAGGAAGGCATAGAAATGTTTTTTTCCAAATATGCCAGAGTTATTTGGGATTCCTTGATTTTGGTTCTCTCTTCCCGGATTAAAGATTTCGGATTTGACGATCGAAGATCTTGACAACATGGTAAGTTTCAGTCCAATATAACCTCGTGATCGTCGTATAGACTAAATACAGGGTTATTTTTTTAAAACCTGACATAGGATATCTTTTTTATTACTGAATATAGACTTTTACTTTCAAAAGTAAAGTTTTAGGGCGCAATCTAACTAAAAAAATTTCATGAAAAAATTACTCCAGCGTTGCCAGTTTTTGTAATATTTTCAAAAATAACATTTTTTAAATGGCAACGTTGCCTTTTTTTTGCAAACTCTGATCGGGCGTTCCACTGCAGTCACAAGTACTAGAGCGACAAACTTTCGTTTTGGAAGCGGTTTATGAATTATTATTGTTCTACTGATCTTAGCAAAAATTCAGTTTTGGCGTGTTAAACTATGCAAATATTGGTAAAATTAATAATTTACTTCACTATTAAAAAGAACTGGACTGAATATGAAATTATTAACGAAGTAACAAACAAAAATTATTAAAATTAAAAAATCTAGTAATGGCTATAAGTTTACGTGACAGGTAAATTCACACTAAAACCAGTAGAACAATAAACTACTGCGTAAAAACTATTAAGTAATAATAATTCCTAAACGGCTTCCAAAACGAACATTTTTCTCTCTAGTACTTTTGACTGCAGTGAAACGCTCTATCAGATTTTGCAAACAAATGCAATGTTGGCAGTTAGAAAAATGTTATTTTTGGAGATAGTACAAAAACTGGCAACGCTGGAGTAACTTTTTTCATTAAATTTTCTTAGTTAGATTACGTCCTAAAATTTTACTTTTGGAAGTAAAAGTCTATCTTCAGTAATAAAAAGATAGCCTATGTCAGGTTTTAAAAAAATAATCCTGTATTTATCGTGATGTAGAAATAGTAATACGGCTAGGGATAACTAGCGCCATTGCTATCACCACCTTTTTCGACCGATATAAAAAGAGCGCCCAGTTTCAGCAGCCAGAATTTATGGAAATACAGTGGCGTTCGTGAATAAATTATTTACCAAATCAATAGTAATCATTACATATTCAAATACTTGATTAATTAAGGATAAAAATAGTCCAAGCAAAGCCGTCTAAAGGTCTAATCGCCACCCTCTTTTATACATCTCGAATACTAAACATAGTATCAGGATGAAATTTTCAGGATTAATTCCTTATTAATTAACGATAAAAATAGTTCAAAAACCAATCTTGGCAAAACTTTGTCAAACATTGTAAAATGAGGTAATAAGTTGATGTAGCGATAGTGAAAGAAATGTCGATTATAGTTGAAATAATGAGAGAATTTCGATATCGGATTAGCGCTTATATTCAAGCACTACGGTCTAACATGCAACTTTGTCGTTTTTGTACATGTTATATGACGAAGACGGAAAGACATTTGTTGTGTATAACCCTGCGTGTGGTGAACTAAAACCTACACTGTATCTTAAAAAAGACGAACTTTACTTAACAAAATTCAAAAACTGAAATTTTACAGTTTTTTGTCTATCAAAAAAACTTTTTCACTATAATTGTATACAAAACCACAAATACCACATCTCTCTTTTCGCAAAATGTTCTGCGGTTTCAGTCCTTTTTATATTACACCCGATGCTACTATGTACAATATTTCATATAGTTGTACATGATGCTTCCAATAACCCTTTATTATGCGATATATTTTTAACTGCTTGTATTGTGACATGTTCCTTTCTGGCATACATGTCATATACGATATCTCTTATTGTATGTTTTAATCCTTCGGGCATATCTTCACTTTTGAATTTTTCACGGGATCTCTTAACCCATCTATGCCCAGCGGGTCGTTAATGACCCAATCCCTATTAACGTGGCAATATTTCTTACTAGTAGGGTTTTGTGTTGCTAGTCCCAGGAAACTTATGGTAAATGCTCATTGGGTATTTAGTTTCAAGAGCGAGCATTTGACGTTTACTTGAGATCGCTTTATTTCAACGTTTGCTTAGCAATTCTTTGTGTGACTAAAATGTCTACTTGTAATTACTGGTAAGTTTGAAAGAACTAACTCAATATTAGGTGTAATAAGATTTGTGAGTTCTGAAAAGCATAAAAATCTACTTGTAATGTTAGGTTATATCTAGTTCGGCGTATTAGTCAGAGACGGACTCCTAAAATACGCTGGGTCGTTTAACGACTCGCTAGGCACATGAGACATGTGATATTTTTGCTTACAGGAAAAAACCCCTTACAACTGCGGAGCTTCTGGATGAAATTGAACGCCTAGATGAAAAAGAACGTGTGCCAGATTATATTTATATTACACCGCCTAATGATACTGGAAATGAAAGTGACAAGGATTCAGGTGACGAAGATTGTAATGATCTTAGTAAACTTCGTCGTCAGCTACAATCACATGCGTAAATTGATTTGTGTTGGGATGAAACAATGAAAGTGGAAGAGAGCAAAAATGAAGATCTGACTGAGAAGTTGAGTGAAAGTAATGAGCCAAAGAAGAAAAGAAAGCAAGTTGCTAAAAAAGGGAGATAAAAAAAGGTAACTGGAAACATGGACAATTTTCAAAACGCCAACAAAAAATTTAGTACACAATATTTATGTTTTGTCCTTAACATTATCGGAACATAGTGAACCTTTAGAATTTTTAAGGTTTTCTTTCTAAAGATGTACTAGAAATAAACCTATTCGCTTTGGTTACAAGGCATGTGTCCTAGCATTTCCTTTTGGCTACTGCCTAAATTTTGAAATATACCAAGGACGTGATATCCAACGTAGAGATCCTGAAAAGATAGGCTTTTGTGGAAGCGTTGTTTATAACTTCGCAAATTTCCTGAAGAAACAATATCCAGTTATTGAATTTTCATTATTTTTTGACAATTATTTCAACAACGCAGTTCTCATTAGTTATTTACATAAAATGCGTTTTGGAGGTACCGGTACTGCCAGAGATGATCGAATTAATAATTGTCTGGTAGAAACTGGCAAAGTAATGAAAAAACGAGGTAGGAGAACATACGATAACGCTTTCCATGAGCAAAATAACGTGTAAGATGTAACAATAACAATGCGGTGACAATGTTATCTAATGAATATGGAGTTGAGCCAATTGGAAAGTGCTCTAAGTATTCTGCAAAAAAAAAAAGAAAGTAGAAATCATCCGACCATTTGTTATAAGGCAATATAACAAGATCAAACGGACAATAATGTAGCTAATTATAGAAAAAAAATTAATAATAATTTTTAATTACATATTTGCCTTTGAACTTATTCGTTCATAACAAAACTTATAACAATTTAATATTAGTCAAGTTGCTTTGGTATGTGTGAATCCTTGCGATATTGCAGGCTCACATTCCATTAATATAAGTAATTTGATTGTAATCTCTTTATATTTAGAATTTTCACATCAGGTCTACATACATAAACTCAAAATTTACATCGATTGAGGCTTGAATCTCATTTGCGCAGTTGGTTAGCGCGGTACTCTAGCAAAGTACAGGTCGTAGGTTCAAATCCCGCTCGAGGTAAACTTTGTATTTATGTTAAAATACTTATCTTTTTTGGGATTTTTTAATGGTGTGCTTTAAATTATACAATCTAAACGTTTCGATAACACTTACAGTTATCTTCGTCAGTAGTAATGTTTCTTAAAAATTGTTAAAGATGTAGTAAACAATTTTGTCAAATTTGAAAAATTCAAACATAAACATAAGCCTGCTATTAATATAACAGTTTGAGAAACGTATAAGCCAACTATAAAATTGTAGTAAAGAATAACTAGGTCATTAAAATTAAATATTGTTAAACTGCCTCAAAGATGACAAACCAGAACACTCTCTACGACGAAAGCTAACGATGAAATTTGCCAGCCAAAAACACATTTAACAAAATTTAATCGAGTTATGATGTAAGTGTAAAGTTGTGAAAACTTCAATTTTAAAATGATAGAAGCATTCACAAATCCAAACATTACATCAAAAAATAACCCAGTTAAATCTAACAAAGAGATATCTTTATCAATAATTGGAAGTGTTATTAACAATGAAAAGCACAATGCAGAACGTTCCTTGTAATTTTTAATTTCAATTTAATTTCAACTATTTATGTTAAATTATAGTGCTGTGGAAATTTAACATATAATTGGTAAAGCATTTGCTTCAAGGTCTAGGAAAAACACAGCAAAAAACCTAGAAATACCAAAAGTTGAAAACAAATTGAAATCAAGGCGTATCATTATGCTCTTTTTTAATTATAAGATGCCAAAACCTATTTAAACGGAGATTTTCTTCTTGTCTATTAAAATAAAAATAAACAAAATTGTTTACTACATCTTTAACAATTTTTAAGAAACATTACTACTGACGAAGATAACTGTAAGTGTTATCGAAACGTTTAGATTGTATAATTTAAAGCACACCATTAAAAAATCCCAAAAAAGATAAGTATTTTATTATGAGTGTTAATGGTGAAAGTTTACATTTTCATATTTGTATTTATGTATTTAATAAAATTAATAGTAATTTTTAATTATAGAATAAGTTTTTGGGGTGAAAAATAGTATATGCCAATAATGCTATGGATTTTTGATGTATGCATGAGCAATGCCTGGGTTTTATCCAGACAGTATGGTCTCAAGCTTGACAACTTGAGGTTTAGACGACAAAAAGTTGCAAGTGGTGCGGGCCGCAAATCGTCTAAACCATATACAATTCCAGAAAATGGACAACATTTAATTCATACGGGTCAACCAAGAAGAAGGTGTGCAGTATGTAAAAATAAAACTACTAAGTTTTGCCAAAGGTGTAATGTTTCCCTGTATGACAAATGTTTCCATGTATAATAAATATTAGGATGGCCTATAAAAAATGACGTTTTTTATGAAAAACTTTATTTAATGATAAAATAACAAATGAAAACTTTTATTAACTAAAGTATAAACCATTGTAAAGTAATATCTTTCGCCATCTTTCTGCAAGATCTTCAATGCCACGACGGTACCAGCTTTGGAATTAAAGAATTCTCGGCATGCAACTTCCTCAACACTTGTAAAATGCCGTCCACGGAGGAAGTGCGCCATCGATCGGAATAAGTGATAATCGGAAGGCGCAAGGTCCGGGCTATAAGCTGGATGAGGAAGAAGCTCCAAATTCAATTCCCTAATTTTTTGTTGAGCTTCAGCTGCAGCATGAGGTCTGGCGTTCTTTTGTTGCAGAATTGCCCGTCCTCTGTTCACCAATCCAGGGTAACGTCGACTTAGAGCATCATGCATCCTATCCACCTGTTGACTGTAAAGGATAACATCAATCGTCTGCCCATTAGGAACCAACTTAAAGTATAACCTTCCTTTGTCTTTCTCGCTTGGGAACCGGAAATGCTGGTTGCCCAACAGTAGTCCACTGATTTTCTGTGCTAGGATTATTGAAGTAAATCCACTTTTCATCGCAAGTAACAATCCGTTTAAAGAAACGTTCATCCCAAACCTGAACTCGCCTTTCTGCCGTTACTGACATTAAGTCATGAGGAACTTCTCTACAGCGTCTATTGGCTTTTCCAAGTTGATTCAAATAGCGCCTTACGGTTTCTTTGGCATACCCAAGTTCTGCTGACAACTTACGGATACTTGTCGATGGATTTGCTTCAATAACATCTCGAAGTTCAGCGTTACTTAACGAGTTAGGCGGACCAGAACCTTGTTTCCGCTTGAGACTTGTATCTCCGCCAGTAAATTTTCGAAACCAGAGCTGCGCCGTACGAATGTTCACTATTCCTTCCCCTTCCACTTCGCATATTTTTTTAACTGCGGCGGTTGCAGAAACGTTTTGTTTTAGTACTGACGCAACAGTATCAAAATTTCGTATTTTTCGTCAGCCATTTTGACGTTTATAGCTAGTTACAAACAAAAGAATATCAGAAGAAAATTGAAAATTAGACGGGGACACTCGCCTGCTTGATTAGCTTTTAATACTGCATAGCATTAACATATAAAATGTTTTCTAGATAGGAGCAGAAGGGATCAATAAGAAACTCTAAAAAAACGACATTTTTTATGGACCACCCTAATATTTCATTCACCACGGTAATATTTTTGTAATAATTTTTTTTTAACAAAATGTTGTATCGAGTGTTGGTTGATATCAATAAAGTTTTGTTTCGTATCTACCCTTATTTGCCTATCGGGTCATTAACGACCCACATCAAATTTCCCTACTGAATATTTTTCATTTCTGATGTTAATTACTTGATATGTATGGCCTTAGTACCTATTAGTTTGATTTTAAGTATTTCAAAGCAAATAACTTAATTCGGGCATAATTGGGTTAATTGGTGTTGGTAATTGATTTGCCTGTCCGTTTGCTCAAAACAATCTTTCTAATTGTTTTATCATAAACTGTTAAAGCGCTGGATGTTCTTTGGAACACTGCCTCAAAATAGGCTAAAATGGCAAAGTTATCTCTTTCTCGGAGAAGTATTCGTAAACATTAAAATAATTTAATTGCCCTAGAAATTTAATTGTTTAGGTACTTTTACGAACTTGAAAGTGTATATCGTCATAATGAAAGTATTTATGCATATTTTAAAATTAAATTTCAGTTTTTGAATTTTGTGAACTAAATAAAGTTCGTAAAATTGAAATTTAAAACGCTTTTCGAAACCATAAAAACCTTCGAATTTCAATTTTCGTAACTGTAATTTATTTTTGTCTACAATTAGAGTTAAAAGTGACAAAAATAACTGAAAGCAATAATTATCAATTTGTAAAAAAATATCACAATTTAAAATTTAAGCGGCTTGTTGAAGGTTCCTAATT
Source organism: Vesta saturnalis (assembly GCA_036346205.1). Lineage (NCBI taxonomy): Eukaryota > Metazoa > Arthropoda > Insecta > Coleoptera > Lampyridae > Vesta > Vesta saturnalis. Next base: position 2,902,356 of record JARFJB010001813.1, on the reverse strand, counting down.
AAGGATGGTAAGCAATTAGATAATAAAACGATTTTATATAAATTGTATATTAATAGTTTATGAAGGTATTCAGGCTCATCAGAAATGTTTTTTAATTGTTTAGGTATTTTACGAGCTTAATTGTTTATATCGTCATAATGAATTTATTTATTCAATTTCGTTTAGTTAAGTTTGTAACATTTTAAAAACGATATAAGTAAAAAAAATTTGAAGTACCGCTGTGTAAATGATTTTAAGTCGATATTTGCCATTTACGCAAAGACATACCGATGCACATATGCATCTTCTTCTAACGCATGTGCTTAAATTGAACCTACGTTTTAACGTACAGTGTAGGTTTTAGTTCACCACCCGCGGGGTTATAGGCAACAAATTTTTTTCCGTCTTCGTCATCTAACGTGTAAAAACGACAGTTGCAGATTCGACCGTAGTGCTTGAATAAAAGCGCTAATCCGATATCGGAATTCTCTCATAGTTTCAACTGTACTTAACCAACCGTATGTATGTGTATGTCGGTTGGAAGGTAAAAAGCTCAAAAATCTGAAAACTATTATAAATAAGTAATTCTTGAAATACACCGGTTCCCAGTGATGTTATTTGCTAATTTACGGGCTTCCTGGGGTAATTTATTTGTACCGGTGATTCAAATTTAGGGAGTAGTGATAAAGATAAATCTCCAGACATAACTGTATTATCAAAATTAAGTTTAATCAGTGGCGGGCGTGGCTTTATCAGGAATAATATTATCAAAAATGTGCCGACGAATTTGAAATAATTACACACTGAGATGACAAATTGGGTCTATGTATATTTTAAGCAATAATTTTGGAATTTTATGTAAATTTATGTATATGCAACAATCAGAAAGATATTAAAAATTATTATTAATTTTATTAAATACATAATAAAGTTTACCTCAGTAGATTTGAACTACATGCTTATAGCGCTAACAACTGCATCAGGTTCAAGCCAAATCGATATAAATTTTATCTTTATGTATGGAGAACTGATTACATTTAGAATTTACATCAGTTCTACATACATAAAGATAAAATTACATCGATTCGGGCTTGAACCTTGATGGCGCAGTTGGTTACGTGTCTAGAAATACAGTCGTAGGTTCAAATCTACTAGTAAAACTTTATTTATGTATTTAATAAAATTAATAATAATTTTTAATTACTTGTTTACCTTTGAACTTATTCGTTCATAACAAAAACTTATAATAATCAAAAAGAAACGTTTACCCAAAATTGAAGAAAATTTATTAGTTATTTATGACTTTATGAGCATTTAAAAAAAGTTTTAGAATCTTATAAATCCTTTTTTACTATAAAACTTTGTTTAATAAATATAGAGAATATTATTTTTTCATTTAAAACACGTTGTACAATAAGTGGTTAACTGTTATGCTAAAAAACCATTTAATCCTATTTTTCTTTTTTTTTCGAGCGGTCAAATTGGATTTATATAAAATATAAGGGGGTTGTTTTTTTTGTGTCTTAACATTATTACTCTTACATGAACCCTAATTCGTATTTTGTTATTTGTTGTTTACGTTATTTATGGTAGGAACTTCGGAAAAATAAGAGTTTAGAATTTGCTGTATTATTAGTATTTCTGGTACTAATATTCCGTATTGAATTTAAAACGCGCTTGAAACAGAACATTTGTCTCAGATCATATATCTTAACAGGTTGTGCCGTAAGATGCCAATATGGACTCACATAAATATTTGGCCGTATGAGTCCCAGGTGGACTCACGTGCTATTGCATTATAAAATGCTGCGTAGCTCCATGGCAGTTTCACGGACCCATTCAAAACACACGGGAACGTTTCGAGCCTGGCCAGATGGTATAAAAACCATACTTGGCCTATGCCTCTGAGAGGCCAACCTGGAGTCACATGACTCATAATATTCATCTAAATTTTATGCATTGCATCTGGATATTTTTGTCTATTTTTCTTCATGAATTGAAAGAAAGAGTATATTTGAGGCAAAAGAAACTTTATTCTCATATAAGCATAGAAATTAAATATATTATTTATCGAGTACGTAACTTATGCTTTTCCACCGAATGCGTGATAAAAAAGCAGTCAAGGCAATAGGGCTTTTCACTGGCACCGCATCTCAATGTCGTGTTTGTTGCTTTCCTCTGTGCAACTTGCCTACTTTCCTCTTTTGCTACTTTTGCGTAACACGTAACACAGCGTCTTCTCCCTGTACCTCCAACGTCACAAAGCTTATGAACATTTTCCAAGGGGACTCGTGTGACAAGGGAATCCCCCAAAAGGCTCCTAATTATCTCTTCCTTGAACTTGGTAATTGTCATCCATTCAATGGCGACCTTCTGATGTGCGACATAGGCATTAATAAGTGCTGTACCGGTCAAGAGCTCCGTAGACAATTTTCTATGCCAATTCATTCCTTTACGTAATGCTGAATTATAGCCCTTCATTTGATCTGATATGTCAATGAAGCTCTTATATTTATTATATTCGAGTACATTCTTTGACTTGACAACATCACCGCGTCCTCTCTGGATTGTCACCATTTCGTCGTCGAATTTGGTGCTCAGTATCAGTACTTCTCGTTTGTCCCGCCACTTTTGAACAATAATACCTGAGTTACTTTCTTCACCCACATTCTCGCCGACTTTCATTTTTTTCGAAATGACATTTTTTGGATTATACTTGCGATTTGCACGTAGTGTACCAATCGTATGAGTTTTTCGGAGTAGGAGTTCATGTGCCAGTGTGACTGAGGTATAATAGTTGTCTATGGCAAGTGTTCGTCCTTTGTCAAGCAGAGGGTCCATGAGCTTCATAACTACATTTGTTGGTACGCTGCTGCCTTCGGCATGTTCTTTTCCACAGTATACATTAAAGTCATATGTGTAACCACCTTGCAGACAAAGTTTGAACAGTTTGATTCCAAATTTATGCTTCTTGTTTGCAATATACTGCTTGAATTTTAGTCGTCCTTGAGAAGGTACCAGAGTTTCGTCTATGGAAACGTTTTCATCTGGTATGATGGCGGCCTTGAATTTATCTTTCAATTTGTTAATCAGTGGAGCAATCTTCTGCAAACGGTCATCGGTTGTGAGGGAATTGTCGTTGAAGTGTAGCGTTTTCCATAATAACTGGAAACGGTTCCTTGACATTACTTTTTTGATATTGTTCATATGATCCTTATTCCTTGACCAGTACAACTGTAATGATAGGAAATGACACAATCCCATCCAGATGAGTATTCCAAGGAATCGTTTCATTTCGGCGACATCAATGTTGTGCCACGTGGTATACGTGCGTTTTTTTTTTAATATTTTTGTTTTGACACTGCAGGGTATAGCGATTTGTCTCTTCGACCTAACAATTCACTCAAATCTAAATCGATAAGATAAAATAATAGTACTTACCATCATAGAAAGAAGGTCATCGTCTACAAAATATTTGTAGAATTCAAAGGGAGATTTGTCATAGAAATTCTTATACAATTGCGCGTTGAATCCTGCAGAATGATTGCCATCAAATATGAATTTCTGTAAATTTTCGCCGGTAACAGGTCCCCAGGCTATAGCTTCATTCATTTCATTTGCCGCCCTGGGAACGTCTTCTTCAGAACTGTCCTCGTCGGAGTCTTGAGCATATTGGGTAATGACGGCTTGTATGGTTTCATATACATGGTGCGTTGCCTTGGGTTACTAGTGGATGGTTCAGCGTTCTCTACCGATTCCACCTGAACACCGGTATTACCGGCCGTCCGTTTTCTTTTTCGAATCCGAACTTTATTGCACTCTGGAGAACTCGAATCGGATTCACTACCAGTCGGTTGGTATTCGCTCGAAAGATATGTGTCGCCAAACAAAGATTCATCGGAATCTTCTCTCGACAATACTTCTTGCCAAACATTTTCAATTTTTTTTGTTCTTGTTCTAGACTGCATTATGCCACAATATTCGATGACAAGAAACAGGCAGCGAACGCGCTGTGCATTCACGAAGAATGGACAGGTCTAGACGTGAAGTCAGGTTGACTCACGAAGCATTCGTGATAAAGTCTTGCTGGTGGCCATGAAACTCAACGTGGCTCTTATTTTGAAAAATTGCTTTTGGGCGAAAGTCTCGGAGACCCCAAGACTTTCATTTGAAGTTAAAAATATCTAGAAATGCGAATTGGTAACAAGAAGTGGTCGGTAAATGGGCAAGTTGAAATTTCCAGTAAGGCGGCGCTTAACCTGTTAATATTAGTGAGACATTTATTATTTGAATATGGTGTTACTTGTTCTGAGGTATACACCGCGTCCAAGATAAGGATGCCCACTATGGGGATCTTGGAAACGGTAAGAGATGGAAGGTCGGTTAAATGGAACAAAAGTTACGCATTTGAGAGGATGTATTTATGGTCTTTGTAGAACTCGAATATCTCTTTTAGTTTTTGAGATATTTGAAAAAAATTGAATTTTATGATTTTCGTTTTTATTTTTTTCTAACCTTATTTGAAGAGCTATCAAGAAAAGAAGAGTACATTTTCATTGCCACTTTTCTAGTTCTACTTAATGGTGTTATTCAATTTTTGATACAACGTTTCGTTTGTTAGCAACCATCATCAACTTTATTTTTTTAAATACACGAAAAAAATATTTTTGCCATATTTAAATTCTCTCCTTGAGTCTGAATTCAACGATATATTACACTTTATATTTTTGATACGTTTCGGATGAAAAGATTCATATTCAATGTAAAACATCGAAAACGTACAGTTAAAACTAATACTAGAAACATTAGAAAACTATAAAATTATTATAAAATAATGTTTTCTCATTTTCTAATGCCTGTTGCGAATAAAATAATTCACAAGTATGTGTTTAGTGAAAATACTATTAATTAAACAGTTAAAATACATCTTCCGTCGTACTGATGCATTTGATAAAAATAAGTTGGCTTTGCATTTTGTTTACCTACCTGTCATAATTTATTGTTGTCCGTATTACGTTTGTTTGGTGGTCTTTGAGTTAATTACATTTTGTGTTTACCTAAAAACAATATGGTAGGAGTACATTTTTCAAATAATGAAAAATTCGATATACTGACGTATGTATCAACGTAATTGTTCTGAAGCCGAAATAATTATTTAAACAAATATCCAGAAAGGCGTCAACCTCACAAAAGAACTTTTCGCACATTAGCAGTTAATCTAAAAGAATATGGTGCGTTCAAAAAACCTGTAAAATCTCGCAAAAAACCTTGCAATGCAGAAAAAGCCAATACTGTTTTATTAGCTGTAACCGAAAATCCAGAGGTTTCTATTAGGAAAATTGAAGAGGCAACTGGCATAGCCCATTCTACAGCTCATTATGTTCTAAAGAAGGAGAAAGTACATCCCTATAAATTTAGAATTTGCCAAGGACTTCGACCAGGTGACCCAGAAAGACGTAGAATATTTTGCGAATGGTATACACGTCAATCTCAAGACAATGAATATTTTCCGAATAAAATAATATGGTCCGATGAAAGTATGGTTAATAATAATAGAATTTTTAATCGTAGAAATGCTCATTATTGGGCAAGAGTAAATCCACGTCTGTACAAAACGGCCAAACACCAACACCGTTTCGGATTTAATATGTGGGCTGCTATATTCGGTACTCGAATTATAGGTCCTTTCATTTACCACGAGTCCTTAAATTCTGAACGTTACCAAATTTTACTCCAAAATGAATTAGAGATAGCTTTGAATGATTTGCCTTTCCAAGAAGTTGAAGGTTGTTGGTTTATGCAGGACGGTGCACTAGCACATAATTCCAGAGCTGTCAGAGAATACCTGTCAGTTAGATTTCCAGAAAGATGTATTGGCACTCATGCAAATGTACTGTGGCCAGCCCGTTCTCCAGATATAACACCTTTGGATTTTTTTCTTTGGGGATACTTTAAAAATTACATTTATGGAAACGATATTGAAAACGCAGAAATTTTACAAAGACTAGTTCTCGAAGCGTTTGCTAGTATTACTCCTCAAATGCTGAAGAATGTTTTAGATGCTACAGTTAGAAGATGCTATTTATGTTTAGAGAATAACGGGAATCTTTTTGAACATCTTTTGTGAGTTTATTAACCTTTAAAATAAATTTGTTTTTTATTTGTATATCATTTAAAATTACAAAACTTAATTTTATAATAATTTTACGGTTTTCTATTGTTTCTAGTATTAGTTATAACTGTACGTTTTCGATGTTTTACACTGCATATGAATTTTCTCATCCGAAACGTATCAAAAATATAAAGTGTGATATATCGTTGAATTCAGACTCAAGGAGAGAATTTAAATATGGCAAAAACAATTTTTTCGTGTATTTAAAAAATAAAGTTGATGATGGTTGCTAACAAACGAAACGTTGTATCAAAAATTGAATAACACCATTAAGTAGAGCTAAAAAAGTGGCAATGATAATGTGCTCTTCTTTTCTTGATAGCTCTTCAAATAAGGTCAGAAAAAATTAAAAACGAAAATCAGAAAATTCAATTTTTTTCAAATATCTCAAAAACTAAAAGAGGTATTCGAGTTCTACAATTCGAGGTAATGGGTGCGATTCCCGTTACCGTCTACCCTGTACAACGTTTTTTCTGAGGGTTTTCCTCATACGCACATAGCGGCATGGTCACTGCGTATACGCACACCATGTGCGGTTATTTAGGCGAATTCTGATCGATCCTATCTTGACCGCACCTATTCTTAATGTCACCATGCATACATACTTAATGTATGTATGTTGGGAATCCATGCTTCTGGTTCGTTTGAATTGTTTGTTCTTTATGGAAATATGAAGATTTGTTTTTATTATTGTTATAAAATTTTTATAATGTAAGTTTAAAAGTTCATTAATTAATTTCCGCAGAAGTAATAGTTTCTAAAATCTTCCGCTGTGCTTCCTATAAAACATTTCTGTTTGTATCTATTATTTTACATAATTTATCGTGGTATTTAAGGACAAACCCGATTCCCTAATGAGAAATGTAGTTTTCTAAATTATGCGCAGATTTAAAATTTAAGGCTTCCCAAAATGAATATAGATATATCATACGAAACAAATCGTGTATCCAAAACTTGCTTGCTAAAACTGAACATTTACAAAGTTCAGCTGAATGCGATTCTAACATTATTTTGAGTGCGCTTCAAAATGTAAAAACTGATGAACTAGTAATGAAGAATTATAGAAATAAAAATAATTGCGTATATTCTGAAATCCGTAAGGTAATGAAAAGGAAGAATAATTTGAAAAACAGAATAGCAATGTATATATTTTACAATAAATGTTACAAAAACAGAGAAGTAAAGCAAAACAATATTTTATGTCTTAATAAATCGATTTCTGCTAACCCAGAAAATATCTCTTCTTACATTGAGTTACCTTTTCAGGACACGCAAGGAAATTACAATGCTAAAGAGGAAGGTACTTTATCGTCGAATCACAAAGATTACTTAGTGCAGACTATGAAAATACCAACATTCCATGCCAAAATCTCCTTCCAGTGAAGTAGAAAAATCTTTAGACTCGTCATCGTCGATTATGGTAAAGGATAGTACATCAAAATTTTTGGATTTGTCAAATATGGAGCATATACCTAGTGTACTCTTAAATTTAATAAAAACTGCTTATAATACCACACCGATTCCTCGTGATTCTCATAATCAAGATAAGCCAATTTTATACGGATTCAGTTACTGCAATATAACTAAAGGTAGTTTTATTATTGACCTATCTATTTGGAATTACATTTATAGACTTTCAACTCAATAACGAGTTTTATGTAAATTGTATCAATAACCTTTGGGAATTAGTATTTCTTTATAAAAAGTGTTTAAAAAAATCTCCACAAATACTATTTTTTGCAAAGTATGCTGTCAGGAACTGCAAACGTTTTAAAATAAAAATATTCACTAATTCGAGAATGGTAGACGTTGTCAGTAATTCAACCAACTTTCAGCATAATAAAATGTTCACTGGATATGTGACGGGATTAAAGAGAAATGTTATGAAAGAGGAATTATTGAGCAAAAAACCAACTATTTACAAAAGAGAAGCCATTTTGAAACAATCTGAGAAGTTTTCCATTGTAACCATTAACCAAAAATTTAAAGCTTGTGAAATCAGACCCGACTATAAGAAAAGCGAGATCAGAAAAATTTGATCGAGACAAAATTGATATTTTGGACTTAATCAAATTGCAATCTGATTATAAACAATTTATTAAAGAGATTTCTTTTCCGTTTAGGGCAACTTTTTTTAGTTTAGTTTGCAATCTATTACGACCGTCTCCAATTATGGTATTAGTGTACATTTCGATGCTACAAGATCATTGGTTAGGCATCCTTATAAACACGAGAAAAAAATGTTGCTTGTAGCGTCCCCCTATCTTGAAAAGTGTAATTTGATCTTATTTGCAATAATGCAAATTCAAGAACAAAACAATCGCTAAGTGATTTATCTTGACTTTACTGACAATAATGCTACTGTTACTCAAATTAATTGCTTGTCGTACTTTGATTTTCCTGGCAACAATTAAAATATTAGAATTTATTTACAAGTCTGATATTTAATTACTCGCAAACCCCGAAGAGTTATCTAGTGGTAGGTACGTTGTGCTATTTGACTGAGATAGGCTGGATGAGGTAAGTGTTGCATCACGTGGGGCAGGTAAACAATGAAACTACTCAAATTAAAATTAACGAGCTTTGCGCAATGGTGGTTCAGCCCGTTAATGTACTATTATAGGAAAGAACCACCAATAAAACCCACTTTATTCATAAATAAATACTTGTACAAGTACGTTAATAAATCAAATAACTCAAAAAACAATGAAAGGGTTAAATATATAACAAACACCATTAAATCAGATTAACGTGCGTACAAAATTATAACCTTAGGAGAAAAATAAATAAAAAGCCGTTTAGTTACACACAAAGACAATAAAAAACCCACGTAGTCACATTCACAATTGCGTCATAAATAATCAGAATAAAAATCGTAATACCAAACATGTGGCCCTTTAAAACCAATCATGCCGGTCTTTAAGTAAATAAGCACATAAAACAAGAAAGCAAATTACGGCACATATAAAATAGAACAGTAAAATTGCACAGGTGATAATAACGTAAATGCTAGTGCAAAAGAAAATCGACAAGGAATTTACACGTACAAAATTGTTTAGTCACTACTAAAGCACAAAATACATACGAAAAATTGCAATAAATTACATATCAAGAGAAATTAGTTCGCAGGCAAACAGTTCTACTTAACAAACTGACACAAAAAAAACTCATTAAACCAAGCCTTTCAAAGGTAAGTTGTAAATAAATCATAACATCGTGACCGATGTATAAGTTGGAGTGCGTTAGAAAAATACAGCGCCCCTTTCTCAGGTTACATATTCATCTATACAACAATAAAAATAAAATTCGAGGTGTTTAATGGTCATATGGACCCGGGATTATGTACACACTCGGCAATTGAACATTACAATTAATAACCAGAGCGGTATCCTGTACCCGTTCACCCACGTCTCACCTCAACACAAATATAAATACGATACAACAAACAACAATGCTAATTCACACAAATACAAGAGTAAGGGAGCCCTCTACTGTCTTATTTTAGCAGATTTCAGCTTAATGAGCCCACTTGCGAATGAGATACTTTTGCAAGGCAATGTTCGATTTTTAATATGTTATATACGCTTGTAAAATGATTTGCTGCCAGCCTTCATTTATATAAAAATACTTACTTACACTTGAATATATTCCCTTTAGGTAAACACTTTACCACCAATACGACGAGTTAAGATACGCGGTTTAAAACTCGGCGCCGCGACGATTTATTACAGACTAAGTTTTGGAAAAATTTACATTAAAACATACATAAAAAGAAGAGAACGAATTAGCGCTTTAGTTTTGCTAAAAAGTACACGACAAAAATATGTATAGACCGAACGGTTTACAATGGGCGTTTCTAATTAAAACAAATCAAAGTGTAGCGTCCGGCTCAATCAAAATTTCAACAGCAACTGCCCTCCCCTCTGGTTTCCAACTCTACTCCCGAAAATCAACCCCCGTCTTTCAAAGGTAAAAAAAACAAGAAATATTAATTTACGTTGGAACCGTTTCATATTAATTATTGCACGACATCTTAATTTTAAAAATATTCATTTTTCCGTAACAAACGTTACATTAAGGTCTCAAATTTCAACATACCCACAAAGATATCTTTTGATCGCGGTCTGTACCGACACTATTTATTATTACATTTGTTAAGTTTTTACCACAAGAATGTGCATACTGCGACTTTCAAAGATTCGTTACACTACCTCCATAAAGGCAGTTCGAGCGAACATCTGTTTCTATCCTACCTTATGTTTTTTTCAACCCTTACTCAAATATCAATTACGTAAAGTACAGAAAATAAAATATCCAGAAAACATTATCAAATTAGGACTTAATATATAATAATATATGTTAAACCCTATTAATTAACTTTTCTATCGCGGTAACAATTGCGATAAAAAAAAATGTTTGTTGCAATAATAAAATTTTCACGGTCCGCTACCTACATGCTTTATGCAGGAGTTGTGTCGATAAGCAAGGGTCACAGAGTTTTCCTATCGTGAGTATGCTTTCGTGTTCTCATAACGTCAATGAAATTTATAAACCATTTTATGTTTTCAAATGTTTTTGTGAGGAGAATAATAAGTGGCAACTGCTGAATAGAATAATGTCTGATTTTAGTTTTGCATTTATTCACGCAGCGGTTCGAGCATTTTGTAATTTAAGCTTAAGTGAGCATTTAGATTTTTGTATGAACTTAAGCGTAGGTGGTACATACAGATAATAAAAATTTGGAGGAGATTATTACAATGCATTTGTGTTGTGCACATTTCATTAAAATGATGTCTAAATATGTTGACAAACTATGTACTAATCCAAACACACGACAATTTTTTAAAGAAAGTTTAGCTTTAGCAATTAATTTTGAATCTTCGTACCAATTGGATATTTGGTTTAAACATATATGTATTGTTTTAATAAGTACACACTATAGCAAAGATGTAGATAAAACAGTTGGTGGGATAACGGCATTTTTAATGAATTAAGTGCTGTCATTAATAATGAAAAAGAAGGGACAAGAAATGAATACTTTAATTAAACTCCATAATAATAAGCTTCGTTTATTCAAAACTTAAATAATTTTCAATTAATTAAGGAATATGTACCGGGTGGACCAATAAGCCGATCCTCCGGCTATATCTCAGGAACTGTTTATCATACAACTTTGGGAAAACAATTTCCTTGGTAAAAACGGCCAAGGGAAATCGCTGGAAATAACTTTCACGTTTCTAGCTTTACCGCTAGAAGGCATAATCTTTATAGAAAAATGTAAAAACAAACGGGCGGGGGAGACTGGGAATTTTTGTATGAATAAATGCCTATAACTTTGGTTTGGATCAACCTATAACGAAATTATCCTCATTCGAACGGGCGTAAATGAACATTACACTTTCGAATAAAAAAAATAAAAATTTGTCTATGTTACAATTTTTAAGTGGAAACACCTAAGTATTGTAAATTACGACGGAAACTGATTAAATTCGTAACAAAATGGCGCAACCCGCATGTCGATATCTTTTGTCTAACTCGAGATATAAGTAAAAATGCGTAAACATACGTAACTAGTATTGGCTCACTCTATATTATAACTTAAAATAACAAAATATATGAAAAGAAGATCACACACATAAAAACCTAATGTCAAATTAAATGTTCAAAATGTTTTCCATCATTGTCCACACAGAGACGTAATTATTGTGTTTCTAATGCGTCGTTTCATGTCTTGTCGTGTGGTTGGTCGAGTTTGAAAGACTAACTCCTTCAATATTTCCCATAGATAACAGTCTAGACATGTTAAGTCTGGAGATCGAGCTGGCCATGGAAATATAATTCCTCTTCCAATCCATTTATATGGATATCTTAAATTCAAATAATCTCTAACTCGCCTGGAAAAGTGCGCAGGACACCCATCATGCTGAAATATCAGATCTCTTATTGTTTGTAAGGAAATGTCTTCTAATAAAATAGGCAATTAATTTTCCAGAAAATTTAAATATTTATCGCCATTTAAAGTTTCTTCAAAGACATATGGTCCTATGATTTTTTCATCAACTATACCACACCAAACATTAAGACTCCACCTACCTTGAAGCTGCACCTCGTCCATCCAGTGCGTATTTTCTTCAGCCCAATAATGCATATTATGCAGATTAACACCACCCGCACTACTAAAGGTGGCTTCGTCTGTCCACAAAATATTTGATATGATATGCGGTTGTTCTTCCAGCATACGTAACATCCAATTGCAGTAATCCAGCCTTGCATCGAAATCCCTTTCATGTAAAGCTTGGTGGAGAAGTACATGATAAGAATTCAGTCTAAAAAACATAGAAAAACAAATATTTTTAAGGAATGAATGAAATGATTAAAGTGCAATGTTGCCGTTTTTATCGCAATATGAAAATAAAACAGTTGAATCTAAAATTTAAAGAGGATTACAATTTTCAAACTTAAACGTGCAGTTCATAATATTATAAGAAACCTACCTGTTATGCTTTAAAATCCTTAGAACGGTAGTTTTTGGTATGTTTAATTCTGTAGAGATTTGCAGACTACTTATATGTGGATTCTGTTGAACTAAAGCAAGAACATTGATTACATTATCTTCGGTCACACCTACACCACGTCATTTATAACAAGGACGATGAAATCTACCAGTTTCTCTTACTCTTCTTGCCTTTCTTTTAAATACTTCTTTGTCATAATGCCTTCTGTCAGGATATCTTATGGCATATATACGTGAGGCAATAGCGGCATTTTGATGGCATTCGAATTAAACTCAATCCTATCATACAATTCGGCATTTGATATACTCATTATGAATTAATGCTGATTACTTATCTGCTTCCTTGCTGCTAAACGTTTGCCTAAGTAGTTGATAACACCCTTTGCATTTACGCCTCTGTGCTGTCGGGACCATTTTTCACAAGCGTGTGTATCCGATTTGGTGTTCTTGGTCTTGGTGGTAGTTCAGCATCTGACTGTTGTAATACATTTTTACACAACGCATCTCGAAAATCCAACATGGATTTTTTATTATTACCGTGTTTTTTGTTGCATAGTATCCATGCATTAACCACACTTGAATCAAAAAATAAGGAAAATGCAACTTTTCTATACCACTTTTTTTGTTTTTCTAAATACAGTGTAGTATGAGCTCATTTGATCACTAAAGAATCATTTTTTATTGTTTTATAGACATTTAGTTAATTAAAATTTCATTACCTGTAGTCTACACCTTTCTTGGCAGCATTGTAGTCAGAGATGCATAATGGTTTTCGAACAGGTTGGTTATGACGATTTTTTCCAGTCTCCTTTAGCGTATCATCATGATTTTCTTTGGTTGATAACATTAAAACAGCTCTTTTATCGTGCCATTTAATCACTGTTACATTTTCCTTTTCTTGTCCAAAAACTTCACCTTTCTTTAGTTTTTTATCTGTAACCTCTTTTGGTAAAAATTTTCTGTTGGATCTGAGAGTACCACAAATTCTAGTTTTCTTGCGTAGTAACTGTACTGCTCCCAGTTTACTCGTGTAGTAATTATCACAATATAGGGTTCTTCCAGAATTTAAATAATTGACCATAAGCGTATTAATTACAGCTTCGGCATGACCTTTCCAGAAGTTATATCAGTTCCCTTTCCTGTGTAGATCCGCAAATTGAGAACGTATCCGATCACAGTACATAATTTATATAGTTTAATTCCATAGGGATGACTTTTATTTTTGATGTACTGTCTTCAACTTCAGACGGCCTCTAAAAGGTACAACACTCTCATCTATTACAAGCCTTTCATCAGGCGTCACGTAAGTAGGAAAGTAACTTAGTAGTAGGTCTAGTACAGGACGTATTTTATATAACTTATCTTGTCCTAAGTCATCTTCATTATTAGCGAAATGCAAACAATTTAATAACAACAAAAAACTGTCTCTACTTTTGATTTTAGAATTAAATGGATTATTATATAAACGATCCTTTGACCAATATAAGGTTATTTCCGGCTCGTGTACTAAACCAATTGCCAAAACTGCGGAAAAGAATGCATGTACTTGATTAGTGGTAGGTTTCCAAGCTTTTATTCTTGAACATCTGCGCATATTATTTTTATTTATAATTTGAGAGGCGTATGTATTCGTTTGCTCAACAATAATATCCACAATTTCATCAGTAACGAAAAGTTTATAAAACTGTAAAGGTGACGTTACATTTTCGGGAATATTATATTTTTCCAATTCATCATATTTTTCAAATCATAATTCATTTCTTGAGGATGTAATTTGTCTCCAAACATTTACCTCATTGTGACCATTTAAATGCTCAATATTACTATTCTCTTCATTTCCACAATAGTCATTTCCTCCGAAAGACTTTCAGCCTCACTTACATTGTCGCTATCATCCTAGTACGGCGGTGCAAAATCTTTATCACGAATCGAATCATCTGAATTAAAATCACTATCACTCGATTCCGATTCTGCGCCATTTTGTAGGGCAGTAACATTTTTCATAATTTGCTTTGTTCTGTTCCAAAATATTGTACCTGCTTTTAAAAAATACGTCCGTTACCTTTGAATGCACAAGAAACTATGTGGTGTCCATTGGTGCACCAAAACAATATCAGGCGAAAATCACGTGAACAGACCGACCAGGGTTGAACTTAATAGACAAAGCAAATCGCCTGTGCATTTGTATAGTGATAACACGAGGCTTATATGACATCGTCTTTGCAAAATTGATAAAAATCGTACTGTACGGCGGTACGGGGTCAAATATGCCTCGTACATTTTCTGTTAAAAATTCCGTTAGATTAGTCTATAAGGGTTTGAATGCTACCAATAACATTAAAAACTGGGAAAAAATAACGAAGTTATTGGGAAGTTTTATGAATTTAGAATTCGCCAAATAAGAAGTTGTATGACGGGGGCTTTTAGACCTCGTTCCGCTAAATAGGAAGTTCTTCGAGTTATACGCTTCTTAAAAGCATTTTGACTACTGTCAATAAATAAACAATTTTAAGCCCGTGGCAACTTTATTTCGCAGCCTTCTTAGTTTAACAAATTCTGAAAATACTGACATATTTTGTTATTTTAAATTATAATACAGAGTGAGCCAATACTAGTTACGCTTGTTTACGCGTTTTTACTTATATCTCGAGTTAGACAAAAGATATCGACAGGTGGTTTGCGTCATTTTGTTACGAATTTAATCAGGTTCCGTTGTAATTTACAATACTTAGGTGTTTCCATTTAAAAATTTTGACAAAGACAAATTTGTTTTATTCGAAAGTGCCCTCTATCTACGACAATTAAAACTAAATGCAATTGTTTTATAATAGATTATTAATCATTCTAATTTACTTATTTAATACGTACTATGATTGCACATATTTTATAAAAAAAATGTTTTTAAATTTTTCTATAAAGATTATACCCTCTAACGGTAAAGCTAGAAACTTGAAAGTTATTTCCAGCGATTTCCCTTGGCCGTTTTTACCAAGGAACTTTTTTTCTAAAGCTGTACGATAAACAGTTCCTGAGATATAGCCGGAGGATCGGCTTATTGGTCCACCCGGTACACAAATTTAACCATTAGTTTAAAAAATGTACGTATAAATTTGACGTGGACAGTAGGACAGCTATCAATCAAGCAACCTTAGAGAAGCCATGTCCAGCTGTACATTTAATGAAGGCTTCAAAAGATAAATATGTAAAGCTTCCTTTATGGCCAATATATTTGCGTTTTCAGCTCTATCCAAAATTGAGAAGTCTTCTCTTTTAATAACGTGGTCCTCGTCTATTTTGTGTCGAAAAATAGCTGAGTCAGGTATTTTTATTGAACGTTTCTCGAATTGTGGAGTGATTCCCAAGTGCTCAAATCGGCGAACAGCATAGTGACGTTCGGTTTTTCCGACGTACGTAGCGTTATAGCTACTACATTGGAATTTGTAAATGATATTCGACGATATGTCATCAGGGAATATATCCTTAATTCGAAAATAAGATCCTAATCGTTCAAGAGTAGTGAAGACTATTTGTAAATTTATCGTAGGGAAGGCTTTTTTAATTAATCGTCTTATAACTCGGCGTATGTTAAGACTATGGAGGCCAGTGCAAGGAAGTTTTACATAAATGCTGTGTTTTCTTTCTCTGTCTTCTTGTAGTGGTGTTGGAATGGATTTGTTTCGGAGAAAACGTCCAATGCAATTCTCAATGAATTATAAACAGAAACCATTCTTTTGAAGTATATTTTTTAATGTTTTCAAATTCTAGATGAAAAAGTTGGTAGGTTGAGCATAGCATGTTAGCACGATGTGGTAGGATATTAACTAAACTTGTTTTATATTGATTTGGAACGAAACTGTAGGCGTTTGAATATAATCCTGTAAAGGTTGGTTTTGTGTATAAAGACGTTGATAATCCGTAATTTGAACGTAGAATGTTCATTCCCAAAAAAGGTAGTGACTTGTTGACTTCAATTTCGTAAATAAATTTCATGTTTTGATGTTGGCTGTTTAAGTAAGTCAAAAAAGGCTGAATGTGATCTTCTTTTTCAAAGATTAAAAATGTATCAACATAGCGTCGATAAAATAAAGGTTTGATGTTCGTAGTGCAGTTCTCCAGCCAAAGTTTTTCATAGTAAACTAAGAAAATATTATTTGAGACCAATCCAAATTTAGAACAGTATCTTTTAAAAACTTTTTTAAAAAGACGTTATCATTCTTTTCGCCGGAAACTTAAGGCTATCAGTAAAACGGTATATAAAGAAACTGTACCCACTGGATCCCAATCAGGTCAAATTTATAATTTACCGAAAATACATAAAAATAATACACCCCTTCGACCAATAGTTAGCTCGATTGGTACTCCAAACTACCTACTTGCCAAGTTTCTAGTTTCACACTTATCAAATTTAACAAGTGAGCTAGTTATTGAAGATTTAAATATAAAATCATGGTTAGTTTCGACGTTGAAAGTCTTTTTACTAATGTACATTTAGACGAAACAGTAGAAATCATTCTTGACTCCTTGTACAATAACGACAATCATACTTTCTTAAACTTGGGTAGAAAGGAAATTAAAGAAGTCGTATCGTTGGCAACAAAAGAATATTATTTCATTTTTAATAATAAACTATACCAACAGATCGACGGCGTAGCGGTGGATAGCCCACTTGGACCAATCTTTGCAAATATTTTCTTAGTTTACTATGAAACATCAAACCTTTATTTTATCGGCGCTATATTGATGATACATTTTTAATCTTTGACAAAGATCACATTCAACCTTTTTTCACTTACTTAAACAGTCAACATCAAAACATGAAATTTGTTTGCGAAATTGAAGTCAACAAGTCTCTACCTTTTTTAGGAATGAACATTACGCGTTCAAATTACGGATTATCAAGATCTTTATACAGAGAACCAACCTTTACCGGATTATTTCAGACGCTGACAGTTTCGTTCCAAACCAATATAAAACAAGTTCAACCTACCAAAATTTTCATCTAGAATTTGAAAAATTAAAAAACATACTTCAAAGGAATTGCATTGAACGTTTTGTCCGAAAAATTCATACCAACACCACTACAAAAAGAGATAGAAAGAAAACACTATTTATGTAAAACTTTGTTTCTCTGGCCCCCATAGTCTTTACATACGCCGAGTTATAAGACGACTAATTCAAAAGGCCTTCCCTACGATAAATTTACAAATAGTCTTCACTACCCTTGAATTTTCGAATTAAGGGTGTATTCCCTGATGGCATATCGTCGAATATCATATTCAAATTCCAGTGTAATAGCTGTCAATTCGAGAAACGTTCAATAAATATACGTGACTCGGCTATTTTTTGACGCAAAATAGAACGAGGACCACGTTATTAAAAAAGAAGACTTCTCAATTTTGGATAGAGCTGAAAACGCAAATATATTGGCCATAAAGGAAGCTTTACATATTTATCTTTTGAAGTCTTCTTTAAATGTACAGCTGGACATGGCTTCTCTAAGGTTGCTTGATTGATAGCTGTCCTACTGTCTACGTCAAATTGATACGTACACTCTTTAAACTAATGTTACCGAGCTGGTAGCGTAGTGGTGGCGTAATGGGTTCGATTCCCGTTACCGCCTACCTTGTATGAGATTTTATCAGGGGGTTTTCCTCATAGACATGTAGCGGCATGATCACTGCGTATATGCACACCATGTGCGGCTACTTAGGCGAATGCTGGGGTAGTATTTTTCGGAATAACTCCGTTTCTTGATCTATCCTGACTAAATATCCTTAATCACCATGCATATACGTAATGTATGTATGCTGAATCCATGATTATGGCTGAAGGAGCTCAGGAAGCAGCAGCTTTAGGGAATGAAATATTGCCTTTTCCTTTCCTTCCTTAAACTAATGTCTAAATTTGTGTACATATTTTTAATCAATTGAAAATTATCTAAGTTTTGAATAAATCGCAAGGTTTTTAATGTTATTATTATGGAGTTTCAGTTTAAAGTTTATATTTATCATTAAATTTAATGGAAAATCTTTATCAACTTCAATGAATATTTATTTAATACGATAATTAAAAAAATATTTACCGTTTGCTCCTCTATGGATACAGTTAATGAATAATAATCCGTCAACAACAATACGACTAAGTAACGCAATAATAGAACATTAGTTAGGAAAGTTAAAGCACTGAACTTTAGAAGGTAACAAAAATATAAAGTGCTCAAGATTCATAAGGCTACATAAATCAGCAGTAGAAAGAATTTATAAAGAAATATGTCTTAATATAAATAAATTATGCCTTACTCGTCGCAAATAAAAAAAATCGTGTTTAAAATTTCATCCGAGGAGCCCAGGAGGAAAAAAAGTAAAAGCCACTTTAACGCAAAGTACCTTAACGTCTTAACAAAAGCAAAAAGCAAAACAAATTCCCCAATAGAAAAAAATTTAACATTGATTTAATTGATATATTAGATATAAGTAGTCATCCAGAAGTTGACAATAGAACGAACAAACAGTACATAAAATTACCAGATAATAAATTATTTCAATTGCGTTCGTCGAAGTTATAAGCAATAACAAGTAGTAACTTAAAGCAAATCGAAGAAGACACGATTCTACAAAGATACTCCTTGTAACGGAAAATTGAAAGAAGCAGATTAAATATTGTGAAACAAATTACACCACTTTTGACACCTTCATTACGTCATGGACAGGACAACGAAGAAATAGCAAAACGAATATATTGTCAAACAAAAAATGTAATTTGTCGAAATACCGGATTAGTTATACACAAAAAATATCCATTCATTGGAGGTTCTCCGGATGGATTAATAGAAAATTGTGGAATCATCGAGATCCGTTCACTTTGCGAAACGAAAATATTGAGCACAGTAACTTACCCTTCCTTTTTAATGATGATATGAAGAAAAATTCAAATTATTGCTATAAAATTCAAGGTTTACTGGAAATTACAGACAGGATATTGTGCGACTTGGTGATATTTACTTATCATGGAATTCAGAGAGATTCAAATTTTTCGTCAAACTCTATTTTACCTAAGTTGAAGGAAAGTAGTACCCGGACACTTGCCCCACTCCTTTTTTTACGTCACAAGCCCCGCCCCTTTCACTTTTTTATATGCCCACGTGGGGGACCGGATTTTCCACCCTTATTTTTACTCGCTTACGTGTGAGACCGGATTTTCAACCCTTATTTTTATATACCCTCGTGTGAGACCGGATTTTCCACCCTTATTTTTACGCGCTTACGTGTAGGACGTATTTTTCACCCTATTTTTGCACATCCACGTGTAGACGGATTTTCAACCCTAATTTTTACACATCCACGTGTGAGACCGTATTTTCATCCCTAATTATTTTTATATACCTCGTGTGAGACCGATTTTCCACCCTTATTTTTACTCGCTTACGTGTAGGACGTGTATTTTCACCTATTTTTACACATCCACGTGTGAGACCGTGTTTTCAACCCTAATTATTTTTACTCGCTTACATGAAGGACCGTATTACCTTATTTTTATGATTTCTTTTGGGTTAAACCTTATGGCTGTATTAAGGACCTTTTGACAGCTAGGACTTTTGCTAACGTGAGGACAGGGGTGGGCTGGTCTTGGCTTAGAACTGCATTTAGGGTTGGAGCTTAGGGTGGGGTTGGTCTAGGGTTAATCTTAGGGTTATTTGGTGGTATAAGGACCTTCTGGCTATATTAAGAACAGTGCCCCTGGAGGTTAGGCAAATGCACACGCATACAATGTTGGAAATGCATAATTAATAAGATATTATTATTGAAATTATCAACCCTATTGCTTTAAAATGGCCACATGCTAATGGATGATCTTTTACCTAAAATGTTGTATTTCTAATAAGGAGGTTCTTGTGCGACACGTGTAGGGCTTCGCAACTTGTTCTCAGGCCTTCGCCCTGGCCCCTTTGAGTAAAAATTGATTTTAGTGCCATCTAGCAGCGTAAAGACTAATGAACATTTTCTATAACAGAAGCTGATAATGCACACTCTCTCTCTTACTCTATCTTGTTTCTTCCTCTCTCTTTCTCTACACACACACACACACACACACACACACACACACACACACACACACACACACACACACACACACAATTCAATTAATTAATCAATCTCAAACAAAGCACGCTTGATCACCAGATCAATCTCAACCAATCAACCGAAATTATGTCTTACAGTTTGCGGAAATCAGATTACAGCTGAAACTGAATACATTCAAGTTTAATTAAATATGACGTGAAATAATAAATAATTTCTACCCTAATGGAATGATGCTTTATGTATAGGAGATCCTCTAAACAGCCACCACCTATACATTAGGAACATCATATCTGATTTATTTGCATGTTTAATTACATACACAAAAACTATTTCATTGTAATGTGTTCATTAACAGCTGTAAAACCCATTAAAAAAATTACTTATATATAACATAGAGTTAAATTAAAATTAACATGTTTTTAAGAATATCAGGTTGATATAACGGAAATAAAAGGCAAAAGGTTTTAATGGTTTATTATTATATAGGTGAATTAACAATAACTATAAGTTTAAATCCACAATTACTTACTATTTTTGTAGAGGATCTTATGACGTTATCCTATAAGCATGATAATACATTTAAAATCTTTATCATTTTTTTTAGCAATATCAGGTAAAAAAATAGATTAAAAATAATACGCTCACCTTTAGAAGTTTTTCCTTCAACCTGTCATGCTAAACTGAATTTTTTATACAACGTACCTCACTAAAACACGCTTTGTGAATGGCTGAATATAAAACACTCGATTACATACGGTCATTAACTATTTAGAAAGTAATACAGAAAAACCTGAATTCGTATTTAATAATTATGTTGTAACAAAAAATTTACATTCAAAAACACAAATATTTTAAAACGTCTAATAACTAATGTTGCATCATAATAATAAAAACTCATTATACAGTGATTACATATTAAATAAAAATATGTAACTTTATACCATCTATTATTACATAGAGATGGGATTATTCTTAAATTTAATTGATTTCGATAGAGCTCTAAATACTACAACCGTTCGAAATCTTGCTTCTTCTCTCGATATCAAAAAAGCTATACTAGTGATACATTAAGTAAGCATAATATCGGATACAGCTACATTGCTAACGATTATTGATGTTTTTTTGCATGAGATTTTTGAATGAGACAGCCTCCAGGTATTTTTTGAAAAGCTATCACATCTCACGAGACAAACGAGATTTTGAGATACAATCCTCCTCATCACCTTGAACGATTATATTGTAACCTATAAAGCAAGCTAATAACCCTAATAGTTTATCAGACATTATTACATGGACACGAGGTTAGCTCTAAATTAAATGGTTTCAACGCTGCTCTGGGAATGCTGTACACCTTAAAACCTTTAAGTCTGCTCGCCGAAGTTGTACCGTATTCACTTTCTTCAATTTTATCTGCACTCTGTTTCGAAGCTGTAGTACGTTTTCTAATACATAAACAGAATCTTCAATACTGTGATACGTGTAGCAGCAAAACACATTAGCTAGTTAGTTTCACCTCTATATTACTTTACATGCAAGCCTGATCTTATCATAAATAAATACATCTGTCAAAAAAAGCTAATTAAACATAACTCCACGGCCAGGAAGCAAGC